>CM032232.1:2882500-3292500 GCA_019009955.1 Riptortus pedestris
CAAACTACTGAAATACCTTCACTGACTAATGGGCAAAAATTCCAAAAACTATCCTCATCCTTCATACATACTAGACTGACGAACCACGACATTGACTTTATATCCCCCAAAGAGATAGCCTCACTTATTCACAAGCTTCCCCTCAAGAAATCTCCTGGTGAAGATCAAATAAGCAATGCAGTTTTGAAGAAGCTTCCCCGCAAATGTATTGCCCTCCTCACAAGCATCTTTAACGCCTGCCTCAGACGAGCATACTTTCCAGGGAAATGGAAACACGCTCATGTCATATTCTTCAACAAACCAGGAAAACCCCGAGGAAACCCAGCAAATTACCGCCCGATAAGCCTCCTTAACACGACGGGGAAGCTCCTAGAACGACTGCTTAATGATAGACTTAGAAGGCATCTTACGGACTTCATCCCTCACCATCAATTTGCCTTCAAACCTCATCACTCAGCCGTCCAACAACTCCAAAGGGTATCGGAAGTCATTACAAAAGGGTTCGAGCAAAAGCAGTATACAACGGGGCTCTTCCTCGATGTTTCAAATGCCTTCGACTCGGTATGGCACGAAGGATTGCTGCACAAACTCAGGATTACAAACACTCTAGCATACCTCTATAGTATTATTACATCCTTCTTACAAGGAAGAACATTTGAAGTGAAAGTAAACAACACTCTCAGCACGAACCGGAATATCAGAGCTGGCGTACCGCAAGGATCTATACTTAGCCCTTTGCTGTACATCCTCTACTGCAGTGACATCCCGCAGGCGGAAAATTCTGTCTTAGCTACATTCGCAGACGATACACTCCTCCTCACTCAAGATGAATCACTAAACTCCTCCATACTCGACCTCCAAACAGCAGCCAACCAGGTCTCAAGATGGTTCAAGAACTGGAAGCTTTCGTTAAACCCTGATAAAACGCAGGCCAAGATTTTTGCTCTTCGTCGTTTCAAGAACGAAGATCTTCCTGAACTGATAATAGGGCATCACTCAATTCCTTGGACACCGAAGGACCAGAGCATCCGCTATCTCGGAGTACATTTGGACACACGACTTACATGGCGGCATCATATCAACATTAAACTGCAACAAGCACAAACACGACTTACACAAATATACCCTTTAATGAACAAAAATACACCACTGAAACTGACTTGCACAACACTACTTTACAAAACACTCATACTCCCTATATTAACATACGCATGCCCAGTCTGGCTGGGCATCAGCAACACACACAAAAAGAGACTACAGTCCTTCCAGAGCAAAGTACTTCGAATAGCGGCGAATGCTCCTTGGTTTGTTAGGAACAGCCAAATCCACAGGGAATTGGAGGTTGCTCCCATTTCAGTACATCTTCAACAACTTGTAAGGAAGTATCATGCCAGCCTCCCAATGTCAAGTGGAGCAACTCATTATAATTTAGGTGCTATGACTGAAGGGCGACTACGTCCTAAATTGTACCAAAATCTTTTAATTTTGTAACAAATCTTGTAAAATAACATCCATTTGTGTATAATACTTATGTATTGGTCCAAATAAAATTTTCTTTCTTCAAAATTTTTAACGATGTTAGTTTAACAGTCCAAATGTTCGATAATATGTATTGGCGGACGAGAAGGTGGCATAGAAATATAAAATGTTGGAAGGTAGAGTAAAATTTAACACAGAAACAATGGTAAGGAAAGAATCCTTTATAGAATATAGCAAGGTGTTCCACTACGAAGAAGGGCTTTGTAAAGCGATCAACTGGAATGTTTCCACTCCGATATATTCTCCAACAGAGTTTTTTATAGACGAGTCCCGCCATCTATAAAGACTTTGCTAAAGCTCTTCAAGGCCGTGGCTAAGGTAAACGCTAAGAGAGAGAGAGAGAGAGAGAGAGAGAGAGAGAGAGAGAGAGAGAGAGAGAGAGAGAGAGAGAGAGAGAGAGAGAGAGAGAGAGAGAGAGGGAGAGAGAGAGAGAGAGAGAGAGAGAGAGAGAGAGAGAGAGAGAGAGAGATAGATAGTGAAGGAGAGAGAGAGACAGAGAGAGAGAGAGAGAGACGATAGAGAGAGAGAGAAGAGAGAGAGAGAGAGAGGGAGAGAGAGAGAGAGAGAGAGAGAGAGAGAGAGATAGAGCGCTCGCGGGAGGGAGAGGGCGAGAGAAAGAGACAGAGAAGGGAGAGGGAGAGAGAGAGAGAGAGAGAGAGAGAGAGGGAGAGAGAGAGAGGGAGAGAGAGACGAAGAGAGGGAGAGAGAGACAGAGAGAGAGAGAGGGAGAGAAGAGGGAGAGAGAGAGAGAGAGAGAGAGAGAGAGAGAGAGAGAGGGAGAGAGAGAGAGAGAGAGAGAGAGAGAGAGAGAGAGAGAGAGAGAGAGAGGGGGAGAGAGAGAGAGTATTTAGCCTTTCCTTTCCGAGTCGGCCAGTGGTTACACTACTATTACTAAGTAAATTTGATCAAAAGGCAAGTTGGCCTCAAGTTGGTGGATGACCCTTGAACCTCTTGGGCTAAATAGCAGAGCAAAGTGTCCGAGCTGGACTGCAGAGGTCGCTTTCAGCTCACTCACAATACTAAAGGGCTGCTCCAAGCTACTGAAATAGAACCGAGGCTCATTTTAAGGCCAAGATGTATTCGAAATTTATGTTTGATCTTTACCAAACTCAATATTTAATCGTTTTATGTATAAAGAAAGATCAAGTTCGTTAAAGGCACCCGATCGAAGGAAACTGGATCGAACAATTATTCATAGCGAATCTTATTGGAAATTACATTACTTTTTGTATGCTTTCTTCCTCTATCTCAAATATAAACCGAGATATTTCCATTCTATAATTTCAGCCTTCAATAAGCCCCTCTTCTTTGTCATCGCCGCTATGAATAAGGCAACATATCATGAACCGTCTTATTTCATGCTAAAATACTAAAAATTGTCTTCAACAAATCGTTAAATGTCTCCACATGAAAATAGGTTCAATTGCCCCTGCAGTTTGTTCGTGGATTACTAAAATTACGTTGATTCAGATACAAATTATTCTGGTTCATTATAAATAGCAGAACTAGATATTTTAAATAGTTTTTAATAAAATTAATATATTACTTTCAGATATATTATTTATTATTGTATAGATCAAATGAACATTTACAAGCATGTAAAACCTTAATTGATTATGTCATCGAAAAAACGACTTTGCATGTATTTCGCATAATAAATGTCTCATGAAAACAATATATTTGGTATTTAAGCTTAATGATTTACTGAAAGCTGAAAACTCAAAATTTCAAATATCTCATTTTCGTCATCTTCTAGGTAGGATCGATGGTCATTTGAAGATATTTTTCGAAAATCGCGTCATGAGTACGACTTCAATTGCTCTATTCCCTTTAGATGAATCTGCTAATAATACTTCCTATTTTAAAGTCGTGGAAATAAATAATTATTTCTTCACTTCTTCTCTCTTCCTTCTTAAAATTTGTTTTACTAACTCTACTTTAAAACAACATAAATATGCTTCACGTGTATATTGAGAATTTCCCTTAAAACGTATTTCGTTGTAAAGCTGTAAACTTTTTAATTAAACACAACGAGGCATTATTTTCTCATAGCTATTCGTGCAACATTCGCTTTCTGGACGAGATAAAGTATACATTTCGGCGAACATTCCCAGTTTCAAAGGAATTTGTTAGAAGCAACATTAATATCCTCAGATCCCTAAGGGTGTTTTCCCTTTTAGGGGGAGGGCCATTTAAAATTCCATTCAATAAAAGTTTATTGCATTATTATCTTATGTGGTCTTTGTTATATTTTGGGTAAGCAAATTCTAAATAAATAAAATAAATCAGGCGAAAAATAAAATAAAAAGGAGATAGCATAGAATTTGTGATATGTTGGGCATGGGGGGCATAAATTGAATCCCAAAACGGCTCTTGCCCCTAATAGCCTCGCCTTCAAAGCCAATGAAATATGTGCGCTTCTTTGGGGCGGTCTTTTTGATCGTATAACATAAGGCATCACAAATATATTTTCGTAGCAAAATAAAACAAAATTAATGACTTCAATTAAGTAATTTTTCTCTCTCAGGCCAAAACATCTTCAGCTCTTCTAATCTGTTTTGCCTGATGACAGCTAGTTGTCCACAACCTCTGTCCCTCACTCATGACGCGATTTTCTGTTAAAAGTATGCTATAACATCGCCTGGGAAATATGCTTAATTAACGCAGCACCTCTGTGTCGAGATTTTAAAATGGGATGTAGTATTAGCAGATTTCCCTTAAGGAGAAATCAGCTATTGAGGTCACTCATGATGCTATTTTCGAAATTTGTCTTCAAATGTCCATCGATCCTACCTAGCAGATGAAGAAAATGAGGCCGCTCAAAAATGTATATATATCCTATTTGTCTGTTACCGCTGTAGCGGTCGCAATTATTGTTTGATCGTTAGCAAAGTTCATATTTAAGCGTTTTACATAAAAAGAGAGATCAAGTTCGTTAATGGTTGAAATCGGACCAGTGGGAGGGGGGGTTTAGAGGGGGGATTTTTGAAAATTCGAAATATCTCCGTTATTATACGTCGGATCGAAAAATTGTATAGAATCAATCACATTGCAAATTACATTTACTGTAAAGTTTGTTCTATACATTTATTCTGTATCTTGAATATTAACCGAGATATTTGCATTTGTATGCATGTGTATGGTCGGCAGGAGTCGGCTATGTTCGGGACCCTCCGCCGAGAGCTAGTGCGGGCCGTTTCGGTAACTATTCGTCCCTCGTGAATAAGTTTAGAGATTCCCTACTACTACTGTTGTTATTAGGCGGATTTCTCTATTGTAAAACTTCACGTGGGAAATCTGCTTAGTTTACGCAGCCCCTGCGTGACGGACTTTTTGGGACATACTTCGGGTGTCATTCATTCAACATGTTTGATAGCACATATGACATCAGGCTTGCCAACATATCCCATTTGTTGGACATTGCTTCTCAAGCCACTAATCAAATGGAATCCCTTCTCCCACCCTGCCTAGAGAATGCTAACCCCTGGATAAATATTCCTGACTTCTCAATATTAATATAAATTTCATGAGCTCAGTATTCTTTTTGAGTATTTGTTTATTAAATTATATCTGCTTGGCTATTGTACAGATAAGCTCCAATTATTAAATTTGTAATATTAATCATTTTATTCTTTGTTTCAGGTAAACGAACTTATTCAACTTCCAGGAAATCTATCGTATGTAAATATTTATTAATGTTATTCCATACTTAGGAATTTAAATTCTTGAAATGTTATTATATGTAATTTCCACTATTAAGCACAGCTGTCGTACCAACTACAGTATTAAATATTTTTGAGTACTAAATGTGTACCTACTATAACGGTTAATATAAGTTTCGTGTTGACATAATTATTTATTCTCTTATAAATTCAAAATATTGTTATATCTTTTCGGGAGGGCGAGGGGTGAGATATTCCAGAACGGTTTTTGAATATAAAGTACAGTTGATGTTTTTGTATGATATCCCATGCGACATGAATAAAATAGCTTGGTAGAATATTTTCCTTAAGCCCTTTGAATAGACACTAGGTTGACTCTAAAGTACATTCAGATAAGATAGACTCTATACTTTAGAACACAGCAGCAACTTTAGACTTTGAACCTAGCAAATTCTAACCATATATTAGTATATTTACTTTAAGGGAAATCAGCTATTGAGGTTGTACTCATTTTCAAAAAACATCCTGGAACGTCCATCGACCCTATCCAGCAGGTGATGAAAAAGTCCGTCACTCAGGGGCTGCGTTAACTGAGCAGATTTCCCGCGTGCTTCACATGACTGGTATTATCTCCAAACAAAAAAATTCAATGAGATAATATTTGGTATTTAGGCTTCAAATAATGCTCTTCATAATAATATAGCGTTTTATTAATATTAGTAGAAAGGGTGGGGGGGGGTTGACCAGCGAAAACTATAAAATACAAATATCTCGGTTAATAATCAAGATAGTGAAAAAACGTACATAACAACATTTATAGTACATTAGATTTGCAATAAGATTGGTTCTATACAATTTTCCGACCCGACGCATATTAACAGAGATATTACGAATTTTCGAAATTTCTCCTCTCTAACCCCCCTCCCTTCCACTAGTCGGATATCAGCGATTAACGAACTTGATCTGATCTTTCTTTTTACTAAAACGAATAAATGTCAAGATTGGTAGCGATTAAGCGAATATATAGTGTTGCGAAAATTAAAAACATGAATAATCCTTCAGAGAGAGAGAGAGTCGCGTATTTGGAAAGTGTGGCGTAGATCAAAGAAGCCGACAGAATGTCCTAGGTCCTACCAGTGCCTTCCAGCCAGACGTCGAGGGGTCCAGACAATTCCCCTTTGATGTATGCCGACAAGCTATATAAAGAAGGGCCTGCCGCGAGCGAGTCAGTTTTTATTCTCACCTGTCTTGATGTTCACATCAGTGCTACAGTGCGACTTAGTGCAGTGCGGTAAAGTGTTTTTATAAGAACAGTGTTGTGCCGTGTCTGTAAGTGACAGTTTAGTGCCGTGTTTAAGACAGTGCAGTGCCGCGAAGTAAAGGACAGTGCAGTGCCGCGAAGTAAAGGACAGTGCAGTGCGTCTTTCAGTGCCGGAATTCTGTGAATTTCAGTGAATTATTGGACTGTGACTCATTGAAGAACAGAGAACGCTATCAGTGTAATACCTGTGAGTAGTAATTAAGAATAATCACCAAGTTTCGTGTGCATTGAGAAATATATTGTGCAGTGATAAAAACTGTGAAAACTTGCGAGTATTTAATTTTTGCAATCCAAAAGAACTCTTATTAAAAACGGTTTATTACTGGTTTCGTAATAAAATCGTAACAATATATAATACATATTTACAGTTTACCAAAACATCGTTACCAAACTCAATATATAAGCGTTTCTTGCAAAGCTAAGGGTCAAGTTAATAGCCGAATCCGTACTGGGAGGGTAGTGGGAAGTGGGGGAATTTCTAAAATTCGAAATATCTCCGTTATTGTAAGTCGGATCGAAACATTATATAAAATAAATCTTATTGAAAATAAAATGTACTATATATATTGTTATATACACGTTAGTTCTCTGTCATTATTATTAACCATGATATCCGCATTATTTATTTTCGCTCCTCATCAACCCCCCACCCCACACTCCTTCTCATGTCACATAATGAATGCCCTGATATATAATTAATCGAAGCTTAAATATCAAATATTCATTTGAAGAGACCTTCATTAGGCCGGTTATATGCGAACACGTTGTGCAATGTGGTTATGAGTTAAGATTTTACGTTCTTATCTTTAGCGGTCGCAATTTTTGTTTCATCGTTACCAAACTCCAATATTTACTAGTTTCATTCAAACCTATAGATCTAGGGCGTTGATGACTGATTTCCGGCCATTAGGCGGATCGGGGGGGGGGGGGGGTTGACGGCGTGAATTTCTAAATGTCTTAATATGTCCGCTAATTAGGCTTCTGATCAAAAAATTTTACTGGACCAATCTTTTTGCAAATGTAATGTTCTATAAATGTCGTTACATGCATTTCTCCATAATGTTGATTAATAGGCGACATATTTGCATTTGTCAGTTTTCGGTCTTCAGTGAACCCTCTACTCCTACGTCATATTAACAATGAACCGTTATATTATGAAGCACTTTATTTGAAGTCTAAATGCCAAATATTGTTCTCATTGGACTTTGGGATAAATACGTAGACGTGACGCAAAACGTCAGAACGTTAATGACAGAATTCCGGCCAGTGGGAGGGGGAGGGGGATTTCGAAAATTCTTAATATCTACGTTATTATGCGTCTGATCGAAAAATTGTATAGAGTCAATTTTACTGAAAATGTTATGTTCTATCAATGTTTTTATGTGTGTTTTTTCACTATGTTGATCATTAACCGATATATTTGCATTTATTAGTTTAAGGTCATCAGTAAACCCCTCACTCCTACTTATGTCATATTATCAATAAGCTGTTATATAATGAAGCACTTTATTTGAATTGTTCTCATTGAACTTTTACGTTTTGAGATAAATGCAAATAGGTTACGCACTTGGGAAATCTGTTTAGTTAGCGCAGCCCTGCGTGACAGAATTATTGAGTTAGATACTATCAATCATATTCAACGACAGTAAGGGTTGTGTTTTGATTTCCAAATTTCTCTAATCCGTTAATAATAACGGTATTTTCAATATGATTATCAATTCCCTTTCCCGGGTGATAGGTCTGTTAGGACACGGTCATTGAATAAGCAGGCCGAATATTTCCTTGTTAAAACTTGACAATTAAGCAAAAAAAAAAGATTGTGATAATGACATTAAACTCTAATCGATTGATATTAAGCAGATTATGCTTGGAAGGATTATTAGTGGAGAGTTAAATATATTCCTGATTTGAAAGACTGTCTATTAGGGCCTACTTAATCTGCCATTTTTTAAAAAAGATAATGATCCTTGAGAAATTAATTAATTTCTTTTGAATCATTTCCAAAGTAGAATGCTCACGGACCTGTCTGTATCTGAGCTGACGTAAATCGCTGCCAATAAAGAAATTATCAACGAATTCTAGAGTCTGCCAGAACCCCCCATTATAGTCCAATCCCATAACATGCGTGTCCAGAAATGTCGACTCAATTTTCTCAAATAGTTAAAGTAATTGATCTGTTACGAAATGGAGCGGGACAAAATTTTCCATAATCGCTACAATTATGAATGATTATGCAAAATTTTGGTTTGGTTATGAAAGAAGCTTCAAACGAGAAACTTCTCCATTATCCGGCCGTTCATTAGCCTCCATATTTAACTGGAATATTGAGATATCTTATGAAATATCTTAATAATAAACGTTAAAGTTTAATGAGTACGTGTAACGTTCCATGTAGTCATGTCGAAGGAAATATAAAGACCTCGAGGTATTATGCATCAGCTGAGTTAATAAGCCACTAGGTTGCTAATACTGAAATGAAAAAGTACACGCATGGGCTGCGTCTTCACCTCACCATAAATTCTCTTTCTATTTCTATGTAAAACCCCATGCCAAGGGAATGGAAGGGGGGAGGGTTTAGTTTAACGAGATTGGTCTTATAACATTTTGCGATTTGACTCATTGTAACGGAAATAATTTGAAATATTTTTAATTTCCTACGCCATCTTATGCTCTGGGCCATCTCAGTAGCGCACATCTCAATCACATATTCAGCACAAACATTCGGAGCTCATCTCCTCAGCATTGTTCAGGTCAATCTTCATATAATTTGGGATAGCTTTTGGTTTAGGAAATCTTGTGTTATCGTGCAACTTAATCAAATTTTCATCTTTTTGTTTACAACCCCCCTTCATTGAAGAGCTCTGTCACATTTCCTACCCAATGTTTTGGTTTGAAGTTCCTAAACAGCGAACACACATGGTATCTAAGGTCTCTCTTACTATTGTTTTCTGGTATGAGCCAATTTTGTTTCTTTGGTATCTTAGCTTTATCAAATTCCACCTGCACGTTCGTTTTTCAAAACTCTTTTGCTTTCCCTCAACTGCTCTCCGAAGTATTTCGACTCGTGATCTAGTTATCAATAAAGTCGCTTCCAGTGTTTTGTAAGCCACAAGTCTAAGGTCCGTCAAATATTCTTGGCATAGTTATGTAGATTGTGCGCTTTCTATGAGAACCGAAGGGAAGAAAGTGCGAGAGCTGGTAGCATTTCTCTTTCGTTTTAAATAACGATTGTCAGCCATCAGTATTCGTGGAAAGATGTTAGCGTTGGAGATTAGCGATTAGGATGTGGTCTTTCCCACGCACTAAAGCCTGCATCCATTGCAGAGTCACATTTCTCCCTGTTCCTGGAGCATATCCATTTAGCCGACGGGCACGATCCCTTCCTGTCGCTGCCACGAAACGCCAGATTCCTCCAAGCCATAGCTTAATGCTAATCGTCACGGAAGTGTCTCCTCAGGGAGGGATATCATGGGACAATGGGGAGTGGCACTGCTTGGCAAGAATGATGCTCTTATATTACATTCACAGAAACTTTTTCCCAGGTCAAATGGAATAGGGCTCCCCATAAAGAACCCCATTTTAAGAGATTAATTCATTTTAGAGGATTTCCCTTAAGGGCTATTGAGGTTGTACTCATGACACGATTTTCGAAGAATTTCTTAAAATGTCCATCGATCTTACCCAGGGGATAACGAAAATAAGGTCCATTCAAAATTACATATATATTTGTCTGTCGCCGCTCAAGCGGTCGCAATTTTCGCTTGATCGTTACAAAACTCGATATTTAATCGTTTCATGTAAAAAGAAATATCAAGTTCGTTAATAGCTAAAATCCAACTAGTGGGAGGGGTTAAAGGGGAGGAATTTCGAAAATATTTCGATAAAATTCTTAATATCACCGTTATTGTTCCTCGGATCGAAAAACTGTATAAAACTAATCTTATTGCAAATGTAATGTTCTATAAATGTTGTTATGTACGTATTTTCACTATCTTTATTATTAACCGAGATATTTGCATTTTATAGTTTTAGCCCTTCAGTAAACCCTCGCTCTTACTCATGTCTTATTAACAATAAACTGTTCTATTATGAATCTCATTATTTAAAGCATAATTACCAAATATTGTACACATTGAACTTTCACTTTTTGAGATAAATGCAAATACTTGATACACTTGGAAAATCTGCTTTGTGAACGCAGCCCCTGCGTGACGGACTTTTTCCTCGATAAGACATCGCGAATAAGGGTAGTTCCCTCTGAACATTAATATCTCTAACTGTGTCCAGGAACCCGTTGATGACAGATGTCCCTTGACTATTGAGTCCTGTATTTTGCATTCAAGGAACCATTCCAGATGGAGGTTATAGAAAGTTTCGAAATGGTGTAAACAGGAGTGAGTTTGCAATGTCTGTCCAGAGCTTGTCTTGCAGAATCGTGACTTATCCTCAGAATAGTATTGCACCACAACACTTCTACCTGTAAAACACTTTACGGTCAAGGGCTTATTTTAACTAATAAAATAATATAAACGTTTAACGTTAACGCAGCCATTACTTGGCGGACGTCTTTAGCAGATTTCCTGTAAGGGAAATCTGCTATTGATTTCGTACTCATGACGCGAATTTCGAAAGATTTCTTCAAATGCCCATCGATCCTACCCAGGAGATGACGAAAATGAGATCAGTTCAAAATTATATATATATTTGTCTGTTAACGCTCTAGTGGTCGTAATGTTTGCTTGATCGTTACCAAATTCGATATTTATATTTTTATGTAAAAATAAAGATCAAGTTCATTAATGACTGAAATCGGACTAGTAGGAGGGGGGGGGGGGGTTAGAGGGTAGGATTTTCGAAAATTCAAAATATATCCATTTCCATACGTCGGATCGAAAACTTGTTTAGAATAAATCTTATTGCAAATTAAATGTACTATCAATATTGTTCTATGCATTTATTCTCTATATTGAATATTAACCGAGATATTTGCATTTTTATTAAGTGTATGTGGATAACGGGCGAGATGAGATCTATTGTGGGTTGTCGTCGTAAGTTTGCGGATTAGTTCGGCCGTTTCCGTAACTGTTTGGCTCAAGTATAAGCTTCTTCTTACCGTTCTTGTTGTGTAAGTTTTTACTTTGTGAGATATATGCAAATATGTCCTGTTCACCCTCCCCCTTTCTTTAGTTCTTGGACTACTAAAAATTGAGTTATTAAAATATAAATTTTTTTGATTCATTTTAAATTACACTACTATATGTAGTAAATATTTTGTAATAAAGTTAATGTGTTGTATTCTGATATATATATATCAGTAATTGTTATTTTTTCCGGTGAAACATACGTCTATCTATCTGTTCAGCTCTGAGTGGTTTGGTAGACCTATTTGTTTACAATTCAGAAGCCGTTTCCGTTGGGAGCTTAACTGAAGGATTTCTCATTACCGTTTGTATTTATTCACGGTGATGTTAAGTGTTAGCAGTATGCTGATTTCTTAATTGTAAAACTTCACTTGGAAAACCCGTTTAGTTTACGCAGCCCCTGCGTGACGGCCTTTTTTTACATATAAATAGGGAATATATTATGCTATGAGATCATAAGTGAAACCATCGGTTATACCAGCTCGTGAGAAATCTGCTTAGTTGACGCAGCCCCTGCACAACATGAAACTGCTTCTTTATCGACCTTTTAGAGCCAAAAGGCACCGAAGGAATGGCGCAAGGTGAGTAAATGGGGCGAACCACCTTTTCATGGGAATATAAATAGTTGAGCCTCAGGCTTTCACCCAGTTGGAAGGCTTTGAGAGAAACGTCATTGTCCATTTGTGGAGTCTTAACCGGCTTTTCACAAGAAATAACCCAATTACTATTAGAAATTTAAAACAGCCGCTGAATATGCAAAGCCCGGATATCAGAGAGTCATACTAAATGCGAATTATTGCCCCAGCTGTCCTGAAAGCATTTACAATTCACCGCTACAGAATAGACGTCCGAATAGACTAATGCTCGAGGCTAATACTGTTTCTACGAGCACCATATCAATAATATATACCATTTGCATATAATGCAATCAGGTGACTGTATTTATATATGGACTACTAAAAGCTTTCATGATTTATCAGCTAATTATTAATATGACCTGCGTAGTAGGGGTGATTACTGAAAGCCGATTACTAAAATATCATTTATGATAGACAAAATGTGTATATATGTACATTTATAGATTTGCAATGTTATGCAATTTTTTCCCCCCCCTTTCAGCCGTTTACGGACTGGATCTTTAGTTTTGTATGGAACTCTTATATATCAAGTTTCGTAGCGTTAAAATCAAAATTGCTACTGCAGGAGCGTTAACAGACCAATATATATACAATTTTGAACGGTCCTCATTTTCATCTCCTCGATAGAATGAGTAAACTTTTGAAATTTTTATTCGAACATCGAATATTAAGTACAACCTCAATAGCTGACTTCCCTTAAGGATACTCGGCTAATGAATTCCCATAAGGACATTAGTCTGAAGTGTTTCATGATATAGCAGCTTATTGTTAATATGACAAGAGTAGGAGTGAGGGATATTAATAATAAAAAAAGTCCGTCACGAAACAATAATCGCGACCGCTAAAGCGGTTACCGACAAATTTTATATATATATATATATATAGAAATATTTATATATATTTATTTGTCTGTTTGTTTATATATATATATTCTTAAGAGAAATCTCAGTAAGAAACACACGATTGTAGACCTGTGTAAAAAAAAATAAAAATACATTTATGATAAATATTTCGAAATGCAAATACTATATCATTAAAATGTGGCATTATTAAAAGGTGATAAGACCCCATCTCTTGATCCGAATTTAAAACAAGACCATCTTATTGTGGATAGATTGAGATAGACTTTTTGCCGGCATATTAGCCAAATGGAATAGGGCAATGGGGGGGGGTATATTGTGGACAGAGCTTTCCCTCTGGGATTAGCCTACAACGGATAATACGATTACGGATAATGGAGGTCTGGGGGGAGGGGGGGGGTTGTTTACCCTCTCTCTCCCCCTGATGGATATCTCATTCACAATTCCCCTTCTATTGCCTTCAAGGCTCTCTCTTTTAGCAGATTTCCCTTATCAGCTATTGAGGTCCTACTCATGACGCCATTTTCGAAACGTTTCTTCAAATGTCCATTAATCCTACCCAGGAGATGACGAAAATGAGTTCCGTTCCAAATTATTTAAATACGTCTGTTAACGCTCTAGCGGTCGTAATTTTTGTCTGATCACGTTAACCAAACTGGATATTTATTCGTTTTATGCAATAGAGAAACCAAGTTCGTTAATGGCTGCTGAAATCGGACCAGTAGTGATTGGAGCGGGGGGCGTTTAGTTGGAGGGGAATTTTTGAAAATTCGAAATAATCTCGTTACTATTCGTCGGATCGAAAACTTGTATATTCCCAATTTTATCGCACAATAAAATTTACTAAAAAATATTGTTATGTACATTTATCTTGAATAAATCGAGATATTTGCAGGTTTATTAAATATCTGCGGATAAAGAACGAGATGAGATCGGCTAATGTCGGATCTATTCGTGAGTATCCGCCGAAATCTAGTTTGGCCGTTTCCGTAACTGTTCGGCTCTCCTGAAATGGGTTTAGAGACTCTACTACTGTTACTAGTATGCAGATTTATCTATTGTAAAACTTCACGAGTAATGTCTGCTTAGTTTACGCAGCCCCTGCGTGACGGACTTTTTAAATCCGGCCTTACCCCTGTCATAAAATCAAATACCAGCTACTTGAAAGCGACCAGCTGAGAGGCCTTACCTTTTCCCAAATGTCACCGCTGTAACCTCCCACACTGTCTACTCAACAGGCGCCATCTGCTTGCTTTATCCTCGTTTACCTTTTTTGGGACTTGTCCAGGATTTCGGACACCTTTAGAAATGTTTCCCTCTTACAAACTGTCATGGACAGACAAATGTATTTACTAATTAATGAATACAAAAAATAATGCTTTGTAATTAGCGCATAGCTATTTCGGTCGAGTCATTTTTTTAGCAGATTTCCCTTAATGGAAAAAATTTTCATCGATATATATATATATATATATATATATATATATATATATATATATATATATATATGCCTGTTACCACTCTAGCGGTTGTTATCTTATTTGATCATGTACATGAAAGATGTTATGTAAAAAGAAAGATGAAGTTCGATAATGACTACTTTCGAGCCACTATTATAATTAAATATTCTTATGAGACCTTTGTTATGGGAGATACATGCAAATTCGTTGTGTGATGATTCGGATAGTAAAAGGTTATAGAACTGATGTCGCTAAACCATTGATGCTCTACGTTTGCTAATGCATTATTTCGGAGTTGAAACATTTAGTGCGTAATTAGCATTTTCTTATTTTCAATCAGAATTGGCAGTGAGATGAGATCACTATTTTTAGCGGATTTTTCTTAAGGGAAATCAGCTATTGAGGTTGTACTCATGACGCGATTTTCGAAAAATTTCTTCAAATGTCCATCGATCCTACCCAAGAGATGACGAAAATAAGGTCCGTTCAAAATTATATATATATATATATATATATATATATATATATATATATAAAATAGTGTTGTTTCGACCAAGTTATATTTATCTACGGTGTTGATGTTTCTTGGAGTTTTGGTCAATATTGGTGAAAAAATAGTTTATGCCGATATTTCGAGAATATTTATTTTCTCTTCTTCAGGGCTATAAAAATACAGATACTACTTTATACATATATTGCACATTGTTATCAGACTTGTTATTAGAGTGTCATAGCATATATATGTATATATACATGTTATATGTGTCTGTTAACGCTCTAGCGGTCGCAAACTTTGTTTGATTGTTACTAAACTCTATATTTAAACGTTTTGTGTAAAAATGAAGATCAAGTTCGTTTATGGCTGAAATCGGACCAGTAGGAGGGGGGGGTTAGAGGGGACGATTTTTGAAAATATCTCTATCCATTACGGGACGTCGGATTGAAAAATTGTATAGAACCAATCTTTTTGCAAATTAAATTTACTATATTGTTCTATACATTTATTCTCTATCCCGAATATTATACCGAGATATTTGCATTTTTATTAAATGCGTCGGACGAGCTATGGTCGCTTCTATTCGTTTCCGCCGAAAGCTAGTTTGGCCGTTTCCGGTAATTTTCGGCACTCTTATGGAAATTTCTCTATTGTATAACTTTACTTGGGAAATCTTACGTTTACGCAGCTCCTGGGTGACGGACTTTTTTCTTACCACCAAATTCTAAACTTGCTGAAATGTTGAAAATTAAAGGGACAGATTCAGCATTGAAAATATGAATAGAATAATTAGAGATAAATGATAAGAATTACCGGTTAGGTGAGTCAATGCAGGCGTTGTTCCTGAATTAGAGGATACTATAGCTAAATAACTGTGCCAGCGATGAAGGAATGAAATTTGACATTGTATATAAGTTGGTGGAGAAGGAAAAGTGGCTGGCTGCGGTGGGCCGCACCTTGAGAAAAAGAGGCATAAGACTTTTATGAGAGTTAAGTTTCTCGAGGCGACAAGAAAGGCCCTTGGGGGGGGGGGGGGTATTTCGCGGGGGGTTATTCCACGGTTTAGCCTTTTATTTATGTCCTTATTCAGGAGTCCGCTGAGTCCAATAAAAGTTCTTTGAATAAGGCTAGCTTCTTCGGGGGGAATTTTAAGACTTTGAAGGACCTGCCTCTTATTCCGTTTTATACATTCCGCCAAAATGGCCGTGCTGCTCCTTTACAAGGCGAGACTAATAACTCAGCACGTTTTAATTTGTCTAGTTGCTGCTGACTCCTGGTGGGAGCTTTACAACGCCGATTTACGGCCTCAACATCTGTCACCCGAACGTTTTCGTTCCTTTTACAGAGAATCGCCTCCCAAGAATTATATACAACCCTTCACAGACCTCAGCACATCCTGTCTATCCCATTTAGATAGGATAACGTACTTCATTTTGTTTGTCCCGCAGGGGGTCCGTAAAAATAAGCACATTTCCAACGTGTGGCACACTTGTGATCTCACCTCATCACATATTCTCTATTTCTATGTAAAAACGTCAGATACTTAGGGGCTGCGTTAACTAGGCAGATTTACCAAATGCGCCTCTTAATTGCAAATATCTCCGTTAATACTAAAGATAGAGAATAAATTTATATAACAATATTTATAGTTTAATTTATTTGCAATACAATTGGTTCTATACAAATTTGCAATCTAACGTATATATATATAATTCTACTATAGGTGTGTATGTCACTGAAATCCTCCTAAACGGCTGGGCCGATTTGAATGAATTTATTTGTATGCGTTTGGATGACGCCCTGAATGGTTTAGATTCACAAATCAGCAGATGGAGCAGGAGTGGGGGTTGTAAGGAAGGCCTAGGATTAAAAATAGCGATAAATATACCGATTTTCTATTGGTTTTTCGGCAAATAAGCACAGGATAAAAGTTGTTTATTTTGTTATTTAGAGCAACTTTTGTTATATTCGTATAACAAAGTATAAACGAGATATACACTAAAAAATTAAAGTGAGAGCCCACAATTTTATTGGGCACTAACGATTGAACCGAAGTTAACAAAACTTTATATGCAAATTAGCGTTAATTCTTCCGTGATTATAAGCTATATTACATTTTTTAGGTTCGAACTGGAATGGAGGTTTTAAGGGAGGTCTGAATAAAAAAAATCGCGAAATTTCATTTTCTATTTGTTTTTAGGCAAACGTGCACATAACAAAAGTTTGTTTTTTGTGTTATTAAAAATAGCTTTTGTTTTAAACATAATATTATGAAATTTAATATCCTAATCGCTTGAAATAGCATCCAGGACAACGTCTTTCGGGTCCGCTAGTATATATATTTGAACGGACCTCATTTTCGACCTGGCTAGGATCGATGGACATTTGAGGGACTTTTTCGAAAATCGCGTCGTGAGAAATGTTAATGAATTATATTAATACCATTCATGGAAACTTGCGTACAGTTCAGTGAGATAGGTATAATATACAAATGTTTCACAGAAATACATTGATATACCTGTTTATCGAGTGAATAGAAATAGGTTACTTCGATTTGTCCATGACAGTATTCTAGTATGGACGGTTGAACGAGCATAGCCTAAACATCTGGCACATTCAACTGGAATCGTATGAAGCGTAGCCAAGTTGTGAGTTATAAAAGACGCCGGCGCCCACGCACGGCTGCGTGTTTCACAAGCAAGTTTCTCAAGATCTCTGTTGAAAGATGCTACATACAGATGGCTCTAAGTAAAGTCTTTCTCCACCCACCTAGTCATATCCTCGGCTTTCACAATCTCACTTCCTAGATCGTCTTTACCAATGTGATCCGGAGCACAAAAGATCCTGAAACCTGGTTGTAAACCCTGTTCATCAGATGAGCAATTTGAAATGGTAGGTGGCTCTTCGAGAACATGCACGCTCTTATACTTTGTAGCCTTAATCCTACATGGTAAACCTAGAGTGGCGAGTTCGATACCCGCCATGCAAATAGGAATTTATTTAGTGACGAACTCATTAAATGAAATCCTTAGTCCCACCCTGGCTAGAAAAGGGTGGTATTCTGTAGATAACACGTCCCAATTAGCCAGAGTAGCAAAATGTCAGGGCTACTTAAACTAGGCAGCTTTTCCACTTGAACAAACCAATGTGGGTTATGATAGAGATAAAATAAAAATTTTCGAGTAAAAAACGAAAAATTTTAATTGATGATATCAGTACATAATATTTGAATGTATTTCACAAAGTGAAAGTTCAATGAAAACAATATTTGGTATTTAACCTTGAAATGAAGTGGTTCATGTTTAACAGTTTACTGTTAATATGGCACGAGTAGGAGTGGGGGTTTACTGAAAGCGGAAAACTATAAAATCCAAATATCTCCATTAATATTCATGATACAGAAAATGTGTATAGAGCAACACTTATAGATCATTCAATTTACAGTATGAATGGTTCTATACAATTATTCGATCTGACGTATAGTAACGGAGATTTTTGAACTCCCTCCTCTAAACACCCCCTCCCACTAGTCCGATTTTAGCCACTAATGAACTTGATTTTGAGTTTTACATAAATCTTTTAAATATCGAGTTTGGTAACGATCAAACCAAAATTGCTACCGCTAGATTGTTCACAGACAAATATATATGGACCTCATTTTCGTCATCTCCTATGGTAACATCGATGGCCTCTTGAGGACATTTTTCGAAAATTGCCTAATCAGTACTGCCTCAACAGCTGATTTCCCGATCCCTGAAAAAACTGTTTCATACATTTGTGTCACATATGAAAATTTCGCATCTTCTATAAAAAATCAGTGACGTGGTTTATCGGCTATAAATGAGTATAAGCGAACACATGGTTTGGTAAGTAATTGGTACTGGAGGCAACAGCTGTTGGCGTAGGCTTGAAGAGACTCCTGCTCTCTCTCCCGACCTCATTGTACCATTATGGAAGGTGCACCGCCATCCGTTAGTCTACGGTTAAGGCACTAAACCAATAAACTATGCTTTTCATTCTGATTTATTGTCGTTTTTAGAATTCTACAGCTGGTCTCTCAGTTATTAGCCAATTTCAGCTACCTAATTGCACTTCAAAATGGGAAGCTCTCTGAAGATTATCTATAAAACATTAGTCACTCCCAACTCCAAAGAAATCGATTTATAAAAATTATTTGATCTAAATTAGTTAGATTCACAATACGAATTATCTATAATAATCATGAAGTAATAATAACAGTAATATACTGACCAAATTCGAAAAACTATGAGAAAAGTACCAAGAATTAGTTTTCTCCTTAAATGTTGGACAGTACAGGAACCAATTGGTCAGCATCAAGAAAAGGCTTGGTCCTCTCTACTAGTGCTAGCAGATTTCCCAAGGGGAATCAGCTATTGAGGTAGTACTCATGATGCGATTTTCGTCAAAAGTCCATCAATCCTACCTACCCAGGAGATAACTAAACGACGTCCGTTTAAAATAGTCCGCTGAAAAGAAGAAAGTACGAATAACTCGCTTAACATTTCGAAATATCTCCGTTAATTCGAGTCATATCGAAAATTAGTATGGAACCAATTTTATTGCAAATAATATTTACTAAATATATTTGTCTGTTAACGCTCTATCGGGCGTAATTCTTGTTTAATCGTTGTGAAACTCGTTTTTAAACGTTTTATGTAAATATAAAGATGAAGTTCGTTAACGGTTGAAATCTCTCCGTTGTTATGCGTCAGATTGAAAAATTGTTTAGAAGCAATCTTATTGAAAATGTAATGTTCTATATATGTTGTTATATGCCTTTCATTATCTTGATTATTAACCGAGATTTTGCAATTTTTAGTTTTCGGCCTTGAGTAACCCCCCTCTCATACTCATGTCAAATTAAAATTAAGCTTAAATTCCAAATACTATTTTCTTTGAACTTTTACGAATTTGAGATAAATGCACGTGGGAAATCTGCTTAGTTTACGTAGCCCCTGCGTGACGGACTTCTTGTATTCCCGCTAATGCCGCCAAATATGCTTCATATCTGATGGATTTTCGTGAATGTAACTTTTTTCCCTCACAGTTATCTGGGAAGAACCCTCCCCCACAATAATATATAGCACGACATTAAGGGTATGGGAAATAAAAAATATTCCGGGAGAGGGAGATAGTGCCTTATCAAATGTGTGGGGCTCTCGAGGGGGTGGAGCTGCTTTTCTTGCTGAAAGAAGGCGTTACGGGTTCAGTTCTATCCCAGAAATGATCGTGAGAATGTTGTTCTTATGAGTCATGATTAGGCAAGTTCAAGTGCTGTAGCATCCATATGTAAATATCTGCTGTACATTTATTAGTTAATAGCACCGAGATATGAGAACCATTAGAAGAAGAAGAAACAGAAACACAGACTAAAACAGCCGTCGGCTAAAAACTTATTGAAGATTGATGCTACAAATCTTATTGTTCCTCGGCTACTGGATTCTATCATATCCGTTAGTCTAGGTGCCACATGGATTCCTTCCAATGCAGCAAACTCCTAAAACTGGTCTTTCTTTCTTGGCTTACCATTTCTCCAATTAGCCTGCATATCTGGAATGGGCTAGATGATACACAGTTGCCAGTCTTACTATACATGGATAACCTTTTCTAAACGCTACGGTAGATAGTGCACGAACACTTTTTTACTCAAAAAGATTAAGTGAATCGAGAAAAACATTAAATTCAGCATAGATTTCATTTATTTAGAATCGAGGGGCAGTAAAGGTGAAAGACTGGTCTGGGAGTATCTTCCATTTCCTTCATTTCTCAAGCGATTTCTACTAATAGTGTTCTACTGGACAAAGCTAGAGTTTTTTTTTTAAAGACAGTCACATGGTCAAAAGCACAAGCTCAATTGGTGTATCTTAAAGAAGACGAAACTGGGTTATGTTCCTGAAAGGCAAATGCTGTTCCGAAGGCAGACGCTCACGGACGTGGTTTTGCTGATATAAAAGGAAGGTGTTACTTATTTTTGGCAAAACAAGATATTATTTAGTTTATATATATAGGTAGGAAAGTTGTTTGTATGAGGGATTCAAAAAGAATTCTTGATAAGTATCGCATGATTTGTATTTAAACGAATGTGGCACCGGTCTTGGTTTGGAATTCCCATTCCATCCCCAAGTTGAGTTGTGTGTTTCTTTTAGCCAATGGTCACTCAGCCATATACATTGAATATATCTGGTACTTGAAGCAGGGAGCTGTGGACCGGAAGGAAAGCGATCTTCCCCAAGAGTACAATATAAATGCAGTCACCTGTTTTATTACAAATGTAACACTTGTTATAACACGTTTATGCCGCTCGACTACAGTTTTCCAGAGGCTGGAAGTAGGCCAATCGGAAATCATCGGGCCCAGGAGTATATTCTCCGTCAAATGGAATTATAGTTAAAGAGAGAGAGAGTGTGAGAGAGAGAGAGAGAGAGAGAGATCAAATTGAGAGAAGATAGAGAGTGACTAAAGGGCAAAGGTCTGTCATGCCCAAGGGAGTGTCTCTTCACGGCCCTTCGCCTCTTGAGGGCTATCCACTCATAGGGCTCGCTCCGTTTAGCACCGTAGGGGGGGGGGGTGACTCTCTCTCTCTCTCTCTCTCTCTCTCTCTCTCTCTCTCTCTCTCTCTCTCTCTCTCTCTCTCTCTCTCTCTCTCTCTCTCTCTCTCTCTCTCTCTCTCTCTCTCTCTCTCTCTCTCTCTCTCTCTCTCTCTCTCCTTCACTCCCCTCTCTCCCCCCCCCTCCCTCTAATACACACACACACACACGCGCACGCAGTTTTGAGCGGAACTCATTTTCATCATCATCATCTCCTCGATAGGATCGATGTACATTTTTTGAACATCGTGTCAAGCGTTCGACCTCAATAGTTGATTTCCATTGAGGAAAATCTGCTAAAAGTCACAGGTGTCGATTACTCAGAGGCAATTTGACAGCTACGTTCATTTCGAAGTTATCTAGTGAAAACCCTATAAGCAGTATTAGACCAATCGACTAGAGAGTACAGTGGCTATATGTGGACTTAGCTGTCCACAGATGGATGGGTTTTTCGACGACTTCAATCGTTAACATTGTTTTTTTATTCCACTTCTCAATTGACTTCTATAGCAAATTAATACTCCTTGGACAGACATGTCTTATTCACACCGTGTTAAGACCAATATCGGTAACACGTCGATCTCTTTCCTAGAATAGGTCTGTGGTCATTTCTGTATGGCTTTAACCCTTTTTTTAGAATTACAGGTATATTCCTGGATTGGCGAGCAAGAATCTTGTGCAAGGTTGCCTCCTTAGCAATTACTCTAGCACCTCTCAGCTATTTCTCAAATTCAGATTTGTATTATTTATTTTTTCCTCTGTTCAAATAGTAGGCTTTGCTAAATCACCAGTCTTGGGGGGAAATTAATAGTTGTGCGCGGAGCAAGCAAAATTTCTAATCCCGTCCATTGCTTATTCCGCTCGTGTTAGATATTTGATTTGAGAGTAATATGGAGAAACTTTGCTCGAGCCTACGAAAATTTAAATTGGCTGAATGAGACGCCCTATTTTTAGTTCCTAAACTTTTTAATAAGTGTACTTCATTGGTATAAAATAAAATTGTAATTACAGAAATAAACTGAGTTCTAGGAAAACCCAAAAGTGATGCAAGATAAACGTCAATAGTGGCATAAAAAGCCCATTAAAAGCTTTGGGGCTATTCAACGTTGATGTATAGATAATGATTCACGTGCTATTGGCTCCTCATTTAATTGGCCTATATAGAAAATAAATTAATAATAATGTATTTAATTGACAAGTAATCATATATCAAATAATAATGATATTGATCCCCAAAATCAGCTCCCCCCCCCCAACAAAAACCAGAACATTTTCAATCATTTTTTTTAAAAGGTTTCCCTAAAGGGAAATCAGCTGTTGAGGTCGTACTCGTCGTGACGCGATTTTCAAATGTCCATCGCTCCTACCAGGAGTTGACGAAAATGAGGTCCGTTCAAAGTGATATATATATATATATATATATATATATATATATATATTTATATTTATGCTGCTAAAAATCATGTGTTGGGTGATTTAAAATGAAATGCCAAAAAAAAAAAAAATAATAATTAGCTGTACATAAAATTTGTTGCCAACAAAATAATATTTGGAACAAGCCTACCGGGAAAGGAATGGATTCTAAAATTTGAAAATAAAATAAAAAACAGGTTTAATGGTAAAAGGTCTTTAAAAAGTATTTAAAGGAAATAACGCAAAAATATTCTTGACTAAATCCAAAAAAATGTTTACTTCAAAAAACATCAACATAACAAAAAAAATAATTCTTAGAATTAATTTATTTTTTATTTATTACCTGGTATTTGTTTTTAAAAGAAATAAATTTTTCCACCTGCACAGTTTAATGTAAAAAAACGGTCCGATATATATATTTTTGAACGAACCTCATTTTCGTCATCTCCAAGGGAGGATGGATGGACTTTTGAGGGTATTTTTTCGAAAATTGCGTCATTAGTACAACATCAGTAGCTCTGCTAAAAAATAGAGTATAATTAAAACTGGACAAATAATTATTAATTGAGTTATTGATGTGAGTGGTCCACCTTGAAACACTGGATATACAAAATATACCTGTTTGTCGAGGAATATTGCCGGCGCCAAGAGAAGGCTGCCATCTTTATAATTTCAGATTCTCCATGGCCGAATAGCGCCTATAATCCCCCCGGTGTCTTTATTACGTTCCAAATTATTCATTTAATGCGAGTCCCTATTTCGGAAGTAGGACGGACGCAACCCAGCTAATCCTTTTATATTCTATCCGTCCCTGCATGCATTATGCATTAACTTACTATTGCAGATGGATATTAATGCTCATGCAAAATGAATACTCAATTACCATATTTTCTCAAATGTATTTCCAATGGTATGCGTAAATTAATACGTTTCTCAATATCCTATTGTGTTTTATCTTCCAATTCCATAAATAAGTAAGACATTTTGATTTGTAACAAGCAGAAGAAAACAAGTATGTCTGTAATCTAAGCAGATTTCCCAGGTGTAGTTTAACAATAGATAAATCTACATACTCGTAACACTTCACACCACCCTGAAAAAAATAGAGATGATAGCGAAAAATCTTTCACTCAGGTTACATTTTAATAGATTTCACGACGGAAAGCATCCGAATTGTAAACAAACAGACCAGCCACATCTCAGAGCTGAAATATAGAAATATTCTTTGCTAGGAAAATAAAAACAATTACTGGATACATCTGAATATAATATATTAATTTTATTGAAAAATGTTTACTATGTCTACGTAGTACTGCAATTTATAACCAACCGGAATTATTTTTATCTCAATCACTTTAATTTTAGTAATCAAAGAACAAAAGACGGGAAAGGGGGGGGGGTCACAAAGTATTTGCATGTATCTCGTCTAGAAACGATTTTAAGCGTTAACGAACTTGATCTTTACTTTTGCATGAAACGGTTATATATATCGAGCTTCATGAATCGTTCGCAAACACTTAATATTTCTGGAAAATTCTCTTTCTTTACAAATCAAATATATTTAATTTTAAATAACAATGCCTTAAAAAGTTAATTCCCGTAACAAGTTTTAATCCCAAACGTACAAATGAAGATATTTTTATTTTGACATCCACTTCTACTGATTTCACTTCAGATATTTGTTCTATAAGATCTATACTTTTTTTTTTCTCTCTAACTCGAATATTAACTGAGGTAATTGTATATTTTATTTTCCAGGCTACATTTGCCCCACGTAAACTCGTCCGATTTTTACTTTGAGTTGATCGGTATCGCAGAGAATTATATAAAAAATTGTTGCCATTGTTGGAACTGAAAAGATAATCTTCTGAAGCGAGCACAGACCCTTTTGACACACCTAATACTCATTCGATAACCATGAGTCTTTTCTCAGTCTGATTTGAGTAATAGTATTTGGCTCTTTCGGGTGATCCATTCGGTCTATTTTAAATTCGGTCAGCTGACCTTTATCGCTTATCACTAAATATGATAGCTTAACTGAAATTCTTTCGCAGTGTATATGCCAGAGAATAACAACGCCAAGAACCTATAACATTTCAAATGATGTCTCCCCTCTTTGAACCTCTCTTCTACATATCCCAAGTTGAGGTGGGATGCCTCCAAATGATTCTGTCCCTCCATGACTCCAGGATCATCTTCTGCATGTCCATCAACTTGGAGATCTTCATGACATGTCTGTCGTAGGGTCTCTTCTATGTCATAGGCCTCAATTAATGCTCTCCTGTAGTAGACTATCTTGGGGAACATCTAGTCTTATTCAGACATTGCTGGTATATCATGCCGGGGTGTGGGAATGCTGCTAAGTTCACACAATTCCTGCGTGGTGGGCATTTAGCGAAGTTCCGTCTAAGTCTCGATGTATAGAATGCAGAAATTCTTTGAGGTCTCAGTTTGCTCCGATGTGTTTTTCATCACACCATCAACCAAATCCGGGTAACAAATAGAATAGCTACTAACATAGAATAGCTGTTATCTTAAAATAACCTTCCGGCCTAATGCACCCCCGTGAGATATCCATACCATCCTGGCCTGGGGATATTTCTTCATTAGCTGACATTCGGACGAACTCCCCGCGTCAGTCTGGATGCGATCCATGGTTGAGGATGATGGAGCGATAGGTCAATGCTCCTTGCCTCCACGCTACGCCCACACCATATGATAGGACAGGCAGTCTAAGGCGTATTGTTTATATATATCGCCTCCAGATATAGGATGATAACGAAATTAAAATGCCCGAACTAATCAATTTCACTAGCTGGCACCGGCTTGTTTGTTCGTCTCCCATATTAAATTAACTGCGTGTTTATTTAGTTTGATAGTTCATTCATTTTGATTTACTATCCACATATGTCTTTAGTATCTAATTTATATTTAAAGATTCAGCAGATTTTCCTTGAGAGAGAGAGTGTGAACGAGTGAAGGAGAGAGAGTTAGGGAGGAGAGGGGGGGGAGGGAGACGGAGAGAGGGAGGGAGGAGAGAGGGGGAGGGAGAGGGAGAGAGAGAGAGAGAGGGAGTGAGTGAGAGAGGGAGAGGGAGAGTGAGGGAGGGAGAGAGGGAGAGGGAGAGAGGGAGAGGGAGAGAGAGAGCGAGAGAGAGAGAGAGAGAGAGAGAGAGAGAGAGAGAGAGAGAGAGAGAGAGAGAGAGAGAGAGAGAGAGAGAGAGAGAGAGAGAGAGAGAGAGAGAGAGAGAGAGAGAGAGAGAGAGAGATCAGTAATCGTCATGTCATCAATAAAGATTATGTCAACAGATTTTCCTTAAGGGAAATCAACTAATGAGATCTTACACAAGACTCGATTTTCTAAAAATATACTTCAAATGCCCATCGATCCTACCCAGTAGATGAGAGAAATAAAGACCTTCCAAAATTACATATATAATTGCTATAAGCGGTTTTTAGTAGATTTCCCTTAAGGGAAATCAGCTATTGAGGTGGTACTCATGTCGGAATTTTCGAAATTTTTCTTCAAATGTCCATCGATCCTACCTAATAGATGACGAAAATGAGGTCCGTTCAAAACTGTATATATATATATATATATATATATATATATATATATATATATATATATATATATTTGTCTGTTACCGCTCTAGCGGTCGCAATTTTTGTTTAATCGTTACCAATCTCGATATTTAGTCGTTTTATGTAAAAAGAAAGATCAAGTTCGTTAACGGCTGAAATCGGACCAGTGGGAGGGTGGGTTTAGAGGGGAGGATTTTCGAAAATTCGAAATATCTCCGTTACTATACGTCGGATCGAACAATTGTACAGAACTAATCTTATTGCAAATTAAATTTACTGTAAATATTCTTATATTCATTTTTCTCTATATTGAATATTAACCGAGATATTTTCATGTTTATTAAATCGGGGCGCCTACGGATGAGAGTTACTTTCCCGCCAAAAGCTAGTTCGGCTGTTTCCTTTACTGGCTCGGCTCTTGTTGAAATTTCTCGATTGTAAAACTTCACATGGGAAATCTGCTTAGTTTACGCAGCCCCTGCGTGACGGACTTTTTACTATCGCGATTATTAACCAACATTTCTTTGTTTTCAGCCTTCAGCAAACCCCCACTCCTACCCATGACCTATTAACAATAAGCTCTTACGTCAAGAAGCACTTCATTATAAGTTTAAATACTAAAAAATGTTCGCATTGAACATAATAACATCTTGAGATAAATGCAAATACGTGCTACACTTAAGAAATCTGCTTAGTCAACGCTGCCCTTGCGGGACTGACTTTTTATATCGTGGGCATTTATTACAGTCTGCACTAACCAACTTATTACGGATACGTATCTATAGTCATTGTCTTTACACATGCCTTACATATTAATAACATGTTCAGCTCTTATTTTCCCGGTATGTCTAATTCTCTACCTTTATATGGAAAAATGATTATGGAATGTTATACATTAATAAATATGGGAATAGTGTTCGTGTACATAGAAAGAATTTCTATACATGTTAAACAGAAATTATATTATTCATTCTGTATATTGCAGACCTTTTTTTAGCACTTTTCCTTTAAGGAAATCAGCTATTGAGGTAGTACTTATGATGCGATATTCGAAAAATGTCTTCAAATGTCCATCTATCCTACTCAGGTGATGACGAAAATGTGGTCCGTTCAAAATTATACATACATATGCATGTATGTGTATATATATATATATATATATATTTGTCTTCTTACGCTCTAGTGGTCGCAATTTTTGTTTGTTCGTTACCAAACTAGATATTTAATCGTTTTATGTAAAAGGAAGTAAAAGGTTAGTTAATGACTGGAATCGGACCAGTGGGAGGGGGGGGGGGTTATTTGGGAATTTTCGAAAATTCGAAATATCCCCGTCACTATACATCGGATACATAAAATGTATAGAACCAATCTCATTGTGCATTAAATGTTCTATAAGTATTGTTGTATACATACACTCCAGCTGGAATATTAACTGAGATATTTGTATTTCTCAGTTTTCAGTCTTCAGTAAGCCCCCCACTTCTACTCATGTTACATAAACAATACTCTGTTATATAGTAAACCACATTATTTGAAACTTAAATATCAAATATTTTTTAGCATTAGTTGCAACAAACAAATATTGTGGACTTATATTATAAAATTAATCAAATGTTGTTTTCAAGAGACCTTTATTATATGAAACTACATGCAAATATTGTGGTTCACTTATATTATTTGAAACTTAAATATCAAATATTGTGGTTCACTTATATTATTTGATATAAATATAAAAATTATTCCGATTCATTATTAATTACAGTACTAGATATAGTAAATAGTTATCAATAAAATTAATATCTTATATTCTGATGTTCTTGTTTACATTTCAGACCCTTCCCATCGGGAGGTTATTAAATTGATTGAAAGATTTCTCGTTACCGTTTGTATTTATTCACTTAATGTTCACGGAGGTGTTGTGTCAGTATTATGTAGATTTATCTATTACTAAACTTCACGAGTGAAACCTGCTTCGTTTACGCAGCTCCTGCGTGACGGACTTTTCATTTTCGTCTAGTGAGGTCCTCCTATCTAGAATGAAATGCCGATAGCGACATAGCTAGCTGAGATGGTCCATCTGCATCTCATCTCTGACCACAGACCACATCTCACAATGAAAAACCATTTCGTTGCCCACATCCAACCCCCAGCATTCCTTTCTCCATCCGGCAGCTTGTTTCGTAACTCGCTCCCGTCTCAGGCGCCACCATTTAAATTTAAACTAACAGGCCACCTGTAATTTCTCCGAGATTAATGATTTATGAAGCCCATTCGAATATCCGATTCATTCGATTTATGAATATGTAAAATGGTGTAAAACACTGAAATCTAATAGACAGTTGGCCATTTCATATTATCGACTTGGACACAGAATTCTTGACAAGATTTATTCATTGGGTGTCGGGTTAGGTTTCTGAGTTAAGGCGCTGATCTCAATGAGCTCCATACGCTTACAGTCGAAGGTTCGATTCCCGCGTGGGTAATACGATTTCTTTTAGACGAAATCACTAATTAATACCAGAAAACCCGGTATCTGATGGAAACCTGTAAACAACCCGTCGCTATCAGTCTTGGCAGCATTCATTGGCCGTTCATTATTAACGTAACATTTATTTAGTTGCTCATATTATAACTTCGATCTCTTATATATTATTCGGCGAGGTTTGAAAATTCCTTATAAACCCAAGATCTATTTTGCTGTATTAACGGACCCAACCTACTATTTACTACAGCTAGAGCTGTAATTTATAATGAATCAGTATTATTTTTATCTCAATCACTCAAATTTATCCATTTATTCATGTATCTCGTATAATAAAGGTCTCTTGAAAACAATATTTGGTTTGTTTAAGCTTCGAATTCAGTCATTTATTATATAACAGAATATTGTTTATGTGACATGAGTAGGAGTGGTGATTTGCCTAATTCTGAAAACTTAAAAATACAAATATTTCCGGTTAATATTAAAAATATAGAATATATGTACATAAAAATACTTATAATATTGGTTCTAAACAGTTTTTCGGTCCAACAGTATAATAACAGAGGTATTAAGAATTTTCGAACCCCTCTCCTATAACCCCCCCCCTCTAACTATTCTGATTTCTGCTATTAAAGAACTTGATCTTTCTTTTTACATAAATGGATTAAATATAGAGTTTGGTAACAATGCAGGAAAAATTGCAACCACCAGAGAGTTAACAGACAAATATATATATATATATATATATATATATATATATATATATATATATATTTTGAACGGACCACATTTTCGTCACCTCCTGGGTAGGATCGATGGTCATTTGAGGAAATATTTCTAAAATTGCGCCATGAGTACGACCTCTGTTGCTGATTTCCCTTTAGGGAATCATAACGTTTTCTAAAAAATGTTTATTTATGACTTTCACTTTTAGCAGATTTTCCTTAAGGGAGATCAGCTATTGAGGTTATACTCATAACGCGATTTTTGAAAAAGTTCCGCAAATGTCGGATAACGGATGAATGAGTTTCCCGCCAAAAGCTAGTTCGGCCGTAACTGTTCGGCTTTCGTATAGAGATTTCTCTATTGTAGAACTTCACATGGGAAATCTGCTTAGTTTACCCAGCCCCTGCGTGACGGACTTTTGTTATTTGACTTTGTATAATTTTCGACTTTTTAAAGGGAAAATCGCCTTCGATATGTTTCCCATATATAAATAAATACAAATAAATAAATTAATAATCTCCTATCGTTTGCTGTATCCAATGCTCCTGATGTTGGCCAGCTAGTTAGCGTGACCTCTCCCCCCTACAGCCACAGTTCGTGATTAGAGTCCATATTTTAAAACCCTTTTTTTATCTTACATGCGTCCAAAACTATAAACATTCTATCAAAGTGATTTGTTTAACACTTATTGATCGCGGGCAGGCGTTCTTAATGGCCCGCTCTGAAATATGTCTTCATGTATTAAATGACTTTCATTTGAAATGATACCGTAAAATACTCCTTCTAACGCTAATACTCGCTTCCAGCTAACCTTTTATTTTTCAGACCATTTTATCTTATGAATACATAATTTGGTAGTGATTTAAAATCAGGCTAAATAATATGTGTAATAATTTCACGTTATTATATACTTTTCTGCAACTAGTTAACGAGTTCAAACTGTGACAAATCAAGAACTGATGGTTTCTTCTCAACCGAAATGTATCAATATACAATTCAGGCAATATGAAATAAAATATGCAATTTAGGGCGTTGTACAAAACTGTATTAACAATTGCTTCTCCAATTATTGGAGCTTTATGTATTAATATGATATAGTTATTTATTATACAAGTGACGAAAGTAGATCATTTTACAACTCGAGTGAAACGTTGACCGTAACCGTGAATGTAATTTCACGAGAGTTGTAAATTCTACTTTCGTCACGAGTGTAATATTAATTTTTTTCAGTAATCGTGTAATACATGATCAGATCTAACCAGAATATGAGCAAAATTAGGATGTTGTGAAAATTATGGTATGTTGTTGGTAGGTTATAAGCATGGTTGTGAAAAGTTATAAGCATAGTTATAAAACAACTAGTGATGATTGTGAAGTAGTGCAGTTATAAACAAGTGCAGGTTATAAACAAGGAAGGTAATTATTATTATATTTAAATTTTAAAATATATTGATTGTTTCCACCAATAATTCATTCACATTTCAATTTATTTTGTTAAAATAAATTCTTACAATGTTAAGAAACATTTAAAAGCATTTAATTTCCAACTTCAAATTATTTTTTAATTTATACTTATTACTAATTAAGAAGGCAATTCACTTTCTTCACTCTATTGCAAAATGTTTCACTTTCTTCACTCATTTCAGTTTAGTAATGTTACCATTATTCAACGATTACAGAAAAAATACTTATTGCTGTATATTGCATATCGTTAAACAATTAGCAAATGCAATAATAGTAAAAAGTGAGTAATTTAACCAGATTTCCCATGTGGTAGAGTTACATACTTTTAGTCTCATCTAACCACATATTTATTCTCTTTTAGCTGATTAGCCCCCTTAAGGGAATTCAGCTATTGAGGTCGTACTCATTACGCGATTTTTGACATTTTTCTTCAAATGTCCTTCGATTCTACCTAGTAGATGACGAAAATGACGTCCGTTCAAAACTGTGTGTGTGTGTGTGTTTTATATATATATATATATATATATATATATATATATATATATATATATGTTTGTTACCGCTCTAACGGCCGCATTTATTGTTTATCCGTCACCAAACTCGATATTTATGTAAAAAGAAAGATCGATTTCGGCTGAAATCAGGCGCAGGGCGTGGGGGGGGTGGAGGTAAGGAATTTCGAAGATTCGAAATTTTTATATGCACCCAACCGATGAGCAGAAGGGGGTTGCTGAATGCTGAAGAACAAGAATATACGATTGAATAGCTTAACACTCGAATTGGGGGGGAAAAAGCATAGAACGACAATTGTATACCATTAATTATTTAACAAGATTGGTTCTATAATATTTTACGATCTGACTTATTTATTTGATTATTTTGAGAATCCCCACGAAGCCTCCACTATTCAAGGCAAGATTTCAGCCAATAATAAATATGATCTTTAGTATTAACAGAAACGGTGAAATATCGAGTATGGCAATGATCAATAAACATTTTCGAGCAAAGAACATAAAATCTTAATTGATGACGTTATGAAAAAACGTATTTTCATGTATCTCACAAGGTTAATAGTTCACCGAAAACAATATTTGGTATTTAAGCTCCGAAAAAAGCGGTCCAGCATATAACTGCTTATCTTTAATATGACAAGAATAGAAGCGGGGGTTTGCTGAAGACTAAAATCTAAAAAAATGCAAATTTCTCAGTCAATAATCAAGATATTGAAAATACCCAAATAACAACATTTATAGGTCATTTAATTTGAAATAAGATTTGTTCTTACTATTTTTTCGATCCGACGTATCATGACAAATTTTCGACATCTCCCGGGCAAGGTCGATGGACATTTGAGGATATTTTTCGAGAAACGCGTCATGAGTACAAACTCAACTGGCCGATGCAGTGAGCTCTAGCCTCGGCATAGATAAGAATGGCTTCTCCACGTGTCTAGAGTAAGTGAGCCACCTGTTATCTTGGAAGCTTAGAGCAAGACGAGCATTATCTCGATAAAACTGTTTGTCGAGTGTGTAACGAGTCACCGGTTCTAGCGGTATCTTGTTCCCTTTCAACATTATCTGTTCAGGCAACCTTTAAACCACCTGCCACTAGTATATGAACTTCATTTTTACTCCTGTAACCATTTTGTGTTTTTTTTTCTTTTTTTAGCAGATTTTCCTTAAGGGAAATCAGCTGTTGATGTCGTACTCATGACGCGATTTTCGAAATTTTTCTTCAAATGTCCATCGATCCTACCTAGGATACGACGAAAATGAGGTCCGTTCAAAACTGTATATATGTATATATATATATATTTGTCTGTTACCGCTCTAGCGGTCGCAATTCTTGTTTAATCATTACCAAACTCAATATTTCATCGTTTTATGTAAAAAGAAAGATCAAGTTCGTTAACGACTGAAATCGGAGCAAAGGGAGTCTAGAGATTAGAAGTTTCGAAAATTCGAAATATCTCCATTACTGTACGTCAGATCAAAAAAGTGTATAGAACTAATCTTATTGAAAATTAAATGATCTATAAATGTTGTTATTTATATATTTTCAATATCTTTAATATTAAGCGAGATATTGGTGGTTTTTTAGTTTACAGCCTTCAGTGAACCCCCACTCCTACTCTTGTCATATCAACAATGAGTTGTTATATTATAAAGAACTTTAATTCAAGCTTAAATAAAAGATATTGTTCTCATTGCACTTTTACGTCATGAGATAAATGAAAATACGTGACGCAAGTGGGAAATCTGCTTAGTTAACGCAGCCCCTGCGTGACGGATTTTTTTAGTGGTTTCCACCAACTGAGAGTTTCCCACGCTTATTTTTTTTTTTTTTTTAAATATTTCCTGAAATGCCGATCCTGCCTATAATTATGATTATAATGAATAATTATTAATGGATTAAAGATATATATTAATATTATTGTTATAAATAATCATCCCAATCATGTTTGTTCACAGTCCTCTATTGCTCTCAGTTTATAAAAGGCCTTAACTTCAATTTTTGTCGAAAATTACATTTTGAAAGATATATTTAAGTTATTAACTTCAAATCACATTAAAAAGATTAATAAAAAAAGTGCTTCCCAGTAAAATTTACAATTTCTGAGTTGAGGCTTTTTAAATAATCATGGTAGAATAGACAGTTATAAGAACGAACGGGAGAGCGGGCGGGAGAGAGCCGGGGGGGTCCAGCTCTCCTCCTGCCGCCGTGCCGCGACGCTCCCACAACATATAAACATTAATTGCATCAGTTGTCAGCATCCCATAATGTTCGGAGGAGGCTCAAAATTAAATTTGAATTGTCCTCTTTAAAAGGAGTATAACAAAACTTAATAAACAATTATAGAACGGAAATTCCCCGCAGGCTACTTTTTAAAAATAGGATTTCTCAATTTTTATTTTTATTATGGCAAAAACATGGAAAGGAATGTCATTGAAAAAAAAAAATTGTTCCTTGCTACGAATAAAGATAATATATACTAACTTTATGTCGAATTTCAAACTAATATCTTAAAAAAAAGATCACAGTGACGAGAGAAACAAGAATTTCCATTAAAAATTTTATGTAAAAAATGGACAAAAAACAATTAATTGCAAAAACAGATTTTATTTTCTTGATAAATTTTTAGCATAGGCAGATGGAGCGATAAATTCTGAACGTTACAGAATTTTTCCCGTAAAAATTGGACAACTTTGAGATATAGCGGCAACGCCGCACGGAGGGAGGAGGACAGAGCTATCTAGCGAGGCATATGCAAGAGGGAGGACAGAGCACCCCAACAAAAATAGGGCCCGCTTGCAATTACATACACCAAACTCGATTGTAAGAGTTTGACGCCAAACTAAAGGTCAAGTTCGATATTGCCTGAAATCGGAGCAGTGGGAGGGGATTTCAAAAATTTTAAATATCTCCGTTATTATACGTCGAATTGAAAAATTGACTATTACCAATCTTATGGTAAACTAGCTCAGATACCCGGCTTCGCCCGGAAATTCATTTGAGGCTGAATGGTGATGGTATTTTTTAGAAGGCTTTACATTGCACAATATTTTGACATTTACCCGTCCCAGTGTTTAGGATTTGCTAATAATAGAATTATTTGTTCGATAAGGCTTCACAGTCTTCGATATTTTTATATTTCCCGTCTCTTATACATGTAAATATGGTGAATTTTTATTTCAGGCCTTCCTTTTAACCCTCCTCCCTGTGGAACCTAAAACTTTTAATTAACTTATAATCATGGAAGAGTTAATGCTAATTGACATACCGAGTTTTGTTAAGTTCGGTTCAGCCGTTAGTGCCCGCTAAAGTTTTAACGTATAACTTTTATACTTAGGTATATGACAAAAGTGTATATAAGAAAAGTTAATCCAAATAACAAAATAAACAACTTTTGTTATCTTTATATTTGCGTAAAAACCAATAGGAATCGAAATATCGCTATTTTTAATTTCAGGCCTTTCTTATAACCCCCACTCCTGCCCGTCCATAGAAATGTTAGTATGGCTTATTATAATGAAGGCCTCACTGCTAATACACATACCGAGTTTTATTTAGTTCGGTCGAGACTTTTTTGGCAAATAATTTGTTGACTCCCGCTATAATTTTTAACATTTAAACTTCGGTATACGACAAAAGTGTATATAACAAATGTTACTCTAAATAACAAAATAAACAACTTTTGTTATGTGCATATTTACCGAAAAACCAATTAGAAAAACCAATGTACAGACAGAGGTTACCAATTTTATATATATACTAGCTAAGGTACCCGGTTTCGCTCGGGAAATCATTTAAGCTGAATGATGATAGTATTTTTTTGGGCAAGGCTTCAATGTTAACAACTACAACTTCCCGTCGACGCGCTTTGTTTTGCTTGTGAGGGTCAGGCAGACGACTTATAAATGAGAAATTTTATATTTGAAGAATAAATAAAAATTGTGTTCCTAATCTATCCATTGCCACTTTTTAACTCACCTTTTGAATACTTCAAACCATAATCATGGATAGTATTTATTACAATTAAATATCATCTATAACGAAAACTTATTTCCTGTCAAAAACCAATCCGAGCACATATAGTTTAAGCATAGTTTAGCACTTAAGGTCATATTCATAATAGTAGATTACAGTGGTAATCACTTCCCGTAATGCCCAGCATTTCACAGGAAATTAGTAACTCATTTAACTTTATTAGCCTCCGTCTATTTCCGCTCTCGCATTAGAGCTATCAACACTCTTCTCCTTAAATTATTAATTCAAAATGTTATTGTAATAATTTATCTACCTGATTGAATAAAATAATAGTGTTACCCTAAAAATAATTTTCAATTATATTCAAAAAGCTAGTCGAGGGGAAGAGATCGTAGCCGTCCCTGCAACCTAAGTAATACTTTAAACAATCATATCGAGTTTAAGAGCATTTTGTCTTTTGTCATAATGACATTAACGTTTAATTGTTATGATAGTACATATTTGTTTCAATAACATGAAGATATAGGAAATAAGATAGTATCTATATAACCAAAATCGAATAGTTTGATTCCCTAGTACTTCCCCTATCACTCCTTTAGGAATTTCAGCACGATTTTTTTTTTTAATTATACATTATTCAAATTAAATAATGGAAATACTCTTATAGTTTAAATTTCTATTGGAAATAAATAAAAAAGTTATTTTTTAGGGAAAATAAATAAATGAGGCGAAGGGAGAGGGGGATTTATAATCTCACTAATCCGAATCATACTTAGTACTAAATAATCGAAATAGGTAAGACTAAACATAACATCATTTGTCATAATATGCCTATATTATAAACACTTAAATAAGTACTAATAAAATCGTCGACTCCCGCTTTAGTTTATAGCATATATCTCGTTTATACATCGTTAAAATTCAAAAATGAATATCACAAAAGTTACTCTAAATAATAAAATAAACAATATTTGTTAGGTTCTTATTTGCCGAAAAAACGAATAGAAAACAAAATACATACCACTATTTTAAATTCAGGCCCTCCCTTACAACCCCCACTCCTGCCCGTCCCTAGAAATGTTAGTATGGCTTATTATAATGACAGCGTTAGTGCTAATACACATACCGAGTTTTATTCATTTCGGTTGGGTCTTTCGTCTCAAATAAAATTGTTCACATTCGTTATAGGTTATTGCGTATATCTCGTTTATAATTCAGTATACGAAAAAAGTGTATATAGCAAAAGTTACTCTAAATAACAAAATAAACAACTTTTGTTATGTTTATATTTGCCGAAAAACCAATAGGAATCGAAATATCGCTATTTTTAATTTCAGGCTTCCCTTATATCCCTGTTCGTCTCAGAGGATATTAATATAGCCTAAAGTCTAAGTTGGGTTAGTAGTAATATACATACCAAGTTTCATAAAATTCGGTTCAGTCGTTTATGCGTGAAAAGGTAACAAACAAACAAACAAACAGACACTAAAGAAACAAAATGCAGTTATGGTGTCTATGACATGTGAAACGAAAAGTTATATATATATATATATATATATATATATATATATATATATATATATATATATGGATTTAATTGTCTATAAATGTTGTTATATACATATTTTCTCTAATAATAACCTAGATATTTTGAATTTTTAGTTCAGCCTTCAGTTTACCCCCAATCCTACTGTCATAATTAAGCCATTATATCATGAACCACTTTATTCTAGGCCTAAATACCAAATATTGTTTTCAAGAGACTCTTTATTATGCAAGATACATGTAATTCTCTTATTTATAGTTAGCTGATTTCCCCTTAAGGGAAATCTACTAAAATTGGTTCTATATACTTTTTCGATCCTAAATCAAAAAAGTCCGTCAAGCAGGAGCTCCGTAAACTAAGCAGATTTCCCACGTGAAGTTTTACAATAGAAAAATCTGCCTAATAACAACTGTAGTAGTAAGAAACCTCTAAACCTAAAAAACATAATTTAGGGCGTAATAACCCAGTAGTTTCTAACAGTTTACCTAACCTCTAAACCTATTCACGTGGGACGATAGTTATGGAAATGGCCGCCAGAGCTCTCGTCGGAAACTCCGAACATAGCCTATTGGTGACACGCAGAATACAAATGCAAAATATCTCGGTTAATTATTCAAGATAGAGAATTAATGTATAGAACAATATGTATAGTAAATTTAATTTGCAATAAGATTGATTCTATACAATCTTTCGATCCGACGTATAGTAACGGAGATATTTCGAATTTTCGAAAATCCTCCCCTCTAAACCCCCCCCCCACTGGTCCGATTTCAGCCGTTAACGAACTTGATCTTTCTTTTTACATAAAACGCTTAAATATGAAGTTTGGTAAGGATCAAACAAAAAATGCGACCCCTAGAGAGGTAACAGACAAATATATATATATATAATATATATATATATATATTTATATAATATATATATAGTTAGATATATATATATATATATATATATATATATATATATATACAGTTTTGAACGGACCTCATTTTCGTCATCTACTAGGTAGGATCGATGGACATTTGAAGAAAAATGTCGAAAATTCCGTCATGAGTACAACCTCAATAGCTGATTTCCCTTAAGGGAAATCTGCTAAAATAAATTAATAAAGTAAATTAATGGAGATACTTCGAATTTTCAAAATTCCCATCTCTATCCCCTCCCCCCTTCTCCCTGTCAGATTTTAACCTTTTAAAGAACTAGAATTTTGCCGAAACGCTTATATTATTATTATTTATTGAGGTCTACTTTTTGCATCTATGGCTAATTGGGACGGGCTATCAACAGTTTGCCACCCTTTTCTAGCCTGGGTGGGACTAAGGATTTTACTTAATGAATTCCGTCACTAAATAAATTCCTATTGCCCAGGCGGGAATCTAACTCGCCACTCTAGGTTTACCATGTGAGATTAAAGGCAACGCTTTAACTCACATGGCTAACCTGAGCCCCTGAAACGCTTATATATCGAGTTTGGTAACGATCACAGAAAAATTGACCTAAATTTCGAGGATCTCCTGATTCCTCAATAGCTGATTTCCCTTAAGGAAATTCTACTAAAAACAAGAATTTCTATTTGAATCTGTTGACAGCCTACAATAATGAAGGCCCCTTAATACGAAGGGAAAGGTTACTGTGCCTGAATATAATATTAACAGGCCTGTGAGTGTAGTTCTGGCTTGAGATGGAGCCCTGCTTTCCAATTTAATGTTAGCCTCCAAGTTAAATCTCAAAGGATAGCTATGGGCCAAACTTGCCATGTTTCCCCATTTCACAAACAATTATCCTTTATTTAACCTATATCCGTCTGTTACAAACTTCGCCAAAGGTGAAAGTTTACATTACTTTTGCCAATAATACAAAAAAAAAAAAAAGAAGAAAAAAACAGAGTTCTTTGTCAATAGACAAAAAAGGTGTTTTTTTTTTAATCATAATAAATTATCATTTGCCCATTTTTCGTTTTTAAAATTATTTCTTTAATTCTTAAGTTATTAGTGCCAGTCTACTAGTACAATACGGTACTACTTTCTTTAAGGGAAATCAGCTATTCAGGTCGATTTCGAAAAATATCCTCAAATCTCTATCAATCCTACCAAGGATATGACCAAAATGAGGTCCATTTAAAAGTTTATATATATATATATATATATATATATATATATATAATTTTGTTAATGTTTTCGACCAGGTTATTCTTATCTATGGTGTTGTTTTTTTTTTTGGAGGTTTGGTCAATGTTGGTGAAAAAATCTTAGTTTATGTCGATATTTCCAGAATATTTATTTTCTCTTCTTCAGGGCTGTAAAATGCAGGTACTACTTTATAATATTGCACATTGTTATTAAACTAGAGTGTAACAGGAGGTGTTTATGCTATTTTTTACTTACCAATACTAAAGATAATTAAAAATTACTTATTATAAAGTAGCACCTGTATTTTTACAGCCCAAAGAAGAGAAAATAAAATTCTAGAAATATAAATCATCAAGTAAGTCTTTTTTCACCAACATTGACCAAACCTCCAAAAAACAAACAACACTATATATATATATATATATATATATATATATATATATATATATATATATATATATACTAGCTCAGATACCCGGCTTCGCTCGGGAATTCATTTGAGGCTGAATGTTGATGGTATTTTTTGGCAAGGCTTTATTTTGCACAATATTTTGACATTTACCCGTACCAGTGTTTAGGGTTAATATTTGTCGTTTCTATGGATTTGTTAAAAATAAAATTAACTTTTTATGTAAGAATTCACTGTCCTCCATATTGTCATATTTCCGGTTTCCTGTGCATTATGCATAGATTTGAATTATTAAGGACTAAATATTAACATACATTTGAATTAATTTTTCCAGGTGAGGTACCTGGTAGTTCATATTGAAAAGAATTCTTGAGCAAATTTCTCTAAATAACAAAATAAACAACTTTTGTTTTGTGCATATTTGCCGAAACTACAATAGGAAACGAAATATCAATATTTTTAATTTCAGGTCTCCCTTATAACCCCCACTACTGCCTGTCCCTAGAAATAGTATGGCTTTTTATAAGGAAGGCGTTAGTGCTAATACACATACTGAGTGTTTTATTTAGTTCGGTTGAGTCTTTTGTGCAAAATAAAATTTTAAGCGTATATCTCGTTTATAATTAGGTATAAGAAAAAAGTGTATATAACAAAAGTTAATCTAAATAGCAAAATAAACAACTTTTGTTATATACATATTTGCCGATAAACCAATAGGAAACGAAATATCGCTTTTTTTAATTTCTGGCTTCCCTTAAAACCCACACTTCTGCCCGTCCCTAGAAATGTTGGTATTGCTTCTGATATTGAAAGCGTGAGGGCTAATACACATACCGAGTGTTATTTATGTCGGTTGAGTCTTTTGTCCCCAATAATATTGTTGACTCCCGCTATTGTCATAAGCGTATAACTCATTTAAACTTCGGAATACGATGAAAGTGTTTATGACAAAAGTTACTCTAAATAACAAAATAAAAAACTTTTGTTATGTGCATATTTGCGAAAAAAACCAAAAGAAAACTAAATATAACGAATTTTTATTTCAGGCCTCCCTTATAACCCCCACTCCTGTTCGTCTCAAGATAATTAATATAGCCAATCTCTCAAGTTGGACCAGACTGCTCACGGTGTGCCAATTTAATTTAAAATCGGTTAAGTAGTTTAGGAGTCCATCGCGGACAAAACATTCGTGACAGGAGATTTATATATATTAAGATATATATATATTTATATATATATATATATATATATATATATATATATATATATATATATATTCAAACAAAATGAACTGCTCTCCTAATCTGCCAATTTCTTGGTAATAATGTTTTTTTTTTTTTAATTTTGGGTAAATTGTATATAAACATTTGGAATAAATTGAATGGTTCAAATTAGGGCGGTATCTCAGGTGAGAGTGCAGCGGTCGAAATATTTTTTTGTGGTTATCAACCGGGATATTTAAACGTTTTATGTACAAAATAAAAATATCTAGTTAGTTATGGCTGAACGGGCCAGTGAGCGGGGGGGGGGGTTGGTTAATTTATAAAATTCCAAATATCTCCGTTATTATACAATGGATTAAAAAATTGTATTGAGCCAATCTTATTGCAAATTAAATGTACAATGTATAGTGTTATATGCATGTTTTTGTTTTTTTTAGCCTTCCCTGCTTCCCGCTTCGTGTCAGATTATTAATACGCTGTTATATCATAAACCACTTTATTCTAATCTTAAATATCAACTATTGTTTTCAAGAGACCTTTATTATGCAAATTCGTTGTTGACTCCATTAATTAAGACTTTACGCTATAACTCTATTTGATCTACACCATACTCCATATTTAACCTTCTTGGTCAAGACCATATTTGTTACTGGCTGAAATCGGACCTGAAATATTGAGGAGACTCGAAATCTCTAAATATCTGTTTTATTATGGAACTATTATAACTAAACTATTATAGAACCTATCTTGTTAAAATATTGATGGTCTACAATTGTCATTCTATGCGCTTTCTTCTTTCAGTAACCCACGCTAACCCTTTCGTCTCATCGGTTTTTAGCAGATTTCCCTTATGTGGAATTAGCTATTGAGGTCGTACTCATGACGCGATTTTCGGAATTTTTTTTCAAATGTCCATCGATCCTATCCAAGAGATGACGAAAAATGAGGTCCGTTCCAAAATTATATCTATATGTATGTGTGTATATATATATTTGTCTGTTAGCGCTCTTAGCGGTCGCAATTTTTGGTCGATCGTTAGCAACTCGATATTTAAACGTTTTATGTAAAAAGACAGATCAAGTTCGTTAATGGCTGAAATTGGATGAGAGGGAGGGGGGTTTATAGGGTTAGAATTTTGAAAATTCGAAATATCTCCGTTACTATAAGTCGGATCGAAAGAGTGTATATTATTATTATTATTATTTATTAACGTCCACTTTTTGCAAATCAGGCTAATTGGGACGGGTTATCTACATTGTGTACCCATTCGAAGTGTGGCAACAATGCAGGAGGCACCTAGCCGTGAGGCCTTAATCCAGCCTACACCTATCCAACACCTCTCTGGAAAATGAGGATTCGCTACGATGGTTTAGCGATCCTATGGAAGGGACAGTCTCCTACTACCCAGCTCCCACACGAAGAGCACATGTACCAGTTTCCTGGCCTGTATGTCCTCGGGCTTTGAACACACGACCACTACGTCTATGACCGGCAGTGAAGGCAAGCCTCCACTCCGGACTCCACCCAGCCCGTAGTTCACATTGAGTAAGCCGCTAGAACTTACCCCATTAAGGCAGGAGTGATCCCCGGCCCGGAACAGCAAAGCCGACTAAGGACCTACTGTTCCTACGGTTCCCCTACCCAAGAGCTACACAGCGGGGGCTTACTGCTGCCCTTGGGGAGGGCCGGCGCCGTCCCGGAAGGACGGGTTATCTACAGGTTACCACCCTTTTCTAGTCAGGGATGTTATTTAATGAATTTCGTCACTAAATAATTTCCTTTGCCCAGACGAGAATAGAACTCGCCACTCTAGGTTTACCATGTGAGATTAAGGTCAACGCTTTAACTCACATGGCTAACCTGAGCCCCGAAAGAGAGTATAAAATGAATCTTATTGCAAATTAAAGGTTCTATAAATATTGTTATATACATTCATTCTCTAACTTGAATATTAACCGAGATATTTGCATTTTTATTAAGTGTGTGCGGATAACGGGCTAGACGAGATCGGCTGATGTCGGGTCTATTCGTGAGTATCCGCCGAAATATAGTTCGGCCGTTTCCGTAACTGTTCGGCTCTCGTGAAATTTGTCGAGAGCCTCGTTACTACTACTGTTACTAGTATGCAGATTTCTCTATTGTAAAACTTCACGTGGGAAATCTGCTTAGTTTACGCAGCCCCTGCGTGACGGACTTTTATTATTCATATCATTCTTCTAAAATAAGTAAATCTCTAAATGATAATAAAATATTTTGTTGGTAAAGAAGAGAGAATGGAGAGGAGTATAGGAGGGTGGTGGGTGGCGAGGTCCTGCGGAGGTGGGACCCCACAGAGGTCGGAACCAGCAAATGTACACATTTCGCTATATATCTACCTCTTTGGCAATCATTTCCAACCTTCTGTCCAATCAGCAGCTAGCTCCACGATATAAAGCACCGTCGTGCAGAAGGAGCCGTTCACAATGCAAGCCAGTTCTGCAAACCGTATGTTAATCAGCTGACTATTGTTCCAGTCTGCTCCACGGCGCACACCTGTAAGCTCCACATTACGAAACTTGTGTTCCTGCAGCTCTCGAGGAAAACTCACACGTGCTACGATTTATCAAAAGTGAAATCAATTCCTAGATCCTAATTAGAAAAATAATTATCTCAATGAGTTAACATATAAAAAAAAAAACATTGTTGATGGAAAAATACGGAAGGTTAATAGTTGAAAAAACACGTGAAATATCTCCCCTGATTTTGTTCCCTCTCAGTGTTTCGCGTCCTCTATGACACCCCTTCAGGAGCAAAATGCTTATTATACGGACTGACAAAAATTCCGTCACGCTGGGCTGGGCTGCATAAACTAAGCAGATTTCCCACGTGAAGTTTTACAATAGGGAAATCTGCCTAATAACAACTGTAGTAGTAAGAAACCTCTAAACCTAAAACATTATTTAGGGCGTAACAACCAGTAGTTTCTAGCCCAAAAAACAGTTGACCTAACTCTAAACCGAGAGGCGAAGTTATAGAAACGGCCGCCACGAGCTCTCGCCGGAAAGTTCGAACATAGCCTACTGGTGACCAGTATCACGCAGAATACAAATGCAAATATCTCGGTTAATATTCAAGATACAGAATAAATGAATAGAGCGATATTTATAGTAAATTTAATTTGCAATAAGATTTATTCTATACAATGTTTCGATCCGACGCATAATAACGGAGATAATTTAAATTTTCAAAAATTCCCCCCTTTAAACCCCCCCTCCCACTGGTCCGATTTCAGCCATTAACGAACTTGATCTTCCTTTTTACATAAAACGATTAAATTCCGAGTTTCGTAAAGATCAAACAAGAATTGCGACCGCTAGAGCGTTAACAGACAAATATATATATATATATATATATATATATATATATATATATATATATATATATATATATAATTTTGAACGGACCTCATTTTCGTCATCTCCTGGGTAGGATCGATGGACATTTGATGAAATTTTTCGAAACTCGCATCATGAGTACGACCTCAATAGCTGATTTCCCTTAAGGGAAATCTGCTAAAACAAACAAAGTGTCATGAACAAGAAAACTGAAATGAAGAATTTACATGGTATATTTTTCAAATACTAGCTAAGGTACCCGGCGATGCTCGGGAAATCATTGTTGACTGTCTAATGGTGGTATTTTTATAGGAAGGCTTCCTCAATAACTACACAACCCAACATAACAACAATACTTTTATTAAACAATTGCATTGATTTTAAATGGATATTGTAATTTTTCCAAATGGCAAAATACAGTTATTTCAGTAACGTCAACATATCGGAGGAAATAAAAAGTCCGTCACGCAGGGGCTGCGTAAACTAGGCAGATTTCCCACGTGAAGTTATGCAATATAGAAATCTCCATACGAGAGCCGAACAGTTACGGCAAAGGGCCGAACTAGCTTTTGGCGGGAAACTCATCCGTCATCCGTTATCGGCCCAAATTTAATAAAATGCATATATCTCGGTTAATATTCAAGATAGTGAATAAATGTATAGAAAAATATTTATAGTAACTTTAGTGTACAATAAGATTGGTTCTATACAATTTTTTGGTCCGACGTATGGTAACGGAAATATTTCGAATTTTCAAAAATCCCCCCCCCTCCCACTGGTCCGATTTCAACCATTAAAGAACTTGATCTGTCTTTTTGCATCAAACGTTTAAATATCGAGTTTGGTAACGATCAAACAATAATTGCGTACGCTAGAGCGTTAACAGACAAATATATATATATATATATATATATATATATATATATATATATATATATATATATATATATCATTTTGAACGGACCTCATTTTCGTCATCTCCTGGGTAGGATCGATGGACATTTGAAGAAATTTTTCGAAATTCGCGCCATGAGTACGACCTCAATAGCTGATTTCCCTTAAGGGAAATCTGCTAAAAATCCAAATATCTGGGTTAATATTAATAGAAAAAATATGCATATAACAAAATTTATAGACAATTAAATTTAGAATATGATTTGTTCTATGGACCTTTTAATTCCGAAGTATATTGACGGAGATATTTTGAATTTTCGGAATTGTTCCCCTCTAACCCCCGCCCGCCTCTCCCCAGTCCGATTCTAGCTGTTAACGAACAGGATCTTTAGTTTGGCATGAAACGCTTATATATCGAGTTTGGTAACGGTCAAAGAAAATTGAGTGGACCTCATTTTCGTTATCTCCTGGGTGTAGTATCCATGGACATTTGAGGGCATTTTTTGAAAATCACGTCATGAATACGACCTTAATAGTAGAGTTCCTTTTAAGGGAAATTTCCTAATAAACTTTAAAGTGTCAGAGAATAATGAAGAACGGGGGAGGGGGAAGAATTTCCGATTGACCTCATTTTGAAATAAAAAAATTAAATAAAAATTTTGCTTTTACTTACTAAAACAAAATGTCTTAAATCTTTGACCGTTGTATAATAAGCAAAAGTAATCCCTCATTACTCAGACAGTTTTATAAAAACAAAAATATTCATTTAAATAAGGGCTTTCATTAAGGGAGGAATGAATTTACTTTACGACCCCCCCCCCTTAGGTTCAATTCTGTAAGAAAGGGAAAGCTGGCAGTAATAAACTGAGTATTAAAGTAGAATTTCAAGTTGAACCATTTACTTGAAATATACTCGGCTCGCTGTACGCTATTACTTAATACTCAAGTCGGAAACTGATTGTTCAAGTACGGAACCAGGTTTTATTTCTCATATGGGCTAATGAGGCGTTTATAATTTAACTTCATTTTAATGGTGGAAAACTGGTTACTGCAGGAAAACCATTAGCAAAAAAAAGTCTGTCACGCAGGGGCTGCGTAAACTAAGCAGATTACCCACGTGAAGTTTTACAATAGAGAAATCTGCCTAATAACAACTGTAGTAGTAAGAAACCTCTAAACCTAAAACATTATTTAGGGCGTAATAACCCAGTAGTTTCTAGCCCCAAAAAACAGTTAACCTAACCTCTAAACCTATTCACGAGGGACGATTAGTTATGGAAATGGCCACCAGAGCTCTCGGCGGAAAGTCCGAACATGCAGATTACAAATGCAAATATCTCGGTTAATATTCAAGATAGAGAATAAATGCATATAACAATATTTATAGTAAATTTAATTTCCAATAAGATTGGTTCTATACAATTTTTCGATCCGATGCATAATAACGGAGAATTTCGAATTTTGAAAATCCCCCATCTAAACCCTCCCCTCCCACTGGTGCGATTTCAGCTGTTTACGAACTTGATCTTCCTTTTCACATAAAACGATTAAATACCGAGTTTGGTAACGATTAAACAAAAATTGCGACCGCTAGAGTGTTAACAGACAAATATATATATATATATATATATATATATATATATATATATATATATATATATATATATATATTTAGTTTTTTTCGGACCTCCTTTTCGTCATCTCCTGGGTAGGATAGATGGACATTTGAAGAAATGTTTCGAAAATTCCGTCATGAGTACGACCTCAATAGCTGATTTCCCTTAAGTGAAATCTGCTAATACACCTTGAGAATTTGGTCTCTAGGTTTAAGTTGTCATCATATGATATGATTGGAATTTTGATAATAAACCTGTAGGCTGAGCCTGGTCAGTTGTTGACATGAAGATTCCATCACGCAAGGGCTGCGTATTATAAGCAGATTTCCCAAGACCTGGTATAACACGCTTGTGATCTCATCTCACCACTTATTGTCTATTTATATGTAAAAAAAATGATGTGAAGAAGGGGGGGGGGGCTTCCTGCGTACTGAAAATAAGAAAGTAGGAAACACTCGCTTAATACTTGAGTTACGAAAAAATAAACGCTTCGAACAACAAATGTAGAACGTCAATAGTTTAAGAAGAGTGCTCGTATAACAGTGTTAGTACATGAAATATTACACAGAGTTAATTATGTATTTAAGAAGTACGAAGTAGATGAAATGAGCCGACCGATGGAAGGGCTATTGACGCGAGAAATGTCTCAGCTATGCCTGTCTGGAATCTAGGCTGCTCTGGGCCTAGTGAGCAATGCATTTTAGTTTCAGTGCGGTGCTGTGTTTACGTGAAGAACAGTGCAGTGCCGTGTTTTTGTGAACTTCAGTGATCGTCAGTTATTGTACTGTGTAATAAGAAGTGAAGTTATCAACTTATACCGTCCGTAGTAGTTAAGAATAATTTACCAAGTGTGTATTGCATTGTTAAGAAAATTGTGCAGTGATAAAAACTCTAAAGCTTATGTGTTTAACTTTGCACTCCAAAAGAACTCTATAAACAACGTTTATTATATTTGGTAATTTTGTTTAAACGAAAATATTTTGAATATTCTAATCCCCCTTCCCTGTTTCAATCACTACTATTTCATGTCCAACAACAAATATGATCTTTAATGTTCACTGAAATGGCTAAATATCTAGCTTCTTATAGATCAAATAAACATTTTCAAGAAAACAACAAAAATCTTGGTTGTCAAAGTTGTTCCATACCGTTAGCAAATGTATCTCACAAAATAAAAGTTCAATGAAAACCATATTTGGTATTTAACCTTTGAGTGCAGTGGTTCATCATATAACAGTTTATTATTAACATGACATTAGTAGGAGTGAGGGTTTACTGATAGCAGCAAACTAAAATATGGGAATATCTCGGTTAATATTCAATATACAGAAAACATGTATATAACAACATTTATAGAATACTAAATTTGGAATGAAATTAGTTACAAACACTTTTTCGATCCGACGTATAATAACGGAGATATTTCGAATTTTCGAAATTCTCTCCCTCTAAACTCCCCCTCCCACAGACCGATTTTAGCCGTTGACGAACTTCATCATTAGGTTTACATAAAACGTTTAAATATCGAGTTTGGTAACTATGAGACAAAAATTGCCACAGCTAGAGTGCTAACAACCAAGTGTCTCCTCATGGATAGGATCGATGGGCATTTGAGGGAAATTTCCTCATGGGAAATCTGCTGAAAAGGTATTGGAACGGACATACTGGAGGGTTGTGAAAACCTTTAAAAGTACTGCTGCTGGAAAACTATTAAATGGGACTGAGTTATGAGGAGTGGCTTGCCACAGCTGGGCTAAGACAAGCTGCCATATTTGGTGTCGACCTGTTTGGGACCAACTTCCCACCAGCCCCCAGACAACTCTCTATTCCAGACATATATCCCTGCCTTTCTTATTATAGTCCCTCTACATACTCCTGGCAACCTCTTAAACAGCTATAAACATAGACTGTCCAATAGGTATTTAGATTAAAAATATCGATAACAGTAAGACCTGTTGCCAAACACTGTTGTGAAGTGTTATCAACTAACACACACCTAAGTAACAGACTGTAGTTATCTATAGAAATTATAAAAGTTCGTCACGCAAGGTGTGCGTAAACTAAGCACATTTCCCACCTCCTGGCATGGCACAGTATTGATCTCTTTTCACCATATATTTTCTATTTCTAAGGGAAAATCCGGGGGGGGGGGGGGGAGGTACTGAAGGCTGAAAATTGGTACGAATAACTCTCGAAGATATAAATACTTTAACGATTCATAATTACGGAGAAGTTTTGAATTTTAGCAGATTTCCTTTCGGGGAAATCAGCTATTGAGGTCATACTCATGACGCAATTTTGGGAATTTATCTTCATATGTCCATCGATCCTACCTAGTAGATGACGAAAATAAAGTCCGTTCAAAACTTTGTGTGTGTGTGTGTTTATATATATATATATATATATATATATATATATATATATATATATATAAAATTGTAACCACTGTCTTTACATTGATTTTCTTCGCGAAATTTCACGATAACTTTTCGTTTCACATGTCATAGACACCATAACTACATTTTGTTTGTTTCATGTCTGTTTGTTTGTTTGCTACATTTTCACGCATAAACGGCTGAACCGAATTTTATGAAACTTGGTATGTATATTACTACTAACCCAACTTAGACTTTAGGCTATGTTAATATTCTCTGAGACGAACAGGAGTGGGGGTTATAAGGGAGGCCTGAAATTAAAAATAGCGATATTTCGTTTCATATTGGTTTTTCAGGCAAATATGCACATAACAAAAGTTGTTAAATTGTTTATTTAGAGTAACTTTTGTTTATATACACTTTTGTCGGATACCGAAGTTTAAATGCGTTATACGCTAAAAATTATAGCGGGAGTCAACAATATTATTTGCCACTAAAGACTCAACCGAACTAAATAAAACTCGGTAGCATGTAGGCAGGAGTGGGGGTTGTAAGGGGGGACGGAAATTAAAAATAGCACTATCTCATTTCCTATTGGTTTTTCCTGACAAATATGCATATACAAAAAGTTGTTTATTTTGTTTATTTAGAGCAACTTTTGTTATATACACTTTCGTCGTATACCGAATTATAAATGAGTTTTACGCTAAAACCTATAGCGGAAGTGAAAAATTTTATTTGGGCACTAAAGGCCCAACCGAACTTAACAAAGTTCGGTATGTCAATTAGGATTAATTCTTCCATGATTATAGTTATATTAAGAGTTTTTTAGGTTTCGAACGAGAGGGGGTTTATAAGGAAGGCCCAGAAATAAAAATTCCCATTATTTACATTTATAGAGACGGGAAAATATAAAAATATCGAAGACAGTGAAGTCTTATCGAACAAATATTCTATTATTAGAAATCCACCGGCAACGACGGTATCAATCCTATACACTGGGGACGGAGTAAATGTCAAAATATTGTGCAATGTAAAGGCCTTTATTGCCTAATAAGTTCAATCAACCATTCAGCCTCAGATGAATTCCCGGGCGAAGCCGGGTATCATCTGAGCTAGTATTTTTATATATAATATATATATATATATATATATATATATATATAAAAATATATATATATATATATATATATATATATATATAAAATTGTTACCTCTGTCTGTACATTGATTTTTTTCGCGAAATTTCACGATAACTTTTCGTTTCACATGTCATAGACACCATAACTACATTTTGTTTATTTGTTTGTTTGTTTGTTACCTTTTCACGCTGAACCAAATTTTATGAAACTTAGAATGTATATTACTACTAGCCCAACTTAGACTTTAGGCGATGTTAATATTCTCTGAGACGAACAGGAGTGGGGGTTATAAGGGAGGGCTGAAATTAAAAATAGCAATATTTTGTTATTTGGAGTAACTTTTGTTATATACACTTTTGTCGTATACCTAAGTATAAATGAGTTATACGTTAAAAACTACTGCGGAAGTCAACAATTTTATTTGGCACAAAAAACTCAACCAAACTAAACCAAACTCGGTATGTGAATTAGCACTAACGTCTTCCTTATAATAAGCCATACTAACATTTCTAGGGACGGGCAGGAGTGGGGGTTATAAGGGAGGCCTGAAATTAAAAATAGTGATATTTCGTTACCTATTGGGTTTCGGAAAAATTAATTCAAATTATAATATATTATTATAATATTTTGTCCTTAATAATTTAAATCTATGCATAATGCTCAGGAAACGGGAAATATGACAATACGGTGACAGTGAATTCTTACATAAAAAATTAATTTTATTATTAACAAATCCACAGAAACTACGGGTATTAACCCTAAACACTGGGAAGGGTAAATGTCTAAATATTGTGCAAAGTAGGGCCTAAATATACCATCACCATCCAGCCTCAAATGAATTCTAGGGCGAAGCCGGGTATCTGAGCTAGTATATATATATATATATATATATATATATATATATATATATATATATATATATATATATATAATTTCGATATAAATTAAAAAACTCCCTTGGTTCATGTGGTGGGCAAAAAAAATGAAATCCTCCTCTGTCCACTTTTGTGAGTAAAGCAGAGATTATGGTGAGAACAAACAAGAGGTCTGTGTCGCGAGTTGTTCCCAGGAAGCCTTTTCAATCAAATAAAATGTTTGCCGCCAACCAACTCTTCAAAGAAAACACGGGGCCATTCCTGAGAGTCAGCTCTGTTTAAAGTGTTATTAGCGCTAATTACAAACACCGCGTGTCCACTTTACAGACGAGAAGTACGTGACGAGCATTCTAGTTGAATGGCACATTTGTACGAATTGTTCCGCAATATAAATAAAGCCCGTCACGCAGGGGCTGCGTAAACTAAGCAGATTTCCCTCGGGAAGATTAATCATAGATAAACCCACATACTGCTAATACAACACCACGCTGAATATTAAGTGAATACATACAAATGATAATAAGAAACATCCCGACGGGAAGCGTCTGAAACGTAAACAAACAGGTCAGCCAACGGCTCACTCGAAAGAAAAACATTAACTGAAAAATATCACAATATAACATATTAATTTTATTGAAAACTATTTACTATATCTAGTGCTGTAATTTATAATGGATCAGAATAATTTTTTTCTCAATCAATCAAATTTTAGTAGTCCAAGAACTTAAGACGTGAGGGGGGGGGGGTCACCAGGACATATTTGCACTATTCTCGTATAATAAATGTCTCTTGAAAACAATATCTGGTATTTAAGAATCGAATAATGTGATTTATTATATAACAGAGTACTGTTTATGTAACATGAGTATAAACGGGGGTTTTCTGAAGGCCGAAAACCGAAAAATACAAATATCTGGGTTAATATTCAATGTAGGGAATAAATGTATATAACAATAATTATAGTATCTTTAATGTGCAATAAGATTGGTTCTATGCAATTTTTCAATCTGACGTATAGTAACCCTCTCCCCATGGTCCGATTTCAGCCATTAACGAACTTGATCTTTCTTTTTACATAAAACGACTAAATAACGAGATTGGTAACATTCAAACAATAATTGCGACCGCTAGAACGGTAACAAACAAATATATACGCACACACACACACGAAAGTTTGAACGGACCTCATTTTCGTCATCTTCTAGGTAGGATCGATGGACATTTGAAGAAAATTTTCAATTTGAGCATTATTATGAGTCGTATCATAAAATGTTATTGAACCAAACTTGTTAAACTTTCCATTTTCTACACATTTTATCCAATGTAGTTTTAGCAGATTTCCCTTCAAGGGAAATCAGCTATTGAGGTTTACTCATGACAGAATTTTCGAAAATGTTTCTTCAAATGTCCATCGATCCTACTTAGTAGATGAGGAAAATGAGGTCCGTTCAAAACTGTATATCTATATATATATATATAAAATTGTAACCTCTGTCTGTACATTGATTTTTTTCGCGAAATTTCACGATAACTTTTCGTTTCACATGTCATAGACACCATAACTGCATTTTGTTTCTTTGGTGTCTTTTTGTTTGTTTGTTTATTTGTTTGTTTGTTTGTTTGTTACCTTTTCACGCATAAACGGCTGAACCGAATTTTATGAAACTTGGTATGTATATTACTGCTTGCCCAACTTAGACTTAGGCTGTATTAATATTCTCTCAGACGAACGGGAGTGGGGGTTATAAGGGAGGCCTGAAATTAAAAATAGCGATATTTCGTTTCCTATTGCTTTTTCAGCAAATATGCACATAACAAAAGTTGTTAATTTTGTTATATAGAGTAACCTTTGTTATATGCACTTTTGCCGTATACGGAAGTATAAATGAGTTATACGCTAAAAACTATAGCGGGAGTCCACAATTGTATTTGGCACTAAAGACTCAACCGTATTAAACCAAACTCGGTATGTGAATTAGTACTAACGCCTTCATTATAATATGCAATAATAACATTTTTAAGGACGTGCAGGAGTGGGGGTTATAAGAGGGGCCTGAAATTAAAAATAGTGATATTTCGTTTCCTATTGGGGTTTCGGAAAAAGTGCACATAACAAAAGTTGTTTATTTTGTTATTTAGAGAAACTTTGGTTATATACACTATCGTCGTATACTGAAATACAAAGACGTTATACGCTAAAAATTATAGCGGGAGTCAAACAATTTTATTTGGGACAAAAGACTCAACCGAAATAAATAAAACACTCGGTATTTGTATTAGCATTAACGCCTTCCTTATAATAAGCCATACTAACATTTCTAGGGACGGGCAGGAGTGGGGGTTATAAGGGAGGCCTGAAATTCAAAATAGTGATATTTCGTTTCCTATTGAGGTTTTGGCAATTATGCACATAACAAAAATTGTTTATTTTGTTATTTGGAGTAACTTTTGTTATATACACTTTCGTCGTATACCGAAGTATAAATGAGTTATACGTTAAAAACTACTAATTCAAATCTATGCAGAATGTACAGGAAATGGGAAATATGACAATATGGAGGACAGTGAAGTCTTTCATAAAAAAATAATTGTATTATAAACAAATCCACAGAAACGACGGGTATTTACTCTAAACACTGGGACGGGTAAATGTCAAAACATTGTGCTAAGTAAAGCCTTGCCAAAAACACTATCACCACTAAATACTTAAACTATATGTGCTCGGATTGGTTTTTGACAGGAAATAAGTTTCATTATAGAGGATATTTAATTGTAATAAATGCTATCCACGATTATGGTTTGAAGTATTCAAAAAGGTGAGTTAAAAAGTGGAGAGGGATAGATCAGGAACACATTTTTATTTATTCTTCAAAATTAAAATTTCTCATCTATACGTCATCCGCCAGACCCTCACGGGAAACAATGACTTATTTTCATTTATTCTTGAAATAATTTTTTTTTCTTTTTTTTCTGTAAGCCGCCTGCCTGACCCTCACGGGAAAACAATGCTCCCAGACGGGTAGTGTAGTAAACATTGAAGCCTTTCTCAAAAAAAAATACTCTCATCATTCAGCCTCAAATGATTACCCGAGCGAAGCCGGGTACCTTAGCTAGTATATATATATATATTTATATATATATATCTATCTATATATATATATATATATATATATGTCTGTTAACGCTCTAGCGGTCGCAATTTTTTGTTTAATCGTTACCAAACTCCATAATTAGTAGTTTTATGTAAAAAGAAAGATCAAGTTCGTTAACGGCTGAAATCGGGACCAGTAGGAGGGGGGGGGGGTTGAGAGGGGATTATTTTCAAAAATTCGAAATATCTCCATTACTTATAAGTCGTATCGAAAAATTGTACAGAATCAATCTTATTGCAAATTACATTTTCCTATAAGGTATTGTGATATACATTTCTTCATTATCTTGAATATTAACCGAGATATTTGCATTTTTCAGTTTTCAGCCATCAGCAAACCGCCACTTCTACTTATGTTACACAAACAATACTCTGCTACATAATAAATCACACTATTCAAAGTTTAAATACCAAAAATTGTGTTCAATAGACCTTTTTTATTCGAGATACATGCAAATATGTCCCTGGTTGACCCCCCCCCACCGTCTTAAGGTTTTGGACTACTAAAATTTGATTGATGGAGATAAACAATTATTCTGACTCATTATTAATTACAGTACTAGAATATAGTAAATAGTTTTTCAATAAAATTAATGTGTTACATTCTGATATATTTTGAGTTAATTATTTTCTTTCCGGTGGGAAGACCCGTTTGTTTACATTTCTAACCTAACGCTTCCTGTCGGCAGGTTATTCAAATTGGACGAAACATTTCTTATTACCGTTTGTAATTTATATCTGGGTGGTGTTGTGTTACAAGTATGTAGATTTATCTGTTGTTAAACTACATGAGGTAAATGTGCTTTGTATACGCAGCCCCTGCGTGACGGACTTTTTGGTTACTCTAGTATTAAGCGAGTTATTCATACTGTTATTATAAGTCGGATCGAAAAGTTTTATGGAACTAATAAGATTGTAAATCTATTACCTATAACTATTGATATATACGTATTTTGTGTAGCTTGAATATTAACCAAGTTATTTAGATTTTTTTAGTATACAGCCTTCAGCACAGCCCCACTCCTACTAATGTCATATTAACAATGAGCTGTTATATCATGAACACCTTCATTATAAAGTTAAATGCCAAATGTGGTTTTTATTGAACTATTACTTCGTAAGATACATACAAATTTGTTGCTTGTTTCCACCATCAATTAAGATTTTTAGTTCTTTACTCGAAAATATTAATTTGATCTACACCATACTCACCATTTAACCTTTTATCTGCAAACCCCCATTTTATTGTTCAATTTCTATTATTTGAGTTCCATTTTTGTTTTCTATTTCTGTTTTGCGTTCCATTTCTGTTTTTGTTTTTTCATTTTGTTTTTGTGTTCCATTTCTGGTTTTTGTTTTCCATTTTGTTTTTGATCTCCATTTCTGTGTTTTGTTTTTCCATTTGGTATTGTGATCGATTCCAGCCCTGTTTTTCGTATCAGTTCTGTTTGTCTGTTTCTGTTTTTGTGTTCCATTTCTGTTTCGTGTTACTTTTCTATTTTTCATGTTATATTTCTGTTATGTTGTTTTATGTTCGTTTAAATTAATTTTGTTTCGTTTCGTTTCGTTTTTTTTTTGTTTTTTTTTTCGATTTTATACAGTTTTTTTTTCCCGAGCAACATCGCCACAGCTGCGAAGCTCCAAATAAATAAATAAAATGTAAACCCCAAGATGCTTAGTTCAAGCAGGGCCTTGACGGACTTGGACAGAAAGGTTGAAGTACTTGCTGACTCCATAACACGCACCGTACTTGCGATTTTAGGGTGCTCAGAGCACAGTTATCGGTGGATAGATGAAGTTTGTAGCTGAAGGAAGCCGATCAGAGTACAATGACCAATCCCGTTGTAGAATACTCTGAGTATAATGGGGCCAGTTGTGGGGCGGATGCAGATATTGTCATGACTGGAGGGAGGGGCGATTCATCTTAAGGAGCTCTTTCCGCTTTCTGCATCTTGAGGACATCTTCAAAGGGCTCGCTTAGCTTGGAGGCTCTAACCAATTGTTCGATTGAAGATAAACCGCTCTAGGTACAACCGCAACTAAGCAGAAAGGACCTTACATACTGAGGCATGTCATTTGATGCCTGAAAAAAGTTAAACATGTCTATGATTTTAGATACAAAAGACTAAAAGAAGCTGATAGTTCTAGTCTGGAGTCAATCATTGTGTTAGGGAAGCCATCGAGGAAGGAAATTCGATTCTTCCAATGACAATGACCTCATTTCAATAAAAGTATTCTTAAAAAAACAACACTGAAGCCAAAAAGTAAATAAGTCAGTTACATAGGTGCTGCGTAAACTAAGCAAATTTGTCACCTGCTGGTAAAGCACACTTGTGATCTCTCGCCATATATTCTCTATTTATTTGTAAAAAAAAAAAAAAAAAAAAATCCATGCGTAGAAGGTGCGGGGAAGGGAGGGGGGGGGTGATTATTTAAGGCAGAAAACAAGAAAGTACAAATAACTCACTTATTACTTGAGTTACCAAAAAATGCATAGAACAACAATTGTAGCAAACTAAAAGATTAACAAGATTGGTTCTATACAATTTTATGATCCGACTCATAATAATGGAGATATTTTGAATTTCCTAATTTCCCCTTCTAAACCCCCACTAAGTCCGATTTCAACAGAAATAGCGTCGTTAGTGTTGACTGAAACGGCTAAATATCGAGTATGGTATAGATAAAATATACACTTTGAAGTAAAGAACAAAAAATCTTAATTGGTGAGGTCATCAAATGACGAATTTGCTGGTATCTCGAATAATAAAAGGACTCTTGAAAACAAGATTTGTTATATAACATAAGGATAAAGTAGTGCATTATATAATATCCTATTGTTGATGTGACATGGGTAGGAGTGGACCCCCTCCGGCAGGGGTTAGGGAGGGGGAACTAACTAAACTGGAGGCTTAAAACTAAAAAATCCAAATATCTCAGTTAATATTCAAGGTAGAGAATAAATGTATATAACAATATTTATAGGAAATTTAATTTGCAATAAGATTGGCTCCATACATTTTTTCGATCCGACGTACTCATGACTCAAATTCCAAAAAATGTTTTCAAATGTCCATCGATTGTACCTAGTAGATGACGAAAATGTGGTCCGTTGAACATTATATATAAAAGTCCGTCACGCAGGGGCAGCGTAAACTAAGCAGATTTCCCACGTGAAGTAATACAATAGAGAAATGTCCATACAAGAGCCCAACAGTTATGGCAAAGGGCCGAACTAGGTTTTGACGGGAAACTCAAAAATCCGTTATCGGCCCAAATTTAATAAAAATGCAAATATCTCGGTTAATATTCAAGATAGGGAATAAATGTATAGAACAATATTTATAGTAAATTTAATTTGCAATAACATTGATTCTGTACAATTTTTCGATCCGACGCATAATAACGGAGATATTTCGAATTTTCCGAAAATCCCCCCTCTAAACCCCCCCTCCCACTGGACCGATTTCAGCCATTAACGAACTTGATCTTCCTTTTTACATAAAACTATTAAATTCTGAGTTTGGTAACGATCAAACAAAAATTGCGACCGCTAGAGCGTTAACAGACAAATATATATATATATATATATATATATATATATATATATATATATATATATATATATATAGATATATATAAAATTTTGAACGGACCTCATTTTCGTCATCTCCTGGGTAGGATCGATGGACATTTGAAGACATTTTTCGAAACTCGCGTCATGAGTACGACCTCAATAGCTGATTTCCCTCAAGGGAAATCTGCTAAAACTAAATGTCAAGTTTGTTAATGGCTGAAATCGATCAAGTCGGAGGAAGGGTTTGGAGGAGAAGTTTCGAAATTTCTCCGTTATTATACGTCGAATCGAAAAAATGTAAAGAACGAATATTATTTTAAATTAAATGTATTTGTAACTATTGTTATCAATATTTATTCTCTATCTTGAATTCTAACCGGAATTTTTACTTTTTTTCAAGTTTTCAGCCTCTAGTAAACTCCTATTGCTACTCATGGCACATAACCTATACTCTGTCACATAACAAACCATTTTATTGGAATCTTAAATACCAAATATTGTTTTCAAAAGACCTTTATTACGCGAGACACATGTATACTCGTTGAGTTTTTACTTTCTTGCTACGAAAATGTTGATATATTCCATACTGGATATTTAACTGTTTCAGGGAATGGGTGGGGGGACTCAGAAATTCCCTGCGTGGCGGACTTTTCACGATGTCTCAGGGGCCGGTGGATGCCAACATATGCGTTATACCATCACGAGGGAAATCTTCTGCTTAGTTTACGCAACCCCTGCGTCACGGAATTTTTTTCGTTATCTTTCTTGAATCGATGGAGATTTGAGAAATTTTTTTCGAAAATCGCGTCATGAGTACAACCTCAACAGCTGATTTCCCCCATTTTCAATTTGCTAAAAAGAAGAGGCTCACTACTTCTATCTTCCTCCCTTTAACATTTTATTAGAGGCCATTCAAGTTAACAAAAAAGCTGCTTTATTGCTTTCTTATAAAAAGTCCCTCCAAAAGTTGCTAGACGGCTGATCGATTGGCGAGTTAAAAAGTACTCAAAGTAATAAGTGCTTTTGAGGAAATATGATTTCTTGGTAGCTTCGCCATCAATCACAGGCCACCATATCGGCCAGCTGTCAGCCCGAATAAAAACAGCCAACAACAGCCGGGCTCCTATTAAAAAATCCCTTAATAGCGCCCTCAAAATTCCTGCTCGTCGTGGTATATTTTTTTTCTGTTTCATTTTTCTTTTTTTGATCGCTTGTCGACGGTGTTAGAGCTGTGGTAAATAGTTTTTAATAAGTCTATTAAGAAGCATTTAAGATGGTTCCCCAGCTGGTTCCAAAGGGATTCGCGACACCCTTCCTGACTGTGGCCCGCCATAATCGACTATGGAAAACAGATCGCTCTATGATTTTCATTAAATTCAGTTCAGCATTTTCTCTCCGACATTCTATCTTCGTTTTTATACACAAAAAAAAACTTTATATTTTGTCGCTTCCTTCGTAATGAATTCGGTGTTCCGTTCACTGTAAATCGACAGGAAATATACTAAAGTTGTTCGTCCTTCCACCGAGATTTGAACATACACATACAAGTAATAAAGACAACAAATAAGCATTTGACTAAGAATAATTATTATTTATTAACGTCCACATTTTGCCACTTAGGCTAATTGGGACGGGTTATCTACAGGTTACCACCCTTTTCTAGCCAGGGTGGGATTTTAGGATGTTATTTAATGAATTTCGTCACTAAATAATTACTAATAATAAAGGAAACAAGTCAAAATGATTTTAATAAACAAATTGTGTTATTCCTATATACTACAATATATATATATATATTGTTGCGAAAATTAAATAGAGGAATAATCCTTCAGAGAGAGAGTCGCGTATTTGGAAAGTGTGACATAGATCAAAGAGACCGACGGAGGGACGGGACGCTACTAGGCTCGTCTAGCCCAGCCTGGAATGAACTAGACAATTCCCCTTTGATGTATGCCGACAACCTATATAAAGAAGCTCGGGCTAGCCGTGAGCAGTCAGTTTTATTCTCACCTGTCCTGATGTTCACATCAGTGCTACAGTGCGACTTAGTACAGTGCGGTAAAGTGTTTTTATAAGAAGAACAGTGTTGTGCCGTGACTGTAAGTAACAGTTTAGTACCGTGTTTAAGACAGTGCAGTGCCGCGAAGTAAAGGACATTGCAGTGCCGCGAAGTAAAGGACAGTGCAGTGCCGTCTTGTTGTGAATTTCAGTGACCGTGAGTGAATTATTGGACTGTGTAATCTGAAGAACAGCGACACTATCAGTCTATACTGTGAGTAGTAATTAAGAATAATTACAAAGTTTATTGTGCATTATCCAAATAAATTGTGCAGTGATAAAAACTGTGAAACTTGCGAGTATTAAATTTTGCAATACAAAAGAACTCTTATTAAAAACGTTTATTACTGATTTTTGGTAATAAAAACGTAACAATATTATTTAAAAGTGTTCAAAATTATATTGAATTACTGTCAAACGCATCTGTAGTTTGACAAGGATGATTCTATACAATTTTCCGATCCAACGCATAGCGACGAAAATATTAAGAATTTTCAAAATTCCCCCTCAAACCCCGCTCCCACTGGCTAGATTTCAGCCAATAACGAGCAGCGTTTAGGCGTTGTTTCGTTTTAAATACTTTTTTTAAAAATGAATTCTATTTTTTTTAAATTTCAGAATCTAATCATTTCCCCATAATCTTGTTTCAAAGATAATTTTCTTGACTACAACTTTTATGTCGCAGCATTGTGTAATACAACGTGCCGTTTATGAAATAAGGATTTGTGCATTTCACACTAAAGGATATGTTAAATCAAAAAAATTCACCGATATGAACTCTCGTTTTAATCTCGTTTTTATTTTTTACAAGAATCCACCATAAAAAGTAGGGCATTCCAAAGTTATGGACGCTGGGGAAGAACTGGAGAAGGTTACGAGGTTGATGAATATCGACTGAAAGGATTCTTCAGGGGTCACAATTATGGCACACCAAGTCTCAGCTTTGTATTAAAATAGTTGGATTTTTTAAGGGGGGGGGGTGGCATGGGGACACCCTGTGTGTGTGTGTGTGTGTATATATATATATATATAGTATAGATAAATTTGATATAAACGTATCAAACTTTTAGAATGTATGTTTATAAATTTGTTAATGTTTCAGAGACAGTTTGTTCCGGCTTGGTACGGAGAGCCTTGACAGGAGAGAGAAGGCGACATGGCTAGCACCAGCTGACAAGGTACAGCTGTGCCAGGACAAGGGCCAATCTGAAGAAGATTGCCACAACTTCATCCAAGTATTACTTACAAACGGCAAGCGGTTATTCACCTGTGGCACTAACGCATTCTCACCCTCATGCACATGGAGAGAGGTAACCTACATATTATATACATGGAAACTAAACTAAAACTAGTAAAACCTCTATGCTCTGGAAGTTGAGATCGGAGAAAAAGTTAATGCCTCCGTTCAAAATGATTTGTTTAAACTTTCAAAAACTCGAGACACATATAAAAATTTAATATAAAAAATCTGTCACACAAAGGCTGCGTAAACTAAACATATTTCCCATGTACTGGTATGACACACTAGTGATCTCTTCTCATCATATACTCCGACTGAAAACCAGAAAGTACGAATTACTCGCTTAATATTTGAGTTACCAGAAAATACATAGAACAACAATTGTAGAAAGTCAAAAGTCGAACAATGGACAAGATTGGTTCCATAACATTTTATGATACCACTCATAATAAGCAAGATATTTTGATATTTTCTAATCCCCCCCCCTCTAAACCACTACTATGTCTGCCTCAATTTCAGCCAATACCAAATATGATCTTTAGTGTTGACTGAAGCGGTTAAATATCGGCTATGATACAGATAAAATAAACATTTTTAAGACAATAACATAAAATCTTAATTGATGGGGTCGTCAAAACATATTTACATGTATCTCACAAAGTAGATCAATGAAAAGCTAATCGTTATAATGACATGTGTCGTAGTGGGCCAAAACCCAATATATCTCATTTAATGCTCAATATAGAGAAAACATGCACATAACAACATTTATAGAACATTACATTTACAATAAGATTGAGTCTATACAATCTTTCAATCCAACGCATTATATTAGAGATATTAAGAATTTTCCCTCTAAACCCTCCCCCCACTGGTCGGATGTTCTATAAATGTTATGTTGATTTTTTTTTTTCATGTATATTGATTATTAACCAGTATATTTGCATTTTTTAGTTTTGAGCCTTCAGTAAACCCCCACTCCTGCTCATGTAATATTAACAATAAGCTGTTGTTGAATTATTAAGCACTTCGTTTGAAGCCTAAATACAAAATATTGTTCTCGTTGAGTTAAATACAAATACTTGTGAAATCTGCTTACTTAAAGCAGTCCCTGCATGACGGATATATTTTCATAATTATTCCTTTTGTCGTTTCAGATGGAAGAAATAGCTCGTGTTGTCGAGTGGGTGAGAGGAGTTGGTAAATGTCCGTATTCTCCCCACGCGAATGTCACCTCGCTGATATCTGATGAAGGCCAGTTCTTCGCCGGTTCTCCGATGGACTTCTCAGGAGCCGACCATGCCATCATCAGGGATTTCGGCCCAGTCTCCAACTCCTATCTCAGGACCAACCAGTACAACTCCAAATGGCTCAATGAACCCCAGTTCGTCGGCTCGTTTGAAACTGACCACTATGTCTACTTTATTTTGAGAGAAAGTGCTGTTGAATACATCAATTGTGGCAAGGTAAGAATTATTTTTTTCTGTAATCGTTGAATAATGGTAACATTACTAAACTGAAATGAGTGAAGAAAGTGAAACATTTTGCAATAGAGTGAAGAAAGTAATCACTTTCTTCACAAGTGAAGAAAGTGAATTGCCTTCTTAATTAATAATAAGTATAAATTAAAAAATAATTTGAAGTTGGAAATTAAATGCTTTTAAATGTTTCTTAACATTGTAAGAATTTATTTTAACAAAATAAATTGAAATGTGAATGAATTATTGGTGGAAATAATCAATATATTTTAAAATTTAAATATAATAATAATTCCCTTCCTTGTTTATAACCTGCACTTGTTTATAACTGCACTACTTCACAATCATCACTAGTTGTTTTATAACGATGCTTATAACCTTTCACAACCATGCTTATAACCTACTAACAACATACTATAATCTTCACAACATCCTAATTTTGTTCATATTCTGGTTAGATCTGATCATGTACGAGTATTAGACGATTACAGAAAAAATTTAATATTACACTCGTGACAAAAGTAGAATTTACAACTCTCGTGAAATTACCGACGGTATATGTTTCACTCGAGTTGTAAAATGATCTACTTTCGTCACTTGTATAATAAATAACTTTTGTCCTCACTGAAGTAGCCCTTCAGAGAGGGAATTTATTTTCTACATGGCCCGTACAGTACTAATACATCCCATGTATTTGTTTTAAAATTTTGATAATATTATACAAAATTATGCTTTAGTTTTTCTAAATTAAAGAATATAAAACAGAAAATAAAAGAATGTAAATACATAAAATTCATATATTAAAAATTTTAATTACAGAATGTATAATTGGTTTAAGAGAAATAGTAAAAAAATAAAGATAATAAATACAAATCAAAACAAAATAAGGAATTAAAATATAACATACAAAATGTGCTTAATGACTGAAAATCACAAGACTCGCACATACTTTTAACGATTAATAATAATATATAATATTTTAATTGCAAAATTAGACAACCACCTCTCGATTATGACAGAGACAGCAGCAATGTCAACGTTCAGTACACATTATAAGAATATATCGAACTAGGCTGTTGGAAAAGGTTATCTTAGATTCAGATACAAGATAAACAAATTAAGAATAATCTCCCAAGTAAGGCTTGACTTCAGAGACTAAGCCTGAATAAATAGTTCTTTAAGTTTGAGCCCACTTCCACCTGTCTATGTAATACTAATCAACTTGACAATTTGAAACACTTTTTTATTTCATGCTCTATTTTAACATATATCCGACATAAGTTTATCCAGAAATATATTAAAAAGGTGGCAGGCATCAATTTATTATTTGAGGATTTATTAAAAATAGAGAGTTTAAGTAAAATTAATGATTTGCTAAGAGAAGAGTTAAAATATGAAATTTTGTGCTTTATGAGTGATTGGGACAAGGGTAAAATTGATAATTATAATTATTATTACAATTCTATGTATATGCACTTTGTGTGTGTGTGTGTGTGTGTTGGTTAGATTTTTTTTTCTTTTTAAAATTTTTATTATAGAAATGTGTTTTTATTTATCTATTAATTAAATTCAAACACTATTTTAACTTTTATTACTATGTATTTTTATATTTTTTAATACTTTTTTTTATAATCTATCTATTACTTTTAATTGAATTTGGTACTCTTGTTTTTTTCATTATGTTCAGTTTTGTTTAATATTGTTCTGTTTGTAATTGTTATTTAATAGTTTGTTGTGTTTTGTTCTAAATGTTGCATTTTGTTCTGTATTTTGTTTTATTGTATTCTTCTATTAGTAGTTACATTTTTATTTTTTAAATTTAAATGAGCAACTTTGCCAAAGTAGCAAAGTTCCCATAATATATAAATAAATATATTTTTATTCACGTTTCATTTTGTTTGTGATTAGGAGGTGAGCTCCTTGCTTCAAGATGTAAAATGTTTTAAGGAATAAATTTTCTATTCTTCATTAAAATAACAAGTGCACTTAAAAGCAATTATTACAAATTTTAGCAATAGTTGATCATTTTTCAGGAATTTAAGCTATAATTACTTTCTTGAAAAGTCTGAGTTTGCTTTTAAGATGATAGCATATTTTTCAATACTTTAGAGCCCACCTGATTCAAAAATAGAATCTGAAAATGCACACTATACATATTTATAATTATAACCTAATAGATATATATTGAATAAGATTTTGAGGGAAACCATGGCAAATTCAAATTATTAATCTATATTTTTCTTTTTTTTTAAGATTATATACTCTCGAATCGCAAGGGTATGTAAGAATGATAATGGTGGTCAACTGATGCTGAGAGATAACTGGACAACATTTGTGAAAGCCCGCCTCAACTGTTCGATACCAGGAGAATATCCTTTCTATTTTGATAATGTTCAAGGGATGAGCTATCTTCCTGACCAAGGAATACTCTATGCGACCTTCACCACTCCTGTGTAATTATTACATTTTTTTACTTTATATCTAACCTTAGTAATAAAATATAAACATGGAGTCTGTGTAATATACTGGTACTATGTAATATTTTGTACCACATTATTTCACATTTTGTAAAATTTCCATTAATATTATGGACCGGAAAATATTAATGAAAAAACAAAGAATTATTTAAAAGCTCTCGAGAACCATTTAATTTCGTTAGATATTGAAAGAGTTTTAAACAGCACATATGAGGCGATCAGAATAATAGTGGCCTAACCCCAAAAAGTAAGATTTGTGTAAAACCTAACTAAATATTTTTCAAAGACTGCCAAAACTGTTAGTTAAAAAACAAACTGCTGCTGCTATCTAGTGAAAAAACTTAGAAGGTGGCTTAGGCCACTAATATTTCATAGAACACATTATTCAGGAACAGATGCTATGGTAACTCAAATAACCAAATTTGAAGGTTGGGCCACTATAATACTGAGCGCCTCATATAGCCAGTACTTTAAAAGAATTAGCTCTCTTGGCAGAGGCGAGGAGTACCTGTACCAAAATGTGTCATTTTTTAAGACCAAAGTTAGATCTCATATCCGCTTATTAGGTACAAAAAAATCAAAGATTGATAGTTGACTGGACAACTTATATATTCAGTACAGAAAAGCCATGCCCCTTTGTGAAGATAGCCAAGACACTGTTAGGCACTTCATCCTTACATGCCCTGTTCAGAGAGAAGAAAAGTCTAAATATTCCACAGCAATCCATGGATAATCAGTTTGACCTTATGGACAAGAATAAAATAAACTGCATATATGTTTTCATACTTAAAAGTCTTTATGTCACAGGGAAAAGAATACAAACAATATAATTATTAAAATAAAATAAATGTTTTCTGTTTATTTTCTATAGTAATTATTGTATATAGTTTTTTTTTAGTTTTTTTAAATGAATTCTCTGTTTATGTTGATATAAAGAAAAGACAAAAGAAAAATGTAATCATAAATTCGGCTGAATCCTTGCTATAAAATTGTTAAATTTTAAAAGCAATAAAAATATTCGTTCATTCATTTTGAAAAATTTGTATTTCTTTTATAAAGAATTACACAACAAAGAATTTCCATCTGATTCTATAAAAGCCCATCACGTATGGGCTGCGTAAACTAAGCAGATTTCCCACATACTGGTGTAACACACTACTGATCTCATCTCATCACAAATTCTCTATTTCTACATAAAAATAACTGATGAGAAGGGTATGAATACAAATCAAGAAAGTATCAATACGCTAAATATTTATAATATAAAGAAGGACTCGGTAAATATTTCAGTTTCAATGATTCCACAAGCTTGGCTATTTTTCCAGGCTTAATGTTTGGAACCCTCACTCTCTAATCAAAGTCAACTTGGTGAAACGTATTTCTCTTTGTGATTCACTATGGAAACGGCAACAAAACGAGCCATTTTTGAAAAGGTTGGTAACAGTTAGATGAAAAATGGATATTTTACGGTAATGTAGTCCATAGAAAATCTTGGGGACTTAGTAGTGAGGTTCCTAGAAGAATGTTAAATACCGAAATGCATCCCAAGAAGATAATGCTTTCCATATGGTGGGATTTCAAGGGTGTTATTTTCTATGAGCTATTGCCGTCAGGACAAACAGTTGATTCAACTCTATACTGCTCACAATTAACAAAATCAATCAATTATCAGGAGGATGTTGAGTTCCAACAAGACAACACTAGGCCTCACACTTCATTGGTGACTCGCAATAAATTATTGAGCCTTGGATGAGAGCTTTTGCCCCAGCCTCCCTATTCACCAGCTCTAGCTCCAACTGACTACCGGTTATTCTACTCTCTTCACAACTCCATGAATAGAAAGAAATTCCAAAAGGTAGTGGACATCAAAAACCACTTGGATCAGTTTTTCAATGCTAAACCCCAGCCAGAGATTCTATGAGCATGGCATTATACAGTTAGCGGAAAGATGGGGAAAAGTCTTATTAAATAATGGTCAATATATTGTAGATTAAAATAAATTTCATGTCTATAATACATTGAGTTTTATTTCATCCTCAAGAGCCGAAAGGACTTATTTGCCAACCCAATAACTTAAAGCAACTGTAGTATGAAACATCTCATTCCTAACTTAAATGTTTAATCCTGTAAACACAAGCTTCTTATTATTGGTGTTATGTCATCATATGTGAAATCTGCTTAGTTTAAACAGCACCTGTATGTACTTTTGGGAATAAAACTGTTGATCCTACTTCAAAATAGTTTAGGCAATCTTGATGAACTTTCTTTATTTCCTTTCAATCATTTCTTAATAAATAATGCAATTAATTATCATCTTCTGTTACAGAAACAGCATTCCAGGATCAGCAGTTTGCTCTTTCAATATGTCCGGAATAGAAGCAGCTTTTGCAGGGCCGTATAAGCACCAGGCTAGCATGGGCTCTGCTTGGGAGCGACAAACCCCTACCAAGCCACGACATTCCCAGTGCTCGGGAGCAACAACCCTTTTAGATTCGACAAGATATCAGTTGATGGATTTGGCTGTCCAGCCTGTATCGCAGGAACCCCTCTATACGTCCACTATGGAACGACTCACTCATATCACAGTCGATACTGTATCGACAAAAGTTCACAAGTAAGTTACTAAAAAGTTAGACTAAAAGAATCCCTCAAAATCAGGTGCAATTTTGCACAGTAGTATTATAATTAAAGTAAAAATTAAAAATGTATACATTGATGAACTTAATAAATATAATCTCAAGTTCCATCCCGGCTAGAAAAGTGTGGTAACCTGTAGATAACCCATCCCAATTAGACATGGCAGCATAAACGTTAATAAATAACATAAAAAAGTTAATTTTGTGAATAAAATTTACTTATATATCTTAATTTGTAGTCAGTGAGTTCCACTGTGGAAAAATTAATTATTAATTTTTTGTTTTGGAAACACTTATTCTTGCCAACAAGTTAAACTTAATTGTTGGTACCCTTTCAAGAGAAAAAATTGTCTCAAATGTCTACCGATCCGAGATGATGAAAATTGGCTCATATCGAACCTAGTAGGAGTGGAACAGGAGGAGTTGAGCAGAGAATTTCGAAAATTTAAAATACCTCTGTTATTATACTTTGGATCAAAAAATTTTATAGAACCAATCTTGTTGAAAATTTTATTACCTATAAATGTTGTTTGTATACATTTTTTCTCTACCTTCAATATTAAATGAGATATTTGTTGTTTTTATTTTTGTGCCTTCAGTAAGCCTCCACACCTTCACATGCCATATTAGCAATATGCTGTTATATTGTCAATCACTAATTAGAGCTTGTCCAAAAATAAAAAAGAAAAGGTAGAGAAAATAATTTCATAATTAAGACAATTAAATTAATAAGAAACTATAGGAAGGTAGGATGTTTGTTTGGGCAATCAACATCTTGGTTATTCCCTTTGGGAAATGTAAAATTTAGTGTTGTGGTTACTTTGTATCTGTGATTGTTTTAGTGAATATTAAAAAAAAAATAAAAATTGTCTAACTTATTTGCCATTTACATATTAATACATTTATATACAGTTTTTAATTTCTTGGATAGTTCAACTTACGTTTCCTATTCTTGGAGGTCGGCAGAGCTATAATACTTAAGACTAATAGCATATGCTTTTATATATATATTGAGCTGTATGTCTACTCGCTCATCCATGAATGCTTTCTTTTTTTTCCCAATTATAAATCTGGAATCCAACTAATACTCTTATAGGCTCAAGAACAAAACTAAACCTATAATTAAGCTGACCTTCTATTCGTCATGTAACATAATTTCATTTTTGAAATTCCATTACAACGTAAATTTATAATAAAAATGTTTAACAAATTATATTCAATGATAGACAGAATAGTTTTAATCTTTGTGTAAACATATCATGTTGATGGACTTTCTGAACATGTTATAATGAATATTATTACTATTGAATTTACTGCTTATATTATTAACCATTTTAAATTTATATTATAATGTTTTTTTTCCATTTCTTTTCCTAAAGGGCAGTGCATGTTCTGTACGTAGCAACGGAAGAAGGATTGATAAAGAAGCTTTCAGTTTTGTCTCGGACACAAAAAACTTGTGTACTTGAAGTATGGCAACCTTTTACAGCAATGAGCCTCTCGAGGAAAATTTACACCATGCAATTCGCTGCTGTAAGTTCTATGTGTATATTATTATCCTATGCATTCGCCTTTTAGAAAAATAAATAAGGAATCAAATTACTATAACCATTATTTAAACCTAAATAAAATTAAATAATATTTTATTATATGTGGGATCGAATAATGTTTATTATGTTTTATTTATTAACTAGCTAAGGTACCTGGCAATGCCTACTTTTGACTAAATAATGATGGTATTAATTATTATAGCAATGCTTTCTGAATACCAATTTAAATAATCATATTGAATTTAATCTCGTATTGTCGTTTGTCATAATGGCATTATCAAGTAACGTTTAACAGCTATATATAGTACATAGTTGGGGCTCGGGTTAGCCAAGTGAGTTAAAGCGTTGACCTTAATCTCACATGCTAAACCTAGAGTGGCGAGTTCGATTCTCGCCTGGCAAAGGAAATAATTTAGTGAAAAAATTCATTAAATAAAATCCTAAGTCCCACCCTGGCTAGAAAAGGGTGGTAACCTGTAGATAACCCGTCCCAATTAGCCTTAGTGGCAGAAAGTGGACGTTAATAAATAATAATAATAATAATAGTTCATAGTTATCTCAATAACGTCAGGATATTGGAGGAAATTAGATAATATAAGACCTGAATTTAAAAGTTTGATTCCACACAACTTCCACTATCACACATTGTGCAAATTCAGCACGTTCAGCTTGTTTAAATAACACATTATAACAATGAAAAAATGGAAATGCTCTTACAGTTTACATTTTTATTAGAAATAAATAACAAAGTTATTTTTTAGTGAAAATAAATAAAAAATGTGGTAGGGCAGAGATTTATAACTAATCTGAATCATACTTAGAACTAACATATAAGTCTTAAAGCATCACGTCATTTGCCATAATACGCCCAATGTCCTAATATGTAATATGCTTATGTCTAACAAACTTTACTCAAATAAACTAAGTACTAATACATTGATTTCCTGGAATAGTTTCTAGTGTATATCATGTTCAAACTACATTGTACGACAAAAGTGTATATAAGAAAAGTTACTTTAAATATCAAAATATACAACTTTTGCTATGCATACTTTTGATGAAAAACGAATACAGAATGAATTGTGGTGATTTTTCATGCCTTAGAACCCCCACAACTGCTCACCCTTAAAAATATTAATATAGCTTATTTTCATGGATGATATGATGCCAATTCACATGCCTTGTTCTATTTAATTTGGTTCAGTTGTTTGTTCCTTATAAAATTGTACTCCAACAATAGTTTTTAGAGTATATCTCGTTTATAGTACGTTATATGATAAAATGGTATATAATAAAAGTTACTCTGATGACAAAACAAACAACTTCTGTTATGTGCACATTTGCCAAAAAACCAATAGAAAACAAAATATTGCAACATTATTTCAGGCATTAGAAAAGTTCATGTGGTCGTTACGGTTTCTTAAATTTTCTAATGTTCAGCACAACTTTCTTGATTTTTTTTTTTTATTTATTTATTTATTTTTTTTTTATGAGAACCTTCTACTGACAATAACAAACACAAAAAAAAAATCAGCAAAATTGGTACAGCCGTTCTCGCGTGATGCCGTGACTAAGGGAAATAGGGATTCATTTATATATATATATATATATATATATATATATATATATATATATATATATATATATATATATATATAGAATATAGGTATTGCAGTTTATATTTTGTTTTACTTGGGATTTTCATAACCATTCTTTCTTAAACTTTAGTTTCATTCCCCATTTTTTTATATAAAGGCCCTTCTTAATTTATCACTGAAAAATTCAAACTATTCCAGAATATTAGTTAAGCAATTTTTTGTTCAATTCAGTTTAATGCACTCATGATATAAGGTTAATTAACGTTTCTTTATTATTTTCTAGGAGGCAATATACATAGGAACTGATGAAGGAGTCCTCAAAATAGCGAAGGAGCATTGCAGGAGACACAAGAGCAGAGCAGCGTGTGTATCAGCGATGGACCCCCACTGCGGCTGGCATGATAATCTAGAAACGTGTGCTGCTCCTCCTGATCACAACCCGCTAGTACCTCACTGGCATCATGAGCCTACTCGCTGTCCATCCTCTGACCATCCAGGTTCATATACACTCATTTATTAGAAACAAAATATGATTCATCATCAGCCCATTAATGATGAGAAGGAGTACCTCGCAATGGGATCAAAAATCTGTATTTTAGGACTACAATGCCACATTTCACTTCATAGGACTAGATCGGGGGAATTTCGCCACCTTATGGAACATCACTTTCAAAATAACAAATGCTTTTATGCAGTTGGTAAATATTTTTAATTATTATGCAGCATCTTAGCTACCTTCACAATTTTTTTGTTATCATAGGTAAAGGGAATCTTCATAAAAATTAATTTGTGAACCTAAACACTGTGGTGGTATTGCCCAGGGTGCCGGGGTAATGCTGTCATAGGCTCGGGTAATGACACGACAGTATGAACTATAGACTAAGATGAAAAATAAAATCAATGACTAATAAATGCTTACTGTAAAACCGTTGTATTTGAATTAAACAACTTATTGATAAAATATTTATGAAAGAAATAGTGTAGTTCAATTAATTAATCCTAATTCAAAAACCTTTCGAGTTTTCAAAAAATTCAAAAATCACAAATATAATGTTGATTCCAGACTGCTACACTCAGAATGAACCTATTTTCAACTAGACGTATCTATACCACATTTCATTTGTTCAATATCACCGCAGATTATACTCATTTCAACATTTTCTGACCTGAGCAAAACAAGTCGTCATCTTTGTTGTTATCACACAAGTTTTTAATATAAATAGCACCTCCCATCTCTGAAGAATGCTCAAAGCTATCAGTCGATTGGGTGTTTTTGTTTTTTTTGTGCAGATCTATTTAGGTCTATGATTCCTATGCAAAAGTTTTATTTTTAGTTCTATCACAAAGAGTTGATCGGGGAATCTTTGTTTTGAATCAAAAATGGCTATCAGTCTCAAAGATGAAAAATGGTAGCTATGAGACTCGAAAGGGTTATTCTAGGTTTGCAGCATGTAATTTGATCATTTATTTCACTGATTACATATTTAACTCTTCAACATTTTGAAATTATATTTATTTTTTTAGTTGATGGTGGGTGGTCTGGTTGGTCCGCATGGGCGCCTTGTGAAATGGCTGGCTCTGGTGACGACTGCCTTTGTGCAACTAGGACTTGTGACAACCCTCCTCCATCTCGGGGAGGTGCTCCTTGCACGGGCTCTTCAGTCAGGGTTGCCAACTGCACGGTACATGGTGGCTGGACTCCATGGTCGTCTTGGTCAGCCTGCTCGCAGACCTGTGGGATAGCTGTCAAAACTAGGCGGAGATCTTGTGGCAACCCTGCTCCTCAGCATGGAGGCCGGGTCTGTGTCGGACAAGACAGGCACGAGATGTACTGCCACTCCAACCCTCCTTGCCCAGGTAACATTTTACTATTGACAACCTCATTGTGGATACATTTTGCATGTAATATTGTTGTGAAATCTACGTATATGGAAAATTAAACAGAGTTAATCACGTATTTGGGAAGTACGAAGTATATGAAAGTAGTCAATCGATGGTCTAACCCGTCCTTGACAATAACCGTCCGGGATCTGGAAGTGTTTGGCCAATTTCCCTTTTGATGTCTACTCCAAGACTATAAAAGTGGCTCAGCTCGTTCTGAGAGTTTAGTTTCTTCTCAGCTCTCTTCAAGTGATCAACAGTGTGTTCAGTGCAGCTTAGTGAACAGTGCGTTTTAGTTGCAGTGCCATAAAGTGTTTTATGTGAAGAACAGTATTGTGCCATGACTCTGTAAAGAACATTATAGTGCCGTGATTAAAATCAGTCCAGTGTCATGTTTAAGATCAGTACAGTGCCATGTTTAAGATCAGTACAGTGCCGTGTTTTTTTTGTGAACTTCAGTGATCGTTTGTGAGTTATTGGACTGTGCAATAAGAAGAACAGTGGAGCTATCAGGGCATACTGTGAGTAGTTAAGAATAATTAACCAATTGTGTATTGCACTGTTAAATAAATTGTGCAGTGGTAAAAACTCTAAAGCTTGTGTGTTTAATTTTGCAATCCATAAGAACTCTAATAAACAATATTTATTACTGATTTTGTAATAAACGTAACAATATTATGGTCATGCAACTGTTTAAATAAATGCCACTACAATGTGAAGCACACCATAATGGATCCTCTTTCAGAAAAAGGCTATATGTAAATATTTTCTAAAAGTTTTAGGATATAGCTCTCAGAGGTTTGCAGTTCGTGTATTGTTTCACAAGCAATATTGTTTTGTACATAAATATTGAGGGGAAAGTCATTATTTTTGACTCCTTAAAAAGTGGACGACAGGAGTCTCACAACTTTCTGTTCTATATAAACCTTATTGCTCTCTTTTGGAATTTAAATATTAAAATATGATTTTTGGAGTTGCCCCAATGTAGTTAACTGACTATGGAAATATCCATAGTATATTAATAATAAAGTTTCCATTGGAAGATATTTTTTAACACATTTTAATAAGAAGCAAAGTAATTTTAGCTTGTTAGTCAATTCTTTAATAGTCAGAGCGTTTGTTCACTGTCAATCCAAAAATTTTATCATAGGGACTGGTAAGGCGTCATGATTATTCATTAAGATCACTCACAATGTGAGCAGTATTTACTGAAATCTAGAATTGTTTTTTGTTTTTTTTTTTTAACATTCATAGCTACCTTATTAGCCATTAACCAAACAGATAAAACTATTTTTACAAAACAAGTTTATGTTTGTTTCACAAGCAATATTGTTTGGTGTATATATATTGAGGAAAAAGTCATTATTTTTGACTCATTGAAAAGTGGACGTCACAAGTCTCTCAACTTTCTGTTATGTATATAAACCTTAGTGCCCTCTTTTGCAATTTAAATATTAAAATATGATTTTTGGAGTTGCGTCAATGCATCCATAAGTTAGCCGACTAGCTAGATAGATATTTTCACATAGCTTATTAATGTTTCAGCAATAAGTGGACCAGTTCGGGATGGTGCTTGGTCTAATTGGGGCAGCTGGTCAGAATGCACTGTCCGATGTGGGGGTGGGTTCATGGTACGGAAGAGGACTTGCTCCAACCCTCCACCCCAGCAGCCTGGCGGTCTCGACTGCACTGGATCACATATAGAGTATCAGGTACGAATCAACTTAATTAACATTTTCGCTTAAATAATGGCCCTGTAATTAACAGATTTCATGTAATTTATTTATTTAAAATAGATTTTAGAAAGTCGGTGTATAATAAAATGACAAATTATTTGTTCAGGTTTGTAACACTGGAGGTTGTATCGAAAGCAAAAAGCTGTCTCCTTGGACAGCTTGGACCCCTGCTGGAAATGGCAGTGAAAAGAGGTATCGGTTTGCATGCAGAGCACCAACTCCTGATCCGTCTTATATTAAAGTTACTCTTGCGAAAGTTGACGACAGATTCTGTAACAGTGAAGGAGTGTGCACTAAATCTGGTAATTATTAAACATTTCGTTAGCTGAGATTATTTCAGTTGTGAATTTGATTACTTAACTGATATATTATTCTTGTTGCAGATATGAGCGAGAGTGAGGATGGTTGGTCAGAGTGGTCGGCGTGGTCTCCATGTTCTGCCGAATGTGGTTCCGGGGAGCAGAGCAGGGTACGGACTTGCCAAGGAGATGCCAGGGACTGCAAAGGCCCAGCTCAGATGTCCAGGACGTGCAACTCCCAGCCCTGCAGGGGTAAGCAACATATATACACAACTAAAAATGTTTACCGTATAAAAGCCCATCGCTAAACTAAGGAGATTTCACACGTACTGATATATCATGCTTTCTTTGTTACACTTAACACCTTTGTGAATATTAAGTGAAAAATACAAATGAGAAATCTTACAGTCAATTTACATTTTAATAACCTCCACAACAGAAAGTGTCTGAATTGTAAACAAAAAGGTCAGCCAATCTCTCAGAGCTGAATAGATAGATAGAAATATGATTGACTGGAAATAAAAACAATTACCTACCAAAATATATCTGAATCTAACATATTAATATTATTGAAAACTATTTACTGTATCTATACTGTAATTTATAATGAACCTGAATACTTTTTATCTCAATCACTTTAATTTAAGTAATCCAAAAACAAAAGACGGAGGGGAGGGGGGTCATCAGAACGTATTACCATGTATCTCATCTAGTAAATATCATTTGAAAACAATATTTGCTATTTAAGCTTCTAATAAAGTCGTTCATTATATAACGGAGTATTGTTTAGTACACACAGAGTACAGAGTATTAGTTAATGTTACAACATGAGTAGGAGTGGGTTCAATAAGATTGATTCTATACAACTTTTCGATCCGACTTATAGAAATGGATATATTTCGAATTCTCAAAATTCTCCCCCTCTAAAACCCCCCCCTCATCCTGGTCCGATTTCAGTTGTTAACGAACTTGGTCTTTCTTTTACATAAAATGTCTAAATATCGACTTTGGTAACGATCAAACAAAAATTGCGAACCGCTCGAGCAGGAACAGACAAATATATACACAGTTTTGTACGGACCTCATTTTGGTACTTTTAGTATTTACCTGGGTAGGATCAATGGACATTTGAAGAAATGTTTCGAAAATTGTGTCATGAGTACGAACTCAACAGCTGATTTTCCTTAAGGAAAATCTGCTAATAAACACAAACATCTCAGTTAATATTGAAGATGGACAATAAATGAGCATTATAATATTTATAGAATATTATATTTGCAATAATATTGCTTCAATCAGACACATAATAAGAGAGAATTTTCAAAATTCCCCCTCTAAACCCCGCACTTGCTGGTCGGATTTCCGCCATTAACGAATTTGATCTTTAATTTTACATGAAACGTTTAAATATCCAGTTTGGTAAGATTAAACAACAATTTTGACAGCTAGAGCGTTAACAGGCAAATAAATAAATGTGTGTATGTATAGTTTTGAACGGACCTCATTTTTGTCATCTCCTGGGTAAGATCAAAGGAAATTGGAAGACAATTTCCAAAAATCGTGTCATGAGTACAACCTCAATAGCAGATTTAGGGGAAGCCTACTAAAATCCGGTGTGTAGAAGTGGGCAGTCAATAAAATCTTATTCGATGACATCCTCAAAATACCTTATTTGGATATATCTTCTCTAGTAAAGATCTGTTGAAAACAATAGTTGCTATTTGTATGAACATATATAAACTATTGGGCAAAATTAGTGCATCACTTTGTAATATGTTTGTTAACTTGTTCATTAGAATTAAATGAACTCACTCTAATCAGCAATGATATTTGTTACTGTTGTATTAATTATTATATCTACTTTATCCTCCATTTTCATCTTTGTAAGTTGAAAGAAGAAATTACCCCAGTATTTATTTAGACTGTGTCTTTCGAGGTTGCAGCTTACCATTAAAGAGATCATTTTTCATTTTTATTTTAAATTGTTATTACCTTTTCTGAAATTTTAATATAGATAGTTGTGAAAATATTGCAGTTAGAGCATTGAAACTGTTGGATGAAGGCTTATCCCAAAGGCAAGTGGCCTTACACTTAGGAATAAAAAAATCGTCATCAGTTAATTGCATACTCCAATGATTGGCCTTAAGACAAAGGTTCCAAACAACTATTAGAGGATTTTATGTGACAAACCTTGGAAAAGTAATGTTCTGATATTACACAGTCATCATTACTATACTTTTTAATACAGCCGCAGTTAACAATTTTGTTAGCATATTTATACTTATAAATGTGGATGAACAAACTAGGTTTATTTTCCTTCAGAAAACAGGTCTAGTTTATCCAACCAGATTGATTTGTTCCTTTAGCTTCCAGCAAACCTGGATGAATCATACTTATACTTTATTTTTCGCCTGAGCTTCCACATTTTTAATTTAATAATTGTATTGGTAGGTGAATGGGGTTGCTGGGGAGATTGGTCGCAGTGTTCCGTTAGCTGTGGAATTGGCACGAGGAGCAGGTCGAGAGATTGTTTGGGCGTTGGTCCTTGTGATGGTGAATCGGTCATTATTGAACCGTGTGAAGTCAATTCCTGTTTTGGTAAGTTTATTTTATTAATATTATTTTATAGAAATTTTTTATTCCATTAAGTATAAGTTTTCTAGATTCTTCCTAAAGTTTTTGTGCACGAATTTATTATCAATTTTTTTATTTATTATTTAATCTTTATTCGACTTTGATGCTCATAATGTTATTATTAGTGTTTACTTTGAGTAATCCTGAAGCAGATAATGGATTTAGCCTACTTAGTCTTTCATTTAGTCATAACCAGTATCAGTTTCAAAAGAAAAAGTCTGTCACACAGGGACAACTATATAAAAAACCGATGAGTAGAAAGCTGAAAACAAGGAAGTACAAATAATTCGCTTATTACTCGAGTTACGTAAAAATCCATAGAACAGAAATTGTTGACCATCAATAGTTTAATAAAATCTGTTCTTTGATATTTTAAGATCCGACTCATTATAACAAAGATATTTTGAAGTTTCTAATCCGCCCACTCTAAATCCACCTTATTCCTAGCCCGATTTCAACTATTAACGACTATGAACTTCAGAGTTGCAGTGGTTAAATATCAAGTATACTAGAGATCAAATAATCATTTTTGAGACAAGAACTTAAAATCTTATGTAATTGATGATGTTACCATACAACGAATTTGACACAAAATGACTTCCACTTTAAATCTTATATTTTGCATCTAATGTATAAATAAGCTGTGATGTTGGCGAAGTGCTCCTAACAGCGATTCTCACAACTTTGTTGCGATCTGGCTGTGGCAATAAGTAGTGGAAGCTATAAAAGGTGATAATTCCCACAGCCGAATCACTAACAAGAATTTACGAAGGGCTCACCAACAATCTACTACTCAAAATTTAAATACATATAAATTTATTTATAATTGAATCTTCACCAATAATAAATATTAATCAAAATGAAGAGGCACCTTTTAATAATATAAAGGGGGACACTTATCTCTACTTAAACTAGATTACAATTAAAGCACTTAGCTGTTTTTATAGAAGTTCTCTATCAGACTCTGCCGTGAGAGATAGTGGAGGCGAGAAGTAGTCTGGCTGAGGCAGGCTGAAGTTGAAGGATTAGTGAGATGTCAGTGGACAAGCGTTATCCCGTCAAGAGGATGCCAGCTATGACTGATCTTAATCCTTTGTAACGGCCCTTTTATAGGCTGAGCCGATGTTGCACTTTGCCCCCCGTCAATCAAAATATGCTCAAAAAGTGTATTTAATGGGAAATTATTACCCAAATTCATCTAGAATATTAATTAGTGTATAACTTTAAGAGCTGTGGATTTTATTATGAAATTCCATCGGCGTTATCTACTAAAATACGAGAACACATTGTGACTTAACTCCAAATCGGATAAAACTCTTAATGTGCTTTGTGCTGCTATTATTCAAAATATAAAATATGTGGTCATTTGTGATGAGTTTATGTAATGCTATCTCAGATTCATTACAATTTCATTTACCACGATTTTTTTTAAAAATGTATTTATGTTTGCCATTTATTATGGCTTTTTCATCGAATACTATAACTCTGGAAATTGTACATGCTACAATATCTATATAATAAAATTGTTTCTTTATTCGAATCATAATTTATTTTAACTAATACCTGGTTTCTCGATTTTTCAGAGCTGGAGGGCTGGGATGAGTGGTCTGGTTGGACGAACTGTGATGATTCAGGCCAGCAGAAGAGGACAAGAACCTGTTTAGACCAAGGACTCTGCCAAGGCTCCAGCGTCCACTCGAGAATATGCCAAGATACTTTGACCAATGAACTCCAAGGTACGACTCTTTAATTGACTCACTCAATATATATCGCAGGGTAATTAGCACTCAACCACATTAAATTTCGCCCGTATTTTTTTTTTGTTGCAAAACTCGGATATAGCTGACTGTGAGTAAGATGCTACATTCATTATTTTTGTTTACATAAGTTAAATCTAAATTTAACCTGCAAATTTAAAAAAAAGAAATTCATATAATTGTAATTTCCTGATAATTAAGTTTTTCTTTCTGATGATGACTTTACAAAGTTTTTAAAAAATTAAAAGAAAGTAATTGAATTTTCCCCTTTAATTAATTTTTTATTTTCATATTATTTCTTCTCATTTTATACATTTCTGCAAATTCACAAATATTTATACTACAAAATTTAATTATAGATCTACAATTGTATGTCCCAGTCAATATTAAAATATTTTTTTTTAAATTTGTGTCGATCTATGTTCACTTTTTTACTCCAGGGAATGTAGAAAAAATGTATGTACTGAATTTCGATCATGATTTTGTGACAATTTCTCCCATTGAATTTGGCTCAAATTTCTGACTTATCGTGTCTAAAGAATTGAGAGAATGTTTTTTTTTGTTTTTTTGTTTTTGTTTTTTGTTAAACAAAACAGAGGATGAGATATACAAACTGAGTTTATTTCCAACTCTCCGTTAACCGTGTTCATGATTTGTACATATTATTGTTATTTATTAATGCCCACTTTTTGCTACTAAGGCTAATTATTCACAGGTTACAACCCATGCTAGGACTAAGGATTTTATTTAATTAGTTCATCACTAATAAATTCCTATAGCCAAGGCGGGAAACAAATTCATTACATTTATTAGATTAATGTTTTATGAGAAATCATTATAAAGATTGAAGTGTGATAAATAATAGGAAACCCAATTTATGTCATCATGATCTTGTAGTAGCAGCCATTGTTTTCTATCGGAAGCTATCTTTTTTCATATTACTATATTCAGCCATATCCATAAGGTTGTGACCCAGCTCAGTGTAAACAGGCCAAGGAAGGTTACAACCAGTGGCCCTAATGTAACCAGAAGTGCAGTACATAATGTACATTAGTTTTTAAGTATTTCTAGTCTTGGTAAGTAGAAATAACATAAACACCATCTGTTACACTATAGTTTAATAACAATGTCCAATATATATTAAGTAGTACCTGTATTGTTACGGCCCTCAAGAAGAGAAAATAAATATTCTCGAAATATCGGCATAAACTAAAATCTTTTTTACCAACATTGACCAAAACTTCAAGAAACAATAACAACACCATATATAAATATAACCTGGTCAAAACCATCGACACAATTTTATATATATATATATATATATATATATATATATATATATATATATATATATATATATATATATATATAAATATTTTTCTAAATTCTTATATCTCCATTATTATGTGTCAGATCCTAAATTTGTATATAACCAATCTTATTTCAAATGTAATGTTCTATAAATGTTGTTAAATATTTTTATTCACCATCTTTATTATTAACCAAAATATTTGCATTTTTTATTTTTCGGCCTTCAGTAAACCCCCACTCCTACTAATGTCATATTAACAATAAGCTGTTATATTATGAAGCAACATTATTTGAAGCCTAAAAACCGAATACTGTTTTCATTGAACTTTTACATTTCGAGGTAAATGCAAATATGTGACGGACTTTTACATTATCAGTTCAAGTTGTAATTATACCTATCTTATGAATGTGCTAACACTATCTAAATTAGTTGATAAGTCTTGGTAATGGCCAAAAATTAAAATTTCCTAAGCCTCATTAAAACTTAACCTCTTTTAAACTTATTAAAAGAATACAAATTAATCTATAATCATTGTTCTTATTACATTTCAGAAGCTGGATTCGGCGCGTGGACTGTTATCGGCTTCGTTCTATTAGGATTTCTTGTAGGAGCATTAGCAGCCCTCGCCGGATACATTTTGCACGGGAAGAGGAGCAGGCATCGTGTGCCGGGAAGCCCTCACTACATTTCGTCTAAGCAAAACCCTTACGTTACAGTCCCACTCAAGGAAGTCTCATCTCCAAAGCGTGCTCCTTCCTTTTCGAAACAGTCTAATGGTGCGACTCCTAAGCTATTCTCTAAACCGATCCAGGAATATGAAACGGCGACCATCAAGAGGAATTCGCACAGCCTCGCCAATGGACACGTACGGGCTGACCTCGATCAAGACAAATTCTTCTGAGGAGCAATACCCGTCACAGCTACACAACTGTGATCGGCTCCCAATCATATCCTAGTCATTATTTCTACTTTTTCTTTTTCTCCTTTTTATGTTCTTCACGAATGACTCATAACATGAGAAATTAATGAAATATTATTTTTATATTTTTTAGAGTTTCAAATTTATTTAAAGTCTTGTCATTTAAATGGATAATGTGAAGTATATATTTTTAGAATGTTGTTGTAATGATATATTTTTTAAAAATTTTAATTGAGCATTGTTGATTGTTTTGCTACGAAATTTAAAGATTTCAATAGGGGAGTAATAAAATATGTAATTATATCGAAGACTAATTTCTCTGTAGAGAGAATCGACTTCATAGAAAGCAGGCTTCTATAGAGATATGAGCAAGTATATAAACATTTAAGCTTGAACTTGTTTTTGTGAGCATAGTGTCTAAGTATGTTGTCAATATTTTTATTTTTTTTTTATTTTTATATTTTATGTGTTTGTAAAAATGATTTTAAGTTAAAAGTTGTACATTTGACTTAGCAGTAGAACTATGTTAATTAAATCGAAGAAAGGGACCAATGGTTTTGTAATCGACTCATTGCATTTATCCGAAATCAAAAACACTCAAATAGAAACAGTATGGGCTTCCACGAATTTTCATTTATTAATTTTTGTTTAGCAATAAGTAATCCAGGTACAATCATGTGCATTGTTTTCGTATTTCCTCAGAAAAATTAGAATTTCTTTTCCCTCAAAATAGGGGAAGAAAGTCATGAATATTTCAAAATAAATGAATTGTATATTTATTAATTTTTAAATCATATTAAAATTTTGTTAACATTAAGCATTTTACCACTCGCATACAAAAATGCCACTTCAAGCTAGGCCAATAAGCCAAGAGTATTTATTTTGGATTATTTGGACAACAAAGTAAAAAAAAAGAAGCATACATTTGCTTCAGTGAAATTAATGTAAATAATTTAAACATAAAACATTTTGAAATAATTATTTTGCTTACTTATAAACATGAAAACACTCATCAAATCTTAGTAAAATTAAAAAATGCCATAATTGCCAGAAAGATTTAATTCATTGATAGAAACAACGTTTTATGGTTGTTTTTTTTTTTTATCTCTGGTCTTCCTTATCCTCTGATAAAATATAAGCAAAACATTACTTCTTTATATTAATCAAGTCTTTTTGACAATCATCAGATGGGCAATTTCTGGAATATATGAAAGTGATGCATGGCTTAAATGAATGTCTTCTTCTGATTTTAGAGATACGTATATGATGAAAAATAAAAGTATGAAGTGAACAATGTTTAACTTACACAGTGAAAAAGTTGTTCACAAGTTTGTTTGTTTTTTTCTACTTCCTTAAAATATTAAGACTCGACAAGAAACCTCATTACGACCAGTTTTCCTTTTATTTCAATGGAGACAAATTTGCAATTACGGTTGAGTAATTAAGATTTACTAAATGCCGAACAGAATACTAACACAATACTTTTTTATACGTAAGTACTAATTTGTAATAAAATCAAAAAAAGATGACTCATTTCTGAAAAGTTTCCAAATTAACTCATCTGCAGACTTACAGGTTTTTTTGTTCAGAGAAAATGACCTGTGCGGCCAAAATATAGTATAAGCTCAACAAAATATGATTAGTAAAATCATATTAATTTCTCAACTAGTTTCTCATTGAGATGACACCTCATCAGGAGAAAAATAAAACTAAGAAATACTCGTAATATATGACTGCATGAATCCTCTGCTGAGACATTTTATGGACGAGGAACTTGTCGAGAATTTAAAATTGTCTTATAATTTGAAGTTAATCTTTAGTTGGCCTGCTGCCTTATGATTGGCTAAGAAATTCTTTTTCTAATAATGCTCTAACGTTTTTTTCTATCTCAGGACATATGAAAGGATCTTTAGGTCTCAAACAGCTATATTTATTCTCCTTATTTTAGAATCGCATTTCGCCCTCCAACAATACTAAAAACATACAGGGTAAACCTTTTTTTATCTCACAGCCATTAAGGCAAATCATAATTCTCTCAGATACATAGAGTTCTAACAAACCTTATAAAATTATTCTTCTCAGTCACTTTTATACTCACTAATGAGTCCACATAATAAAAATTTTCTTTATCTCCATAATAAAAGGAGATTTTTATTATGTGGACTCATTAGTGTGAAAGAATAATATCTAAGAGAATTATGATTTCCCTTAATGGTTGTGAAATAAATAAGGTTTACCCTGTATGTTTTTTGCATTGTTAATGCCCAGGAGGGCGAAACGTCTGCGAATCCAAAATATGGAGAATAAATATAGCTGTTTGAGACCTAAAGATCCTTTCTTTTGTCCTGAAATACTCTAATTGGTCTCAGTAAGGATTAGATGCAATTTTTTTCTATGTTATTTGCTAAGGATACTGAGACTGTTTCAGCTGTCCATAGTTAAATTTAATGTATCCCAAAACAACAATCATGCATTCAAATAAATAAACAAAACTGTTAATAAATACGTTTGGTATATTCAGGAGACAGAACATCATTAAAAACTTCACAAAACAAAATCTAGTGATCTTCTGCCCATCCCTATTTTTGTTTATTATTAATCTGTTTTTTGTATTACATATAGGCTCAAATAGATTATTTTCTGAGTTAATACGAATAATAAGACTAGCTAGAAGCTGTGATTCGAATACAGTGCAACTGATTGTAATCCTCGATTTTCTTTCATCGACCCATTTTGTTAAAAGCTGTGAGCCAATTCGAATATTGTTCATTTTTCTTGATCAATATGTAGCCCTTTTGAAAGACAAAACATTTTATTGAGAGTTATTAATTAACATGCTTCTACTGCATAATATTTTGTATTGTATGTATATATTCACTAATGCTTAGTTGATGTTACGGACACTAATGAAGCAGATTATAACTTTTCCCATATATCCATCCATCATACTCATAGATACTTATAACATTATATATTGCCATCGATCTCAATTATGGAGATCTTAACTAGTTTAAGATTTATTAACTTTATGGTCAGCCACACCATTATATATTTAGATCTAATAAGTTTGAAATAGTAAACGAATGGAACATAATTTCTTAATATAAACATTTTAAAAACAATTACTATCAGCTTAGCTGGCGTTAAAGCCTTATTAAAACACATTATTAAAACTGGACTTTCTAGTGTTGCCCAGGAAGTAGAAAGAATTGTTGGTAGCTTTAAAGATAAAGACTCATTATGATAGTTTCATTTTATTAGAATCCTATCAATATGATATATTGATGCAAGATTGTAGGCTAATTTTCATTTTGTTTTAGCGATTTTCTGAAACGTATAAATCCTTTTGTTCATTAATAATTAATAAAAAAGCCTAAGAGCTTCTATTAATTTTGAATTAAAAAATTAATTTTCATGATGCTGACAGAATTTATGTTTTTAAACAATTCCAGAGACAATTTTTATTATAAAAATGCATATTGTACGAGTACTGCTATAATTTACAATTTAAAAACGTAGCAAACGTGTTACATAGTTCCCATTTACGTGCACATTTCAGAATTCAAAAATAGACAGTTTCTTCTAAAATTTAAAAAAAAAAAAAAAAAAAAAAAAAATCAAACATCTACCAAATGGGGCTTACAGGGGATAATCTACAATAATCCATGGTACTGGATTTGGACAGACAGTTGGGATATATTACGATATATATCCTTTATATCATTATGCAGATTAAAATTGGTACTTATTGGTTAGCTGAAGGCCACTCATTTAAAGACGATTATTAAATCATAATCACTGTTTTATTTAAAACTAATTTGTTCTAGAAGCTGAATAATTAAGGGTTGAGTGTTGTAAATGTTTTTGAAGGAAAGTAAACAACTAAATAAATCGAAGTATGTAGTAATGTCATGTGTTGCAGTCTGTGTGACAATCTCAAGAGAGTTGTTAGCTTAGTTAACGCAGCCCCTGCGTGACAGACTTTTCTTAACTTAAGTACTAAACGAGTTATACGTACTTTCTTTCTTTCCGACATCAATAACCCCCTGCCCACCTCCTTCAATTAAATAGGGAATATGTTGTGAGATGAGATCACAAGTATGCTATATTATAGCGTGGGAAATCTGCTTAGTTGACAAAGTCCCTGTGTGAGAGCCTTTCTTTTTTAGAGGATTTCGCTTAAAGACAAGAACCCTCACTCACACACATACACACAAGAGAGTAGCATGCAATTCAGCAATGAACATAATTTATGATTTACTTGTAGATGTGAAAATCCCGCTTTTTTCCAGTTGTTCAATATTGCAACCTTTCCAGCAATCTGACATCTTCGTAGAATCAGGCTCAACGAATTTAGTAATCCATTCAAATAGCATTTCAGCCCTTCCATTGCAAACAGCCATGAGCATATTTGAATCAGTAAATATTTTATCTCTAAAGAAAACAAAAAAACGTAACGAGTTGCCTCCTGTTAACCGATAAGTACCTTATAATCTTGCGATTGCCAAGTGAAAATGGCCAATTTAATTTGATTCAGAAATTCTATTCCCTTGATTTAATAAACGAGGTCTGGGTATTGAAGGAGTTCCACCTTCACCCAAGCCACTGGTAATTCTCGGAGACCCAAGCATTTAGTGAGTGCTCCTTCCAAACTCAAACTATAATTCCTAACTATTGGCAGTACATACACAAGGATTTTCTCAAGAGTAATTTTTTAGTCGATAAAGCTTAAGGTTAAACATAATTCTTCTGCGCTTTAAAGACAGCCCTATTTTATAAATAGCCAATTCTCATTTAGTAAGTTTTTAGAGTAACAATAGTACAATTTAATTGACTATTTAGAATTTATTAAATTTGCACTAAGTTTCATTTATTTTGTAAGACAAATATTTAATTAAATAGATTATTTTCATAAAATTCAGTATTCAATACATTAATAAATTGTGAAAAGTAAAAATACCATTTTTGGAAATCCTCTAAATATATATATATATATATATATATATATATATATAAAACTTAGTAATCTTAGTCTACAGATATTACCAAAATTGAAACTGTTAAGTTTTGTGCCATACATTTGAGAGGTATAATTTATATCCATGTGCCTCTTTCTAGAGTATTTAATACGTTTAAAATTCAAATAAAAGAGTCAGAATTTAAAAATAAAATTACTCGAAAAATTAAATTTGCAATGCCTACCACTCCAGTTAGGAGCCGTTCAATGAACACTTATTAACCTAATTCAAAAGATATACAAAAGAGGAATGTTAAAAGTTGCTGAGAATCTTTTGGAATCTGAAAATGTTATTAATAGAATTTCCACTTTTATAAAAAAGATAAATGTTTATCATTTCATTGAATAGTTTTTTACCGACCTGCCAAAGGCCCACGGGGTAGAGGCAGTACACCGAATGAATACATGAATGAAATACACATAAATTAATTTAGAAAACAGCTGTTAGGTTATTTCCAGCAATTCTATTTTATTACTTTACTAGTGTTCATTTACTAATTAATAATTCCTGGTAGGCATTAGAACTAGTTTAGATATTAAATTTGGTGCAGTACAAAATCATTCCTGAAACTTATTCCTAATTTTTCCTTTGATTTGTAAATATTGTTTATTTCCTGTTTTATTTTTTTGTAATTCTTGACTTTGCTTTAGCTTTAAGTGTAACTCTAATAATTATTGTTGTTTATTTTTTATATGAACATTCTGTTTGATTTCAGGATTTTGGTTTTATTTTGGCTCATATTGAGCTATGTAAAAATGAAGTAAAATGTTTCTGATATGATAATATGTACCTGTAAATAGACAAAATATTTTGTAATTAAAGGTTTTTACTAAAGAGAAGTTTTATTTGTATACTTCCCCACCCTTTAAAATGAATTTTAACAGGGTCATCTTTCTTCTCATCATATTAAGCGTGTTTTGCTCATTCTGGAACCAAAAGTAATTCAATATCTTAAATAATAAAGAAACTGTGAGGGGCTCTCTGCTACACTAAGAAATAAATTAAAATTTTATCTTCACAGTTCCGACAGAGACATTTAGATTCAGAGTGAGTCTTGCAACCTGTGTTATTACATTTATAACATATTGTTGAACGTTTCTGGTCTGACTTTTTGCACAATTCATTCTCATTTAGCTGTACTTCTGAATCTGTATCATGAGCAGAACGAATCGACTGATTGTCTCTGTAATTACTCATTAGAACCTCATTATCATTAGAAATAGGATTCTGATTTTCATCATCTTTGTTCATATATGACAACCAATCCTTATAATGTCTGCCATCCACACTAAAACCCTCATTAGTCATATCACTATGAATACTTTAAACAATGTTTTAATAACGTAATTACTACCTCGGGTCAAAAATGCCCCCAAAATGTTAATTAGCCAGACACAGGTAATTACAGAAACAATCCGAATAGGTTAACTATACCAGCTGTTACTAACGGGAGAATACACGGTACCTGCTGGCGCTGCCTAGCAACAAACCAGAGAACCCTTTTTTTTTATTTTATGCTCGGGTCGTTTTAGACCCATGGTAGTAGTTAAAGGTTAAGAGGAATAAGCTTGGTCGATTTGCAGTCATTATATCATATTATTTTGAAAGTGTTTTCAAATCAAATACACCAGTGGAATTATTAGTAGATTTCCCTCAAAGGAAAATCACTTATTGAGGTTGTATTCATGAAGAAATTTTCAAAAAAAATTATAAATTCCTACCTAGATGATGAAAACAAGACCCATTCTAAACTAACTTTAAATGTGTGATGGGGTAATTCATTTGTTAATGAATGTTACCTTCTAACTGGGGGAGGCTATGCAAATGCTGGAATTATGAGGATGGACTATATAAATGTGGGCAGATATGATAAAATAAGCCTATTGAAAATGATACTTAATATTTAATATACAATGAATTGAAATTACAATATTGAATGCTGACTGCTGATGTTGAAAATATGTTGGGTTATTGTGGCTGGCTCCTATTCTTCCTGCTGGTTATCCTTTCCTTTTCCTTCTTATTTCTTCGATCTCTGACCTCTCTCTCCATCCATGTCCTCTCCCCTACCACCTACCTGCCTTGCCGTGCTAATACTAGTTAATTAGCCATGTTGGTGGCTCATGTAACACCATAATAGTTATTTATTATACAAGTGTCGAAAGTAGATCATTTTACAACTCGAGTGAAACGTTTACCCACACGAGCGAAGCGAGTCTGGTAATTTCACGAGAGTTGTAAATTCTACTTTCGTCACGAGTGTAATATTAAATTTTTTCGATAATCGTGTAATACATGATCAGATCCAACCAGAATACAAACAAAATTAGGATGTTGTGAAGATTATGGTATGTTATAAGCATGGTTGTGAAAGGTTATAAGCATAGTTATAAAACAACTAGTGATGATTGTGAAGTAGTGCAGTTATAAACAAGTGCAGGTTATAAACAAGGAAGGTAATTATTATTATATTTAAATTTTAAAATATATTGATTATTTCCACCAATAATTCATTCACATTTCAATTTATTTTGTTAAAATAAATTCTTACAATGTTAAGAAACATTTAAAAGCATTTAATTTCCAACTTCAAATTATTTTTTAATTTATACTTATTACTAATTAAGAAGGCAATTCACTTTCTTCACTTGTGAAGAAAGTGATTACTTTCTTCACTCTATTGCAAAATGTTTCACTTTCTTCACTCATTTCAGTTTAGTAATGTTACCATTATTCAACGATTATAGAAAAAAATACTTCTTTGATGACTAAAGTGTGTGCTCTCTGAGAAATATAGCCTGACTGCTGGTTCCTTTTCTTCTTCTACCAGCTGACTGCTTTGCTGCTGGTAGTTCCCAGACTTGACAGCACCATGCAGGGGCTCTTGACAGGCAGAGAATTGTATTGAGAAATAGGGTTTCTTTTCTGTGTTTCATTGAAGATGGAACAGTGTGTCCTTTAAAACTGAAGTAGTCATAATTTTTGTTTATATTTACATCTAAAGATCAAGTTTGATAGTGGCTGAAACCAGACCGGGAGAAGAGGTGGTTTTAGGGGGAGGGCAAATAAAAATATCTACATTAATGAGTTGGATCAAAAAAACTTTATGTAACCAATTTTTTTTCAAATTTGATTATCTATAATTGTAGACAAATACATTTTTTTCATATTTCTAACGTGTATTTAGTTATTTATAGTTTTTCTTCTACTCATTGCAGCTTAACAATAATATTTAATAAAAGGTCTTAATTGAAGCTTAAATGTCAAATGATATTTTATCATTACCAAACTCGATATTTAAACGTTATATGTAAAAATAAAGGTCTAGTTCGTTAATGGCTGGCATCACACCTGTGGTGGGGGAATTTCAAAACTTTGAATATATCTCTGTTAGTATACGTTGGGTCGAAAAAATTGTATAGAACCAATCTTCTTGTGCAAATTACATTATTTATAAAAGTTATTTATTATACAAGTGACGAAAGTAGATTATTTTGCAACTCGAGAGAAACGTTTACCCACACGAGCGAAGCGAGTGTGGTAATTTCACAAGAGTGGTAAATTCTACTTTCGTCAAGAGTGTAATATTAAATTTTTTCTGTAATCGTGTAATACATGATCAGTTCTAACCAGAATATGAACAAAATTAGGATGTTGTGAAGATTATGGTATGTTGTTGGTAGGTTATAAGCATGGTTGTGAAAGGTTATAAGCATAGTTATAAAACAACTAGTGATGATTGTGAAGTAGTGCAGTTATAAACAAGTGCAGGTTATAAACAAGGAATGTAATCATTATTATATTTAAATTTTAAATATATTTATTATTTCCACCAATATTTCATTCACATTTCAATTTATTTTGTTAAAATAAATTCTTACAATGATAAGAAAATTTTAAATGCATTTAATTTCCAACGTCAAATTATTTTTTAATTTATAGTTATTACTAATAAAGAAGGCAATTCACTTTTTTCACTTGTGAAGAAAGTGATTACTTTCTTCACTCTATTGCAAAATGTTTCACTTTCTTCACTCATTTCAGTTTAGTAATGTTAACATTATTCAAAGATTACAGAAAATAGCTATTCTATGCATATTTTCTCTAAAATGAATATTAACCAATATATTTGGATTTTATAGTTTTAGGCCCACTCCTACTCATTTCATATTAACAATAAGGTGTTTTATCATAAACCAATTCATTCCAAGATTAAATACCAAATATTTTTTCATTAAACTTTTATTACTTTGTGAGATACATGCAAATACGTTATGTGATGATGTCATCAATTAGGATTTTTTCGTTCATTACTCGAAAATGTTTATTTGATTTATACCATACTTGATATTTAATAGTTTCAATCAACACTAAAGATTTTATGTGTTGACTGAAATCGGACTTGGAATGGTGGGGATTAGAAAAATTCAAAATATCTCCGTTATTATGAGTTGGATCGGTGAATCATATTGAACCAATCTTGTTAGACTACTGGTGGCCTACAATTGTTATCCTATGCATTATATTTTAACCCAAGTATTAAGTGAGTTATTTGTACTTTCTTGTTTTTTGCCGTCAGTAGCCTTCAATCAAATAGAGAATAAGTTACGAGATGAGATCATAAGTGTGCTATATCATCATGTGGGAAATCTTCTTAGTTCACACAGTCTCTGTGTGAGACTTTTTTTTTTTTAGTGGATATCGCTTAAAGACAAGCACATGCACACTGGCTTGAGGAACAGCTATGTTGTGGTAGAGTCTCTCATTGAAAATTGAAATGTGTATTTCATTTTACTACATAAGATACATGCAAATACGTTCTGATGACCCCCCCCCCTCCGTGTTTTGTTCTTTAATTACTAAAATTAGAGTGATTGAGATAAAAATTATTCTAGTTCATTACAAATTACTGGATTAGATATCGTAAACAGTTTTCAATGAAATTAATATATTACAATAATCGTTCTTCTTTCCGGTCTAGAGTATTTCTATCTTTCAGCTCTGAGGGGTTGGCTGACCTGTTTGTTTACAATTCAGCCGCTTTCCGTTATAGAGGTTTATTAAAACGTAAATTGACTGAAAGATTTCTCATTGTCATTGTATTTTTTCACTTAATATTCACGGTGGTGTTGAGTGTTACGAGTATATAGATTTATCTATTGTAAAACTTCATCTGGGAAATCTGCTTACTATCGACAGTATATAAACAATATATTTTGAAATGATTAACCTGCATTAACTCTTCTATCATTTCTAAGCTCTGGGATGGCTCACATCTAAGGTGTATCGGCGCTTAAATATACTATGTCTTTCAAAGAAAATCCTGGATTTTGGAGTGCCCAAAAAACTTTATAAGGGTTTTATTCCCATGAATAGTGAGAGATTGGGAAATAATTTCAAACTGACAGCCTGCAGAACCAACATATTTTGCCAATCTTTCTCTGCTGTTGCTGTAGGCATTGCAGTGAGATTGAAACCCTTCCCCATGTCCTAGGTTCCTGCCAATGGGGCGAGCAGATGCGGAACTCACGACATCATAAGGTCCGGGCTCAAATTGCTCAACTCTTGGAAAAGAAGCACCCAAATTGGGATATATTCGAAGAGGTGACCTGTAATTCCGCAGACGGTACTCCAAGAAGAGCAGACATTGTAGCGATATTGAAAAATGAAAAGAAAGGATTAATTTTGGATCCCACTGTCCGGTTTGAGACGAGCCAAAATCAAGCAGACGAGGTGGATCAAGAGAAGAAAGGAATATACGAGCCATGTTGCCTGTATTTCTCTGAAAAATACCACATCCAAGACTGGACAGTTATGGGGCTTCTGTTTGGTTCAAGAGGAGTCCTCCATCAAAAAACCGTCAAGACCTTAATTGAATATGGGCTGAACAAAGATGACCTGAAGGACTTGTCCACCCTTATCCTAAAGTCATCTATAAAAATTGTGAACCACCATTTATATAAAAAATAAATCTGAAATATTAAGCTGCAATCTCACCTGAGGTACCTCCCAAAGTTCCTCCATTCAATTATCCAAATTTCAATATACAATATAAACAAAATAAAATTAATAATATTACCAAAACTGGCAGATTAGGAGGCTGACCACAAAGGTACCCTCAGAAAGAGGGCAGCTTAATTTGTTTGTTTGTATATATATATCTTTATATATATATATATATATATATATATATATATATATATATATATATATATATATATATATATATATATATATATTTGTCTGTTAATGCTCTAGCGGTCGCAATTTTTGTTTGATCGTTACCAAACTTCATATTTAAGCGTTTTATATAAAAAGAAAGATCAAGTTCGTTAATGACTGAAATCGGACCGGGAGGGGGGCGTTTAGAGAGGGAATTTTGAAAATTCAAAATATCTCCGTTATTATGCGTCGGGTCGAAAAATTGTATAGAATCAATCTTATTGTAAATTAAAAAAAAACCCCGCCATGTTCCGGACTCTCCGCCGAGAGCTCTGGTGGCCGTTTCCAGAACTATTCGTCCCTCGTGAATAGATTTAGAGATCCCTTCCTACTACAGCTGTTATTAGGCGGATTTCTCTATTGTAAAGCTTCACGAGGGAAATCTGCTTAGTTTACGCAGGCCCTGCGTGACGGACTTTTTTAGTTTTATTTATATTTTTAGTTTTCTGTTTGTATATTAGTTTTATATATATAATCTTTATGTTTTGTGGATAAGTTTAATTTAATTTATAAGTAGTTTAGTTTGATTTATAGTATTAGTAACCAGTTTCTAGTAAACATACATGTCTATTGTCTGTAAGAGAGGACCATCGGCCCTATGACAATAAAAGCATCTATCTATCTATCCATTGCAATTCGACCACTTTGGGGCCATTGATTGAACAAGTTTTGTAGAGGAAGATTACATTTGTTTTGATTTTGAAGGTTCAATGTATAAATAAGGTAGACAACTTTTTTTTTAATTCAATCTTTTTTAAAATACTATATATTTTAGACCTTGGGTGACAAAATGTTTTCAGGTATTTACAATTATAATTAAAAATCTCTATACATATATACAATTTATCTCACATAGATAATTTTTTCTATCTAAATTTTCTATAATAACTCTTAAATATCATAAATAGGTAACTTACAATGATCAACAACGTAATATTTAAATTTAAAACAACAACAAAAAGTGTTAATAGATAATAAAGATGACTTATTCAATGATAAAAGACCTGAATTAAACTAATTCATGAAGTATATTAAGAGACATCCCAGTTACTCCTTCTTTACTCATAAAATTATTCCATAACAAATTGAATATTAATTCAAATGAATATTTTTTACTGTGATAAAGGAAAACTAGAAGGAAGACCAATTAAAACAATAATTTACAAAATGTATAAGATGATATTTACAAATTTACATCGATTCTGCTTATGAGCTAAAACTAAATGAATGCTAATCGGCTGGAATATAATTGGTGTTGAGGAACTTCATTTTAATAGCGAGCTGAGGAGGGAGGGATTGGAGAGTGGCCGATGGAGTGAGGGTCTGTTGAAGGTGCGACCTAACGCAGACCGGCACACAAAGGTATTCGGAAGCAAGTCGAGATATGTAGTAGCATTTCCCGTTAGATTCTCTCCACCATTCAATAGGCGATTTCTCCAAGTTGGCCTGCTGCTCCCAGTGGTACTGGACAAGCTCCAGGTCGGTCTTTTGTGAAGTCGGTATCGGACTCTTTACGGTCACCAGTTGCCCAAGAAGATATTCCATTCCTAAAAATAAATACAAATATGTAAGCAAATATGTTTTCAAATTAATACAAACAAAACGAAATAACAAAGTGTCCCACAGGAAAATTATAGTAAAAAAGACAGCAAGTAATGAGATGTCATACATTCCTAGGAGTTTTTACTTAGATTATTCTCATTCTGAGCAATCTAAGAATTAGGAAGTATAGGTATGGAATTAGGATTTTCCATTTGATGCAAGCAATTTATTTATTTCACTACTAATGGACTGCTAGTAACATATAAGAATAATTACACAACTTGACATTTTACTAGTAAATACATATATGTGTATTATTAAGATTTTTTATATCACTGGTATTTTAAATTAGCAATATAATATAGCATAATATTCACTAACTCAACACTAAGCTCTCTACAGAGCTTTTCATGGACAAATATTAATATATATATATATATATATATATATATATATATATATATATATATATAAAACCAATTAGCAGGTGTAAATCTATTTTTTCTGGTGCATATGTGATAATTGTAATAAAATATGTAACAAGATCAATTTGTCCAAGATAAGTGTGGCCATAAAATATCTTGTGAGGGGAGGACTCTCAAATCGTTAGTAAGGCTACTGTTAATTAGGTACAAGTGCCAATCAATTTCAAATCATTAATGTATCTATGAAAAGCAAACTCCTATTTCTCTCACTCCCCTCCTCTCCCCCCCCCACTCTCATTCTCTCTCTCCCCCTCTCATTTTTCTCTGACTGTTAAATTTAATTTCAATAAACTCATTACACAGAAGATACAAAATCTCTTAGGATTTTTTTTTAATTAGACTCCAAAATAACCATATCAAGTTGAATATTTGTTGAACATGTTAATATTGTTACGAAAAACTACGTAGATGAAAAATTAAACAGAGTTAATGGCATATTTAAGAAGTATGAAGTAGATGAAAGGAGCCGACCGAGGGTCTAGTCCATTCTGGGCAATACCCGTCTGGGATCTAGATGTGTCTAGACAGTTTCCTTTGATGTAAGCTGCTGGGCTATAAAAGGGGCCCAGCATTAGTTAGTTTGTTCTCAGCTATCTTCAAGTGATCAACAGTGTGTTAATTGCAGCTTTAGTGAACAGCGTGACTTAGTTGCAGTGAAGTAAAGTGTTTTATGTGAAGAATAATCTTGTGCCGTGATTATGAAAAGAACAGTATAGTGTCATATTTAAGCAAAGGATTAATTCACATCTTTGTGAAGATCAGTGCAGTGCCGTGTTTTTGTGAACTTCAGTGATCGTAAGTGAGTTATTGGATTGTGTAATAATAAGAACAGTGAAGCTATCAGTGCATACTGTGAGTAGTAGTTAAGAATAATTAACCAAGTGGATAGTGCATTGTTAAATAAATTGTGCAGTGATAAAAACTGTGAAGCTTCTGTGTGTTTAATTTTGCAATCCAAAAGAACTCTAATAACATTTATTACTGATTTTGTAATAAACATAACAATATCATTTCATGCCTAGTTATACTCCACTTATTAGATATATGCTTTAATTAACAAGCTAAATAGGTGCTAGCACAGGCTTCATAAAGAGCAACTTGCCATCAATACCCAAATGACAACAATCTCATTGAATGAATAAAACAAATGCTCATATTTACCAGAAATACGTTTTTTCCCCGTGCCAGACTTTTCATTTTCGTTCGACTCTGAAGGAGGCACTTGGAGTTGCAGAAGATCAGCAAGTCTGCTCTTGACTCGACATCTATCTTCTTCCGAGAGGAAAGGAAGAGTTTTGAACCTTGGATCGAGAGCAGACGACAGTTCTAATACTTCATTTATGTTATCTCCTCTGTATCTATAAAATAAATAATAATAATAAGCTTTGAAATCCATCATTTTAGGCAAAATAAGCTGAGTTTATTAATATTTGTTATCTGCCAAACAAGAAAAAATAAAGAAAGTTGTGCCAAACATTAGAAAATTTAAGAAAACTTAGCGACCATATTAACTTTTCTAATGCCTGAAATAATATCAATATATTTCGTTTCCTATTGGCTTTTTGGCAAACATTCACATAACACAAGCTGTTTGTTTTATTATTAAGAGTAACTTTTATTATATACACTTCTATCATATACTGAAGTATAAATGGGATATACGCTAAAAACTAACGGGGGTCAACCATTTTATTGGGCACAAAAGACAGAAAGAACTAAATAAAATTCTTCACCATTACTATAAGATGCTTCAACATTTCTAGGGAAAAGAAGGAATGGAGGTTTAAGGGAAGCCTGAAGTGAAAAATCACAATATTTCGTTACATATTAGTTTTTGGCATGCATGCATATAACATAAGTTGTATATTTTGTTATTTAGAATAACTTTTGTTTATGCACTTTCGCCGTATAAACGTGATATAATCTAAAAACTGTAGCGGGAGTCAAGAATTTTATTGGGCACAAACAACTAAACCGAACTAAACAGAAGTTGATATGTGAATTAGCATCAACTCATCCATGAAAGCTATATTAACATTTCTAGGGATGAGCAGGAGTGGGGCACAAAATGAAAAATCACCATAATTCGTTCCGTATTTTTTTTTTTCCTAAACTGCACATAACAGAAGTTGTTTATTTCGATATTTAAGTAACTTTTGTTATATACATTTTTGTCGTGTAACGCAGTATAAATATTGTATACACTAAATACAACTGCAGGTACAACTACAATTTTATTAGTAGTAAGTTTATTATAGTAAAGTAGAATTTCATTGCAGTAAAGTTTATTAGATGTAGGCATATTATGATAAATTGTGCTATCTTTTTAGACTTATATAATAGTTCTATGATTCGGATTAGTGAAGTTATAAATCTCTGCCCCCCCCACCGCAATTGTTATTTATTTTCACTAGAAAATAACTTTGTTATTTATTTCCAATACAAATGTAAACTATAAAAGCATTTCGTTTGAATTAATTTTTATAATGAATTATTTAAACAAAGTCTTGCTGAATTTGCACAACGGGTGACATTAGGGAATCAAACTCTTTAATTCTGGTATATATTATCTTATTTCCTCCAAATTGTTGACGTTATTGAAATAACTGTGAACCATCTATAACGATTAAATGTTACTTGGTAATGTCATTATGACAAAAGACAATATATGTTTTAACTCAATATGATTGTTCAAAGTCTTACTATAAAAATAACATCATTATTCAGGCAAAAATGATTTCCCAAGCATCGCCGGACCTTAGCTAGTAATATATATGAATAAACAAATCATAGTCAATCTGACAGACAAAATGGTATGAAAATTGACTTAAAACAAATAATGAAGAAAAAAAAAATTAGAATATAACAAAACAAAATTATTTACTTCTCTAATAGAAATTCTGCAATATCAGCCTTAAGTATTTGGGCAAAATGAGAGTCTGTGCTAGATTTTTCAAGATGAACATTGAGAAGTTGACACATAATAGGCTTCAGTATTGAGATCAATGGGCTTTTTTCTTCAACTAATGTAGCTATTGTAACCTGCAACATAAAATGAATACAAGTTTACTTCTTGAAAGGTACAATGTATAATGAATCTGAGATTGCATTACATGAACCAATCATAAGTGACCATATATTTTACATTTTGAGTAATGCCAGCATAAAAGTCATTAACAAAGGGAATTCACGGCCTTCCCCCCACCAATTTGAACGAAACTTTTTCAGTGAGTAGTACCTAATGAAAAACCAATTCGGTTAAAGCACTTCTCACGCGTTCATCTAAAAATAAAATGTTAAAGATTGCCTGAATATCTTGAGGTGTTGTTAGGGTAAATCCTTCAAGGGTGATCGGTGGCTCAGTGGTAGTGTATTCGTTCTGTAACCACAAATCTTGGGATCAAATCTCGCAGGGAGTGACAATTTTTTTTTTCTGGATTTTGTTTTACTTTTTGTTTCTAGAGCGTTTCTGGGGGAGAGTGCCTGAATTGTAAACAAACAGGTCAGCCAACCTCTCAGAGCTAAATAGATAGAAATATTCTTGAATAGAAAGAAAAACAATTACTATAATACATCTATGGAATATAGCACATTAATTTTATTGAAAATATTTACTATATCTAGTACTGTAATTTATAATGAATCAGAATAATTTTTATCTCAATCACTAAAATTTTAGAAATCCAAGAACGAAAGATTGTGGGGGGGTGCCAACAGAACGTATTTGCATGTATCTCGTATAATAAAGGTCTCTTGAAAACAATATTTCATATTTAACCTTTGAATAAAATGGAAAATACAAAACAGAGTATTGTTTATATGACATGAGTAGGAGCGAGGGTTTGCTGACAGCTGGAAACTAAAAAATACAAATATCTCAGTTAATATTCAAGATTGAGAATAAATGTATATAACAATATTTATAGTATATTTAATTAGCAATAAGATTGGTTGTGTACAATTTTTCGATCTGACTTACAGTAATGAAGATATTTCAAATTTATGAAATTCCCTCCCTCTAAACCCACCTCCCACTGGTCCAATTTACGCTATTAACGAACTTGATCTGTCTTTTTACGGTCAATCATATCAAGTTTGGTAACAATCAAACAAAAATTGCAACCACTAGTATTTTAACAGTCAAATATATATAATTTTGATCGGACCTCATTTTCGTCATCTCCTGGGTAAGATCAATGGACATTTGAGGAAATTTATTAAAAATCATGTCATGAGTACAACCTCAATAGCTGATCTCCCTTAAGGGATATCAGTTTAGTCTCAAATATTTTACTTTTATATACAGAATATTTAACAGTAGATTATACAGTACAGCATGTTCACATTCTAGGAAACAGACTGCACAAATCAGTGCTATAACAGTAAACATCAATCATTATAAACATAATTAAACAAGCAAAGTGAAGTTGGCTTCAATACCTTTTTAAAAATGATCTTACCTTAAATGGAGATAATATATTCACAACATCATCTAGAATTTCCCAGTCAGAATTGGTGAGTTCTAAACTACTTGTAGGACAAATAGTTCCAGTGAGGCAGTCTAGGATTGATGCAAGCACGCCTCGCCTCGTTTGTAACTGCTCCAACATAGTCAGAGTAGACATCCAGCTGGCTTTGTTGTCCATCACTATTGGATTGTCTTCTAGCTATTAACAAAAAGAAACTTATTTCCAAATATACTGAAACTAAATAAGTAACAAAAACTACAAGAAAACATAATAATATAAAAAGTCTTTTTTATTCCTAAGACTTAAAAGTCTTAGGCAAAGGGATAAAATTAAACACTATGTCGACAAAGACCAATTTGGATTCCAATCCGGAAGAGGAACAAGAGAAGCTATTCTAGCTCTATGAATTATTCTGGAGATAGTGACACGAATCAAAAAACAGTAGTTGGATTTATAGTTCTAGAAAAAGCTTTTGATACAGTTAACTGGAAACTGATGTTTAACTGCATCCGTAAAATAGGAATAGATTGGAAAGACAGAAGGCTAATATGGAATTTTTACATAAATCAGAGTACATAAATCATTATTAATGAATGTGAAAGGGAAGCTAGAATTAAGATAGGTGAAAGGCGAGGATGTCCTCTGTCACCGTATCTATTCAGTAAATTTATTGAAGAAGCAATAATGAAAATGAAAGAAACAACCGAAGGCATAGATTATTATCCATTCATTGCATCAGATTTGCAGATGACATTGCACTGGTGTTCCAAGTCCGAAGTAGGGATGAATAGAATGCTGCAAGTCCTAAAGGATGCTCTACATCAGTTTAGGCACATTAAATTAAATGCACATGAAACAAAAGTTTTAGAGAAGAAAGAAAGCCAAGGAAATATAAATATTAGAATTGAAAACAATCTGCTTGAAAAAGTGAAGGAGTTTTGTTAGCTAGGGAGCATCATCACTGAACACAATGATAGTAGAGCTGAAGTCGATAGAAGAATAGCACTTGCTAAACAAGCCTTCCAAAGTAAAAGAAGCATTTGAACTAATAAGCATATAAACAAAGATATCAAAAAAAATGTTTGTAAGTATTTTGTTTGTATTGCTTTACGGGAGCGAAGGTTGGACTCTGGACAAAAGGGAATACATTAGGTTGGAAGCAATGGAAATGTGGATCTGGTGTAGAATCACTGGAACAAGTTGGACTCATAATAAATCTGACATTGAAGTTCTAAATGAGGTAAGTTAGAGCAAAATTCTTATTAAGGCAATGGAAAAAAGGAGAGTAAAACTTCTTGGACATAGGGGAAGAGAAAGACCTAGAAAATCCTATTTTGAAGACATCAAGCATGTTATGGATTTGGGTGAGTATAGTTAACATGACAAGAGGTGCTACAATAGAACACAATGATTGCAACTACAAGGTATACCCTTTAGAAATCATAATGATATTTATTAACAACTTTACAGAACATGGTATTCAAGACGTGTTATCTGTAGTAACCACCCTTTTCTAGACCAGTTAGGACTGAGGATTGCATTTAGCGAGCTTGTCGCTTAATAAATCCCTATTCCACATGCAGGATTTGAAACTATAGCCACAATTTTAACAAGAATATTGTTGCAAAAACTGTGTATATGAAAAATTAAACAGAGTTAATCACATATTTAAGAAGTACGAAGTAGATCAAAGGAGTAGACGATGGTCTAGATCATTGTCGGCAATACCCTTCCGGGATCTGGATGTTTGAAGTTTACAGCTCAGCTATAAAAGCAGCTCAGCTCGTCCTGAGAGTTTAATTTGTTCTCAGCTCTCTTCAAGTGATCAACTGTGTTCAGTGCAGCTTAAGTGAACAGTGAGTTTTAGTTGCAGTGCGGTAAAGTGTTTCATGTGAAGAACAGTGTAGTGCTGTGTAAAAGTAAAGGGACAGTGCAGTGCCATTATTTTTGAGAAGATCAGTACAGTGCCGTGTTTTTGTGAACTTCAGTGATCGTTAGTGAGTTATTGGACTGTGTAATAAAAACAGTTCATCTATCAGTGCATACTGTGAGTAGTAGTTAAGAATAATTAACCAAGTGTGTAGTGCATTGTTAAATAAATTGTGCAGTGATAAAAACTCTAAAGCTTGTATGTTTAATTTTGCAATCCAAAAGAACTCTAATAAACAACATTTATTACTGATTTTGTAATAAACGTAACAATATGATGGCCAACATCATAAAATACATTCAGGAAAGACTGAACCCGGTTAAAGAAAACTCACCTGAAGAAGGTTATCTTGAAGCCTTAGTTCAGCAGAAGCAGTCGAATTCCTATAAACATGAGCAATAAATGCTCGACATTTTTTCAAAACACTATCCACTTCTTTCCTTTCAAATATGCATTTCGTACAAATAGCCTAAAAAATCAAAATGAAAATTAATAACTAAAAACATAATCTCATTTAATTATGCATTCTCTGTTACAATATTTATATACAATAATATTAAGTATTTCAAATTGATAGAATTCTGGAATAAGACAATTACAGAATTGTATTTTCTTTTAGTAATAACAAAGCAGAACTATAGGACAGAGTTGGACAAAATTGTAATTACAATTACAAGTTACAAGTTATAACTGCATTAGTTGAAATATAGTTGCAATTACAACTACTAATATAATTAGTAATTGATAATGGGCAACTACATATTTCAACTGAAGTAATTGTAATTGAAATTTTCAACTACTAACTATAGTTGAGAAAATCAGTAGTTAAAAAAAGTCCGTCACGCAGGGGCTGCGTAAAGTAAGCAGATTTCCCACGTGAAGTTTTACAATAGAGAAATCTGCCTAATAACAGCTGTAGTAGTAAGTAACCTCTAAACCTATTCACGAGAGGGACGAATAATTACAAAAACGGCCGCCAGAGCTCACGGCGGAAAGTCCGAACATAGCCACTGCTGCCGAGCACATGCAGAATACAAATGCAAATATCTCAGTTAATATTCAAGATAGAGAATAAATGTATATAACAATATTTATAGTAAATTTAATTTGCAATAAGATTGATTCTATAATATATTTCGATCCGACGTATAGTAACGGAGATATTTTGAATTTTCAAAAATCCCCCCTCTAAACCCCCCCTCCCACTGGTCCGATTTTAGCCATTAACGAACTTGATCTCTCTTTTTACGTAAAACGCTTAAATATGAAGTTTGGTAACGATTAAACAAAAATTGCGACCGCTAGAGCGTTAACAGACAAATATATATATATATATATATATATAATTTTGAACGGACCTCATTTTCGTCATCTCCTGGGTAGGATCGATGGACATTTGAGGAAATTTTTCAAAACTCGCGTCATGAGTACGACCTCAATAGCTGATTTCCCTTAAGGGAAATCTGCTAAAACAACTACAGTTCGTAATTGTAACTGTAGTTGTAGCTGCAACTACAGTTACTTGGGTAGTTACTTTAAAAAAAACTATATGAAACACTGACTGAAGTAGTTGAGGCTGTTAAGAAATAATTAAATCCAATCTCTTTATATTCAAAAATGTATTATATTGCATATAATACATTATTATAATAACTGAAACTAACTTTAATGCAAATAAATGAAAACTAATGAAAATAATATGTAAATTCCTTTTTATATTTTCCCCAGTCAAATGAAATTAAATAATATTTTTAAACTTTAAAATTTAAACAAATTAGCCATTAAAATTACTCTTAACTCAGAATTTTTGTCTGGCAGATTTGATTTTGGGGCGTTTGCCATCGCGACAAAAGAAAATAATCGCTCTACTGCTCTGCTCCAAAAAATAAGGAGTTCTCGTCCTGACTATCACTTTCATTGCCACCTTTTGTAATTTGTTTCAAAAATCTATTCTATCTATCACCGAGGACTGGTGCCGGATATAGAAGACAGACTGTAGTGGCCTGCAGCAGGACAAGAGGTGATCCCCAAGAGTGTGCTGATAGGAGTGGCCACCTTCAGTTCTGACTATATTCTCTGCACCAAATGAACATGGCTCGTCTCAGATGAGCCATTCATCAATACCACGAATGTAAATATTTATATAGAGCCGATAAAAATATGTATGCACTTTGGAACGTAAAATACAGCTAATTGTCTATATGTAGTTGTATTACTCAATAACTACAGATACAATTACAACTACTAATTGTAATTATTTTTATAACTACTTTTAATTTCAACTAGTAGTTGGATTTATGAATAACAACTACAATTCCTGTAATTGCAAAACCAAGAAAAGTAAACTACAGTGACCAACTACATTTTTGTAACTGTAGTTGCAATTACATAACTAATATTTATTAGTTGAAAAAGTAGTTAATTACAAAAGTATTTAATTACTGCCCAACTCTGGCATAGTATTGTGAAATACATACTAATTCATGAACTTTTTAAACAAATTTTCCTTAATCGTGGAAAATCTGTTTAGTTAACACAGCCCCTGCATGACAGATTTTTTCTGATGTCAAATCTCCTCGCCAGTTCAATGTCATATGAATTGCAAAAAGAATTATTTCACCGACGGTTCTTTGGCTAATTTATTAGACAAAAATATGTTCTTAAGGTCGAAAGACTAAAGAAACTTTAATTTTACTTCACAGACAACAACAATAGCAGATATTGTAAATGGTTATTATTGCTATAATAATCATAAATCCTTACAATAATCTATAAGAATGCAATCTACTGTAAATAAAATGAATCATACTTGAAGTAAGTGGCTGAAGCAAGGGATGAGTGTGTAACCCCTCACTTCAAGCGATTGGTGTACGTCCTCACGATCTGATGCGATAACAACTGCTCTCACTTTTTCGGGTTGTACTTTGTATTCCTCCAACATGAGATCAAACTGAACGCCCCAATGATCAACGTCTACTTCTGAACAATATATAGATGATAGAACTCTGCTTTGAAGTTCATTCTCTCGGCTCTGCAACCAAGAAGAAAAAAATCACAGAAATGATTTCATGCGTGCTACTGAGCCATTATAAATCATCACAATATACATCAAACCATGAGAGTGAATAGCTAGAAGAGGGTCACTTCCCTCTCTTACAACAAAAACCTGTATACACGACAGCTTTACGAATGGATATATTATAATAATAAATGTTAATCAAGTTTTTTTTTTTTTTTTGAGGCTCTTTGATATTATGATTATTTATGTATTCAGGTTTAATTTATCTGTTTTGATTCAATTATATGATTGAATCAAAAGTAGTTGAGCACCTCCATACAGGTTAGGACCTGCTAATAATCTATCCTTTATGAACACCTAATTGGTTTTACCAATAAAATAAGGGTAAATAAAGAAAGATAAAGAGGGGGCGCGCGCGCGCGCGAGAGAGAGAGAGAGAGAGAGACATCATATGCTGCAGAAGTTATTTAAACTAAAAAAACAATAGGTAAATTATGTTATAAATGTAAGTTAGAAATTATATAAAGTGTTGCAATTTAATGTAAATAGCAAATTAAGTATAGTTTAAGATTTTATTGGAGTCCCGCTGAGCAGAGGCAGCGGCATTCCAATTGCGGGCGCCCTAAGACTTTTGCCGATTTTTAAATATTTGCTCACCACTCCACATTTTATTGAACTTAGGCTTGACCTCACTGCTCCTTTTCTGAGTAGTAAGGACGAGCTACTGTGACCTTTTCAAATTCGGGTTTCAAAATTTAAAAAAGAAATTGGAAAGAACCGCTTGTATAAAGGGCAGCCTTAAGGTAAAGCGGGGGTAAAGAAGGATAAAAAAAAAAAAGAGAGACAGAGGGGGTGGGGAGATACAATTTGAAGCCTGAATATGGTGGTAAGGTGTACTACGGCTTCTGGAACACATATCTCTGTTAAGGCTGTTGAGCTACTGCTCTAAGAAGGATAAACCTGGGAAGGATAATGCAGGTTACAACTTCCATGCTTTTATTCTCTGGATTATATACATTTTTTAACAACCAAAATATAAATATAAGCAATGCCAAAACTCCTTTTATTTCTCATTCCATAGCTTCACCAATAATATTGAATGACTACGCCGATTCAACAGTAGACGGCTAGGGGAAATTCAAACCAAACACTTAATTACAAAAACCTCTATGTTATCTGTACCAATCGTACACAAATTTCATCAAGAAAATATAACCTACTTAACTAGTCTATGACCTTCTGCTATAGACCAGTAAAAACAAATTTGATCATTCCATTATACAATCAGATTCATAGGTATGCATACACAAAATTACACAAAAAATAAATAAAATTAAATTAAGAATAAAGTAAAACGTAACTCACGTTAATATAATGGATAGAAACTGTAGAATACGTTTCACCAGTAGAAGAAACCCAGTCTTCTATGCTCAATGAGGTAGCAGACTGGAGAGATGTCATCTCTATATAAAGTTGGTCTTTTACTACATCGTAAATATTCGGAATAAGCTCATCAGTAAGGTAGTTTTTCTTTGGAATTTCGCACGGTGATTTGAGAGTTCCGACAAGCCTTTGAAAACCTTTAAAAAAAATAACTAAGTAAATCACTACCATAAAGTGAAATAAAGTAAGTAAAATAACTACACACACACACACACACACACACACACACACACACACACACACACACACACACAGAAAGACTTTACCTCTCCCTTCAACAATTTCTGGATTTTGAAGATCCATGACAATGAACTCTGCAATTGCTTCAGCTATGGCTTTCCCATCTACTAATGAATACGACTGGAACAAAGAAAATAGATTTAAATTAAAATATTAATCTATTATAGAAAAAGCAAACTTACAAATAAACAAAAAAAAATATCAATTTCGAAGAATGAACTTAACATTGTACATTTCCCACACCTATATCAACACAGAAATATCACCAACCTGTATTAATTCTTGTCTTAAGATATGAGGAAGTCAATCATGCAGGGGCTGTGTAAACTAAGCAGATTTCCCAAGTACTGGTATAAATGTGATCTCATTTCATACTTTATTCTCTATTTATATGTAAAAAACCGATTAGTAGAAGGGAGGAAGATTACTGAAGGCAGAAAACCGGAAAGTATGAATAACTCGCTGAATATTTGAGTTACTAAAAACAATTTTTAACAATAGTTTGACAAGATTGGTTGCATAACATTTTAAGATCTGACTCATAGATATTTTGAATTTTCGAATCCCCTCCTTTAAACCGTCACTATTTCAGGTCCGATTTCCGTCAATAACAAATATGCTATTCAGTGTTGACAGAAACGATTAAATATCAAGTAGGGTATACATTAAATAAACATTTTCGAGTAAAGAACGAAAAATCTTATTGCCCAGGCAAGAATTGAACTCAGCACTCAATACAATACAAATAATAATGTTTGGTTATTTTAGAAATATAAATGAAAGTTATAAACCATATTTCTTTTACCCTTAAAACTTAAACGATTCCTTTACACTAAATTAAAAACTATGAATTTATAAATTATGAAATAAGTTAATTTCTTTTATAATGATCCTATGAATGAACCGAGAAAAAAAAAAAACAAATAATTGAATTGAAATAATACAGCAGCACATGCCTCATTGTGTAATAAACTACAAAACACCTCTCAGCGGGCTAAGTAAAAGTAATTTAAAAATAATAACCAAAAGGCCTCTATTACCAAGCATTAATAAATATATATATGTATATGTGTGTGTGTGTGTGTGTGTCTATATATATATATATATATATAATCAAAAATAAATACTTCATTTAAAAAAAAAAAAAAAAAGCTTTTTTGGAAGCAAGCAGCATTTATTAAAGAAAAACTACTCTTACTACTTAGAATTCCCATTTTACAGAGAAAAAATTACCTGATTTGATGTTGCTTCTTTAACAATTACACTTAAGGGATTCATTTCATCGATTTCCGTTACATACTGAGGCATGTCATTTGATGCCTGAAAAAAGTTAAAGATGTCTATGATTTTTGATACAACAGACTAAAAGAAGCTGATAGTTTTAGTCCGGAGTTTATCACTGCGTTAGGGAAGCCATCAAGGAAGGAAATTCAATTCTTCCAATGACGATGACCTCATTTCAATAAAAGTATTCTTAAAAAACAACACTGAAGCTAAAAAGTAAAAAAATTCCTTTAAACAGGGCTGCGTAGACTAAGCAGATTTCCCACGTGAGGTTTTACAATAGATAAGTGTGGACACTGGTAACACTAAACACCACCGTGGACATTAAGTGAAAATACAAATGACAATGAGAAATCTTTAGACAATTTATATTTTAATAAGCTCCACTGTCTGAATTGTAAACAAACAGGTCAGCCATGAGCCAACCTCACAGAGCTAAAAGAGAGAATTATTCTTTACCAGAAAGAAAAACAATTACTGAAATATATCCGAATATAATGTATTAATTTCATTAAAAAACTATTTACTATATCCAGTGCTACAAATGTATAATGAACCAGAATAATTTTTATCTCAACCACTCTAGTTTTTGTAATCCAAGAACAAAATACTGGGTGGAAGATGGCTGGGTTCACATATATTTCATCTAGAAACAATTTGTTGAACACAATATTTGGTTTTTCAGCGTGAAATAAGATATGTTGGCTTATTCATAATGTGCAATGAAAAACAAGGGGAGATTATTGAAGGCTGAAGATTAAAAAATGCAAATATCTTGGCTAAAATTTGAAACAGAGAAAGAAGTTATATGGCAATATTCAAAGGTAATTTACTTTGCAATAGGATTGGTTATGTACAATTTTTCAATCCGACTTATAGAAAAGAAAATATTTCATTTTTTTTTTTAAATCAGAGTGGTACAAAGGATTTAGTTTAATGAGTTCCCCATTAAATAAATTCCTATTCTCCAAGTGGGAATGCACCCAGAGTGGTGGGTTCACTAAATGAGATTAAACTGCAGTCAATTTATAAGCAAAGCTCACAAAGTTTCAGACTTTAAAGCATTTAATGCAATGATGATACAATTTAAATTGTAAACAGATATACTCAAAAAAGTCTAAAGTTTTATTAGTTGACTATTTATTAAATTTTCTATTGTTTTTATCCCGGATTTACTTTGGTTTTAATTCTTTATTTTTTGTTTTTGTGGCTGTTTTTACACTGTTGGCCATGCTATGATTGTTAGATTGACTTAAGGTTTTCGTTTGTCAACAGGCACTGACGATGGAGCGCTGACTCCGAAATTGCACTCTGAATAAAATCAAAAACACTTGTAGAGGATAAGGCCTTTTTATTGATCCTCAACAATGGGTTCCTCTAACATCCAGCATATTCTAGAATTATCAAGAAAGTCTGTCACACAGGGCCTGCGTAAACTAAGCAGATTTCTTACGTGCTGGTATAACTCATTTGTGATCTTATCTCACAACGTATTCTCTATTTCCATAAAAAATATGAAAAAAATGATGAGTAGAGAAGGGGGGTTACAGAAAAAATTATGGTACGAATAACTAGCTTAATATTGAATTTACTAAAAAATGCATAGAGCAACAATTGTAGAACAACCATAGTTTAACAAGATTAGTTCTATAATATTTTGCAATCTGACTCTTAACAAAGGAGATAATTTGAATTTTAGAATCCCCCCCCCCTCTAAAGCCTCACTATTCCAGATCAGCCAATAACAAATATGGTCTTTAGTGATGTAGAGTATGACATCGATCAAATAAACATTTTCCACACAAGAGAGTAAAATCTTAATTGATGGTGTCATTGCACAACAAATTTGCATGTATCTGGTATAATAAAGGTCATAGGAAGACAATATTTGGTATTTAACCTTGTAATGAAGTGTTTCATGATATAACAGCTTATTATTAACATGACACTAGTAGGACTGGGGGTTTACTGAAAGCGGAAAACTATAAAATCCAAATGTCTCCATTAAAATTCATGATTGAGAAAATATGTATATAACAACCTTTTTAGGTAATTTCAATTGCAATAAGATTGATTCTATACAATTTTTCTATCTGACTTATAATAACGAAGATATTTTGAATTTTCGGAATTCCCTTCTAAACCCCTCCCCCCTCTGGTCCAATTTCACCCATTTCGGAACTTGATCATTAGTTTTACATAAAACATTTAAATATTGAGTTTGGTTACGATCAAACAACCATTCTGACTGAAAAGATCTCATTTTCATCATCTCTTGGGTATGATTGATGGACATTTGAGGAAATGTTTTAAAAATTGGGTCATGAGTACGACCTCAATAGCTGATTTCCCTTAAGAGAAATCTGCTAAAAGCGATATATGCGCCTTTCTTAACTATTGTATATATAGCATAAAATAAAGACCAGCAGTTGATTTTTTTTTTAAATATCAAAGAAGAGAAATATAACTTAAATAGAACAAAACTTCTTATATCTCCAGCAAGTAGCTAGAACAAGCTAACTATAATTATAATCTCTTTAGGGTATAATATGGAAATGTTTTATACACTAAAATTCAAATACTTAATTTATCACTGTTTTTTTTATAGTAGAACACTGTAGGGACCAAATAATATACTTATTATTTTCTAAAACAAAAAAGAAATTGTTTTTTCAAAATTAACTTGTTGGGAACTCTGATAAATCTTAAAATTGGACGTTTATAGTAAATAAGTATTAAGTTTCTTTACCCGATAATACATAATATACAAAACAGAAAATGTTTGTAGCTTGTGATCCCATAAAGATCTGAAAATGAAACTCTGAGGATTAATTAACAATAATATGAACAACTTTTGAGTTTTTTTTTCTTCAAAATTTGTAAAAAACTTGGCTTTCTGAGATATTAAAATATCATTTAAAAAAAAAAATGTCTTTATTTTAAATCAGTATGCAGTGCATAACATATGAAAGCCCATGAAAAGAGGTTTTAAATGAGATCTTGCACAGATCTCTAACTTAATTAGGTGAACAGCAAGGGTGATTTAAAGATATGGACATCGTGCATTTTTTAGACAAACTCCAAATCCAGTTACCATGAACACGGAGCTTTGGGGATTTTCTTTATATCCATGAAATAAATTAATATACCACATTTAATCAAAATTGGAGATGGCAGAAATCTAAGTGTTGATTTCATAAAGACTACCCTGGCACTATTTCCAAACACTAGAATAAACTGTATTAAAGCTTGTGAAACGCTCGAAATTTATCTAAAAAACAATTAATTATTAGTTTCTTAGAACTATATAAAAGAAGAAAAAATAAATGCATTAATCCTGTAGGTTTGACTTTTAATCCTAAGTTCAAGAACTACAAAAGTACAAAAAATAATTGATTTTTGAGAGATAGTTCTAGATCATTGGACTTGGAATGATGTGAACACTAAAGAATTACCTGAAGAAAATGCTAATACATTTAAATTATTTATTAACGTCCACTTGTTGCTACTAAGGCTGGTTGGGACGAGTTATCTACAGGTTACCACCCTTTTCTAGCCAGGGTGGGACTAAGGATTTTATTTAATGAATTCCGTCACTAAATAAATTCCTACTGCCCAAGGGGGTATGCAACGCACCAATTTAGATTTACCATGTGAGTTTAAATGCAACGCTTTAACTCACATGGCTAACGTCAGCCCTGAAAATGCTAATATTGTTATCGTATATATAAAAGTGAGTGTACTAACCTGATCATCATGAGGCGAAACAGGATAGACCTGTACGACAGCCTGCTCAGTTTTGGGCTTTCTCGGCCTCCGAAGTGACCGCTTGTCAAGCCTTCCTGCTTTGTTGCTCGGCGGAGGTTGGACAACTTCCAAAGCGGCCAATTCACTCTTGTGCTTATTTTGCAAATGCATCCTTAGATTAGTCGTGTTGCGATTGTAAGTCATCTGAGACTTGCAAAGGAGGCAAACGATTTTGGATCTGGTAAGGATTTCATTCTCATCGCTCGCAGGGAATCCGTAGCACTTCCAATAAATGGATCTCATGTTGGCAGGCACCACAAGCCTTTTATAGTGTAAAACTGACTGATTATTCCCATCTGAATTGTATGTTCCAGGCTCCACTTTTACAGTATTAGGAACTACAACAAAAATCATAACCTCAGAAAACAAATAATAAGTAGAAAATTCATTTTACACACAAATAAATCAAAGAGACACTCAACAAGTTGTAATTTGACAATTATAACAACTTACCTTTGTGTACATACACCTGTTTAACTAGCTTGTTGGATATCTGCTTAGCATCCATTTCATTGGAAATCACTAGTATAGATAATATCAACACTTGGATAAATTATAAAAATCCTAATAAAATGTCAGTAAGAAATTCGAGAATTCTCACTCAAATTTTTATCATTTTACCGGCAATAATCTTAACTGAATTGAAAATCGATCACTGCAATCGTGTGATTCTGATCAAACAAGAACGATAATGTCAGAAGCCATATGTATAAACAAAGATATCGACTTCTCTCCAGCACTATATCAAGGAGCAGAATATCAAATTAATCTGACTTATTTGTATAATGTATTCATTTTATAGAGATTTAAAATATCAAAAATTTAAAACCATACAAAATTAGATAAATTATATTTAAAATAAATAAGCCTCAAAACTCTTTAATGCACATATTGATAAAAATTTGAAATACATTACAAATCATGAATAATATTAATTTTTTTTCATCACTAAAAATATAATTAATAAACTAAAATTAATTAAAAAGTTCTTTTCCACAAAATTGATTAAATATATTTAAACATTCCAAAGTTGATTGTAGTTCCCATATCAATTGCCTGGCAACACTGGTTATATCGAGATACACAGTATCTCTCACAACAATGCTACAACACAATTACTATTTATAAATAATTTTATTAATCTTCAGCAAACACAAGTAGTACGAATGATTTAATTATTAAATTAAACTCGATCCCATTCTACTATGGTTTCAATGGGAACAAATACTCTTCCTCATTGGTATCTGCCGCCCACGGATCATCAATTGACATCGCTAAACTCCAACCCCCCCCCCAAGAAAATTTCACTTAAGGGAAATCGGCTAAAAACCTTGTATACTTATCATATATACATATAAATACTTTAATTTGTTTCAAAATAACAAAATGAAGAGAATGGAGCAAGCTTGAGAAGTAAATAATAAAGTCCGTCACGCGGGTGCTGCGTAAACTAAGCAGATTTCCCACGTGTGCCACGTAATTGCATTTATCTCCAACAGTAAAAGTTCAAACAGAAGAATATTTGATATTCATGCTTCAAATAATGCGCTTCACAATGTAACACCTTACTGTCGTCAATTTGACATTAGTAGGAATGGGGGTTTACTGAAGGTCGAAAACTAAAAAAATGCAAGTTTCTCGGTTAATAATCAAGCATTTATCGAGCATAACATTTGCAATAAAATTGGATCTGTACAATTTTTCGATCCGACGTATAGTAACGGAGATATTTCGAATTTTCGAAAATCCCCCGATTTCTGCCACTAACAAACTTGATCTGTCTGTACTGTGTTACCTAAGCAGATTTCCCACGTGCTGGTATGAAGCACTATTGATATATTCTCATATATTTACTACACGCCCAAATAAAAATTTGATGAGTAGAAATGTGTATTAATGATAGCTAAAAAGTTCGTCACGCAGGGGCTGCGTAAACTAAGCAAATTTCCCACGTGAAGTTATACAATAGAGAAATCTCCATACGAGAGCTGAACAGTATAGTTACGGCAAAGGACCGAACTAGCTTTTGGCGGGAAATTCAAAAATCCGTTATCGGCCCAAATTTAATAAAAATGCAAATATCTCGGTTAATATTCAAGATAGGGAATAAATGTATATGACACTATTTATAGTAAATTTAATTTGCAATAAGATTGATTCTGTACAATTTTTCGGTCTGACGTATAGTAACGGAGATATTTCGAATTTTCGAAAATCCTCCCCTGTAAACCCCCCCCTCCCACTGATCCGATTTCAGCTGTTAACGAACTTGATCTTTCTTTTTACATAAAACGACTAAATATCGAGTTTGGTAACGATCAAACAAAAATTGCGCCTGCTAGAGCGGTAACAGACAAATATATAGATAGATAGATAGATCTATCTATATATATATATATATATATATATATATATAGATAGATCTATCTATCTATATATATATATATATATATATATATATATATATATATATATATATATATAGATATAGATATACAGTTTTGAACGGACCTCATTTTCGTCATCTACTAAGTAGGATCGATGGACATTTGAAGAAAAATTTCGAAAATTCTGTCATGAGTACAACCTCAATAGCTGATTTCCCTTAAGGGAAATCTGCTAATAAAACAGGAAAATGCCAATACCTAAGTCGCTTAATATTTGAGATACAAAAAAATGAATTGAAGAGCTAGCGGAGAACATCAATAGTTTAACAAAATTAATTGTATAGCATATTTTTATACGACCTATAATAACGGAGATATTTTTAATTTTCGAAACCCTCCGCCCCCAAAGCTCACTTGTTGATGGGCCGATTTCAGCCATTATTGACTATTAACTTTAATGTTGAATTAAATGGTTAAATATCCATTGTGCTATAGATCAAGTAACATAAACAACTTTATAAACATTTTCGAGTCATGGCGGGAAATTCTTAATTAATGGCGTCATCATACTAAGCATAAGAATGTATCTCACACAGTAAACGCTAAATGAAGGCAATATTTGGTATTTATTCTACGAATAAAATGGTTCATGATATAGCAGCTTATTATTAATATGACATGAGTAGGAGTGGGGTTTACTGAAGGGTTAGAACTAAAAAGTCCGTCACGCAGGGGCTGCGTAAACTAAGCAGATTTCCCACGTGAAGTTTTAACAATAGAGAAATCCGCCTAATAACAACAGTAGTAGTAGGGAAACTAAACTTATTCACGAGGGAGGAATAGTTACCGAAACGGCCCGCACTAGCTCTCGGGGGAGAGTCCCGAACATAGCCGACTCCTGCCAACCATACACATTCAAATATCTCCGTTAATATTAAAGATAAAGAATAAATGTATAGAACAAAATTTACAGTAAATTTTATTTGCAATAAGATTGATTCTATACAATTGTTCGATCCGACGTATAATAACGGAGATATTTCGAATTTTCAACCCCCCCCCTCTAAACCCTCCCCCCCTCCCACTGGTCCAATTTCAGCCATTAACGAACTTGATCTCTCTTTTTACGTAAAACGTTAAAAATGAAGTGTGGTAACAATCAAACAAAAATTGCGACCGCTAGAGTGTTAACAGACAAATATATATATAATTTTGAACGGACCTCATTTTCTTCATCTCCTGGGTAGGATCGATGGACATTTGAAGAAATTTTTCAAAACTCGCATCATGAGTACGACCTCAATAGCTGATTTCCCTTAAGGGAAACCTTCTAAAAATGCGAATATCTCGGTTAATAATCAGGGTAATGAAAAAAGTATAGTTAACTAAATTTATATTATGATAGGTTCTTTTCACTTTTTGATCCGACGTATAATAACTGAGATATTTCAAATTTTCGAAATTTACCTAACCTCCACTCTCATTGGTCAGATTTCAATAATGAACTCCAGCTTTCTTTTTACATAAAACCATTAAATATCGAGTTTGGCAACGATCAAGAAAAATTAAACATATTAAATTCAATTACTTATTTTGCTATTAGCCCGCCTATACGATTACCATTATTTTAATGGTTTGTTTGCATTCATAAAACTCTTGCATTTTAATACTAGGAGGATTTGATATGGTGAGAAATTATTTTATTGGAAACAGGAAAAATAATACTACTTCCTTATTAATTATAGTTCTAAGTTAATACAGATGGTTGTGTCAGCATTAATCTATGTATATATATATATATATATATATATATATATATATATATACACACACATACATATATACATACACACAAATGGACGTTTGCCCGTATGCCCTTTATAGAATCGTAAACGGCTGAACCGAATTTTATGAAACTTGGTACGCATATTACTACTAACCCAACTTTGGGGGTTATAGGGAAGGCCTGAAATTAAAAATAGCGATATTTCGTTTCCTATTCGTTTTTCGGCAAATATGCATATAACAAAAGTTGTTTGTTATGTTATTTAAAGTTTGCCCTGTAATTATGTTATATATAAAAGTTGATACATGCACTGGAAACGGGTAATATAAAAATATTGTGTATTTTGTAGAATTATGTACATAACAAATACTTTTATTATTAAGATATCCCCAGCTAGCCGGGTACTCGGGTGAAATACTGTACACAAATATTGTACAAAGTAAATCCTAAAAAAAAAAATACCATCATCATTCAGACTCAAATGATTTCCCGGGCTGAGCCGAGTACCTTAGTACATAATAAAATCCGTGAGGCGAGAGTTTCTACATCGCTGCTATGACCTCTTTGGTCAGAAGCATGAACCTCTAGCTTATTTATTGGAACCACGTGAGGAAGCTCCTCTCACGTATTTACTTCTATTTAGTTTGCCTTAGCTATCGCTTTGGCATAATTTAAAAATGAAAACCCTTCCTGAAGAGCAGATGAAGCTTGTCTTTGAGAAGTTGAGCAAATAGTGAGTGTATTTTACATTTCCTTCTCCTTTTATTTCGTCCTCTTCTCTTGTTTATTTTGTAAAACTGTTCTACTTAAATGAATGCAATATCTTATGATTATATGAATTAAAGTTTATGTGGTTTTGCCCCCCCCCCAAAAAAAGAACGAATTAACTTGATTTAATATAGCTAGAGATTCATTGTTGTTCATGTTTTTAGTCTTTTCCATGGACATTATTAGCTGCAGGAGGACTTGGTTTGTGCCTTGCTAATCATATTTCAATAAAATTGACCTAATAACATAATTATTTATGACATATTCTTAATTCTGATTGTTCTTTGAGAAACCCGACTTTTACAGTAGAGATTATTATGTAAGATAAATAGAGTTTTTTCAATCAGAGTCTTTATGATATTTCATAAACTAAGCCATTGCTAGTTATTGAAATCATTCTGGAGATTATTTTCTCACCCCGATTCCTTTTATAGCTCTTTAATATTTGCTTGTTCCTCTGTTTATGATTTCTGTCTCCAGTAGTAGGCCTATTGTTTATGATTTGCCTGTATCTCTGTCTCCAGTAGTAGGCCTATTGTTTATGATTTGCCTGTATCTCTGTCTCCAGTAGTAGGCCTATTGTTTATGATTTGCCTGTATCTCTGTCTCCAGTAGTGGGCCTATTGTTTATGATTTGCCTGTATCTCTGTCTCCAGTAGTGGGCCTATTGTTTATGATTTGCCTGTATCTCTGTCTCCAGTAGTGGGCCTATTGTTTATGATTTGACTGTATCTCTGTCTCCGGTAGTAGGTATGATTTGCCTATGTCTTAGTTATGATTTGCCTTTATCTCTGTCTCCAGTAGTTGGACTATTGTTTATGATTTGCCTGTATCTCTGTCTCCAGTAGTGGGCCTATTGTTTATGATTGGCCTGTATCTCTGTCTCCAGTAGTGGGCCTATTGTTTATGATTGGCCTGTATCTCTGTCTCCAGTAGTGGGCCTATTGTTTATGATTTGCCTGTATCTCTGTCTCCAGTAGTGGGCCTATTGTTTATGATTTGCCTGTATCTCTGTCTCCAGTAGTAGGCCTATTGTTTATGATTTGCCTGTATCTCTGTCTCCAGTAGTGGGCCTATTGTTTATGATTTGCCTGCATCTCTGTCTCTAGTAGTGGGCCCATTGTTTATGATTTGCCTGTATCTCTGTCTTCTTATTCTGGGCACAATATTCTTATATGCTAATTATCATATTATGAATTATAATTAATTTTTCTTTTCAGCATAGGTGACAATTTAAAACTTCTTCTCGACAGGCCAGATGGCAAGTACTGTTTCCGAATCCAAAAAAGTAGGGTATTCTATGTAGCGGAAAGAGTGGTTACGTTAGCCAGGAATGTTAGTGCGGACCATCTAGTCAGCTGTGGGACATGCATCGGCAAGTTCACCAAAAGTGGCAAATTCCTTCTCAATATAACTGCATTGAATTACGTTGCAGCCTATGCTCAGGTAAGCACTTGCTTCCGCACTACTAGTCTTACAGCTAGCAACTAATTCCCTTTTATATTATTCGGGGCTCAGGTTAGCCATGTGAGTTAAAGCGTTGGTTTTAATCTCACATGGTAAACCTAGAGTGGTGAGTTCGATTCCCTGTCTGGGCAAATAGGAGTTTATTTACTGATGAACTCATTAAATAAAATCCTGGCTAGAAAAGGGTGTTAGGTAACCTGTAGTTAACCTGTCCCAATTAGCATTAGTAGCATAAAGTGGACATTAATAAATAAATTTCAATTTATATATGATTCAATAGATCTACATCCACACTGGCAGTCTTTCTGTAAGCACTACCAGTGCTTTTTCTGAAAGCACCCAAGTGACAAGCTATTATTCCTAATTGTCCTCAACTGGTCCCCTATAACAGGTATTCATTGTTGTTGTTATGCATATCCCATCTCTGCTGGGAGCCCCCTTTTAATTTGCTTGAGGTCGTACTCATGATAATATTAACCGAGATATTTGCGTTTTCCAGTTTTCAGCCTTCAGTAAACCCCCACTTCTATTCATTGAACAGAAACAATACTTTGTTATATAATAAACCACATTATTCGAAGCTTAAATACCAAATATTGTTTTCCAGAGACCTTTATTATACAAGATACATGCAAATATGTTCTTGTGGACCCCCCCCCCAGTCTTAAATTCTTGGAAGACTAAAATGTGATTAATTGAGATCAATATTATTCTGATTCATTATAAATTAAATACTAGATATAGTACATAGTTTTCAATAAAATTAATTGTTTTTTATTCCGACACCGGAAAGAAAAACAATTACTTAAAGCAGTTAGCAGGCCTGTTTGTTTACATTTGAGATGCTTCCCGTCGACAGGGGAAAGATTTCTTATTACCGTTTGTATTTATTCCCTTATTATTCAAGGTGGTGTTGTATATAGATTTATTTATTATTAAAATTCATGTGAGAAATCTGCTTAGTTTATGCAGCCCATGCCTGACGGACTTTTTCCCTATTTTAGCAACAGAATTTCTATGTCCAGTCGATCCTATCTGGAGATAACTCAGTGCCCCCCCCTAGAGCTTGTTATTGAATGGCGTTAACCATGTCTTCAGAACTTTGCTCATTGAAAACAAATCAAATCCTATACAAAAGTTAGAATAACTTTTGAAAACATTTTCAGCACAAAATTTGGGTGAAACCTTCAGCAGAGCAACAGTTCTTATACGGGCACAATGTACTGAAGTCAGGACTTGGGCGGATAACGGAGAATACTCAGAAGCACCAAGGCGTTGTTGTCTACTCTATGAATGACCTACCTCTGGTAAGCACTTACTCCCCACCTACCAACACTCACTTGCCACCTGCTAACTCTTGATAAATACTCACTCGCCACCTACCTACACTCACTTGTCACTTGCCAACACTTACTCCCCACCTACCAACACTCACTCGCCACCTGCCAACACTTGATTAAACACTCACTCGACATCTGCCAACCCTTGATGAACACTCACTCCCCACCTTCCAACCCTTGATAAACACTCACTCGCCACCTGCCAACCCTTTGCTAAACACTCACTCGCCACCTGCCAACCCTTTGCTAAACACTCACTCCCAACCTTCCAACCCTTGATAAACACTAACTCGCCACCTGCCAACCCTTGATAAACACTCACTCCCCACCTTCCAACCCTTTACTAAACACTCACTCGCCACCTGCCAACCCTTGATTAAACACTCTGGTTCAATACTTATAACTTTGTTTTTATTAATGTTGTGCATTTTAGGGTTTCGGTGTAGCAGGTAGGAGCACTGCCGAATGCAAGCATGCTGATCCTCTCTCCATAGTATGCCTCCATCAAGCAGATATTGGCGAATATATCAGATCAGAAGAAGCACTTATTTAACAACCTGAAATTTTCTTTGTTTATTTCAAAGAGAAAAAGATGTAATTCTTTTTGTATTAATGACACTTTTGTCATTTATATGTATTTTTAATTTGTTGTAATTAATGTGTATATTTGTATAATGATTTTCTTAAAGAGGTATTTAATAAGACAAAACTGGTAAACCTCTCCCCAAACTTGAATATCTATTACTATTTCATTGAGCCGACTGTTTCTATGCTGCTCTAGGAACATCACTGGCGATTATTAATTCTGATTTCTATATTATTCCTTATTGATACATAATAATACTAATAAAAGGAGGGTGCCTCCCTGCTTTTGGTTATTTATAAATTAATTTTTCAATAATGCTAGCAACACTGTCCTCTGGTTAAGGGACGCTCGCTCTGGGGGGTGGGGAGGGAGTCCAGTTCCTGTAGAGGTGGTGGTTTTGGTGTGTGCGTGTGTGTTTTATTTATGCTTTCAGGAACTCTGTCGTTAAACTTCTTAAATTTTGTGTTTATATAGGCTTCTTAATATATTTTCTATGAATGTTGCTCTGTTCCTTTTTTTTTCTATCTCAAATATAAATGTGAGATATTTAGAATTCTTTAGTTTTCAGCCATCAACCCCCATTCCTACTCATCTCGTATTAACAAGAAACTGAAAAGTCATTAAAATATGTTGAGCCTATTTTTAATATCAAATATGATTTTCAAGGGACTATTACTATGTGAAATAATATTTTCAAGATATTCTTGATTGGTACCATTCTCAATATTTAAACGGTTCTTATAAAGTTAAAGGCCATCATCGGACCATAAAGGGGGTGTAGAGGTTAAAATCTAAATTATCTGTTATTTTCAACTAATCTAAAATTGTAATAAATTTTGTCCACTTTTAAAGGCCTACAATTATTTTTTTGGACATTACCCATCATGGTACAATTTTTGAAATATTTCCTCAAATGTGAACTGATCCTACCTAGTAGATGACAAAATTGAGGTCCGTTCAAAATTATATATGTCTGTTACTGCTCTAGCAGTCGCAATTTTTGTTTGATCATTACCGAATACGATATGTAATGGTCATGAGGGCGGTGTGGAGGTTAAAATCCAAATATATATGTTATTTTGAACTAACCTAAAATTGTAAGAAATTTGGTTCACGGTTAAAGGCCTACAATTATTTTTCTATATATTTGTTCTATAATTTGAATACTAAGGAATTTATTGGTATGTTCTGTTTTCAGGCCTCAGTTCCCCTCCCCCCCTCCCCAGTTTCTTATGAGATTATTGCTTTCAGTAATCCTATCACTAATTATCTCAGGTCCACCTTAAATTTGAATTTGTAGATACACGGAGTTCTTATTAGTGGTGAAATAGAAAATCGAATTTGAGATGGCATAAAAATTCCTAGACGGCTAAAGCGTTTCATAAAAAGGTTCTGTCATTTCGCTTTCGGGAAATCAGCTATTTTGGTTGTACTCATGATAAGATTATCGAATAAAATTTCCTCAAATGTCCTTTGATTCTACCCAGAGATGACGAAAATAAGGTCGTTCATAATTATATATATAAACATAATTACTTACTGACTCAATTAATAAATGGCAACATTCATGGTAAATGACTACGAAAGAAAAACATCTGAAATTATTTATTCCTGACATCAAAGAGTATTTAGGACAAAAATTAACATCAACAGACAATTACTTGACACAATTATTAACAGGAAACAGAACACCAAACTCTTATTTTAATCGTTCTGGCCTAACAGATCAACCAAACTGTTACTGTGATTTTACTACTGAACAGACATACAGATGCTTGCACTATGACTTTTAAACCGTATGAAGACTTTAAAACCGAATTAAAATGCCAACAACATAATTGGCCTGTTGAGGAAAAAGTATTATTTTATAAACACGATGAACAATTAAAAGAATATGCTGAAGAAATGTATTACTTCCTGAATTATTTAAAACTCAAATACAGGGAATTTAATTATTTATTCACCATTGAAACCTAAATTTGTTTTTGTTTTTCTTTCTGTTGTAAATAACTTTATTTTACAAATATTTTATTTTATTCATAGTTTAAAAAAATGTTATGTATTAAGCACACGTTATGTACTTTTATATATAAACATGTTAACACAATTATACACACACACACATATATATATATATATATATATATATATATATATATATATATATATATATATGTGTGTGTGTGTGTGTGTGTGTGTGTGTGTAAAACAAATTAAGCTGCCCCCATTTTTGATGGTTCCTATCAAGGTCAGCCTCCTTATCTGCCTTATTTAAGGTAATTTTTTCCATTTTAGTTAATCTATATATATATATATGTATATATATATATATATATATATATATATATATATATATTATATATAATATTGTAACCTCTGTCTGTACATTGATTTTTTTCACGATAACTTTTTGTTTCACATGTCATAGACACCATAACTGCATTTTGTTTGTTTGTTACCTTTTCACGCATAAACGGCTGAACCGAATTTTACGAAACTTGGTATGTATATTACTACTAACCCAACTTAGACTTTAGGCTATATTAATATCCTCTGAGACGAACAGGAGTGGGGGTTATAAGGGCAGCCAAAAATTAAAAATAGCCATATTTCGATTCCTATTGGTTTTTCGGCAAATATGCACATAACAAAAGTTGTTTATTTTGTTATTTAGAGTAACTTTTGTTATATACACTTTCGTCGTATACCGAGTTATAAACGAGATATACGCTAAAACCTATAGAGGAAGTGAACTATTTTATATGGCACAAAAGAATCGACCAAACTAAATAAAACTCGGTATGTGTATTAGCACTAACGCTTTCATTATAACAAGCCATGCCAACATTTCTGGGGACGGGCAGGAGTGGGGGTTATAAGGGAAGCCAGAAATTAAAAATAGCGATATTTCGTTTCTTATTGGTTTTTCGGCATATATGAAGATAACAAAAGTTGTTTATTGTGTAATTTAGAGTAACTTTTGTTCAATTCACTTTTGCCGTACACGGAAGTATAAATGAGTTATACTCTAAAAACTATAGAGGGGAGTCCACAATTTTTATTTGGCACAAAAAGACCTCAACCAAACTAAACCAAACTCGGTATTTGAATTAGTACTAACGCCTTCCTTATAATAAGCCATACTAACATTTCTAGGGACGGGCAGGAGTGGGGGTTATATGGAAGGCCTGAAATTAAAAATAGCGATATTTCGTTTCCTATTGCTTTTTCAACAAATATGCACATAACAAAAGTTATTCGTTTTGTTATTTAAAGTAACTTTTGTTATATGCACTTTTGCCGTATACGGAAGTATAAATGAGTTATACGCTAAAACCTATAGCGGGAGTCCACAATTTTATTTGGCACAAAAGACTCAACCGAAGTAAACCTAACTCGGTATTTGAATTAGCACTAACGCCTTCCTTATAATAAGCCATACTATTTCTAGGGACGGGCAGGAGTGGGAGTTGTAAGGGAGGCCTGAAATTAAAATAGTGATTTCCTATTGGGGTTTCGGCAAATATGCAAATAACAAAAGTTGTTTAATTTGTTATTTAGAGAAATTTTCTCAACACTTCTTTTCAATATGAACTACCAGGTACCTCAAATGAAAAAATTTATTCAAATGTATGTCAATATTTTCTCATTAATAATTCAAATATATGCATAATGCACAGGAAACGGGAAATATGACAATATGCAGAACAGTGAAGTCTTGCATAAAAAAATAATTTTATTATTAACAAATCCACATAAACGACGGGTGTTAACCCTAAACACTGTGACGGGTAAATGTCATAATATTGTGCAAAGTAAAGCCTTGCCAAAAATATACCACCAACATTCAGCCCCAAATGAATTCCCGAGTGAAGCCGGCTATCTCAGCTAGTATTATATAAATATCCTTTCTGGTGGCGATAAGGGAGCAGCTTATGTTAAATTTTATTATGGTATAAATGGAAAGTCACAATTCTGGTGGACGCTTTTAGAATATTGATGGACATTTTTCTTATTTCTTCAGTCTTTGTTAAACTGTTTTGTACATAATATCATATTTGTTACCTCTTATTCTATTGGAAATCAGCCAGGATATCACCAATAGGATAACATGTCATAAATCTGACATAAAAATAAATAAGTCAAAGAGTGCATTAGTATTTTTGTGCAATTAAAAGTGAAGTTAACAGTGCATATTGTGATCAGTAGTGAAGAATAATTTACCAAGTGTGTAGAGTGTCATCAAATAATTTGTGCAGTGATAAAAATACTTAAGTTTGTGTATTTAATTTTGCAATCCAAAAAGAACCAAAATAATCAATGTTAATTATTTTTGTAATAAACGTAACAGTATGTTAATTAATCGCTCTAAACATATGCCCATTCTCCAACAGAAAATCTCGTGCCACATATAAGGTACATCTGAGCTTAAATGCCAAATCCTCTTTACATAGGCCTCTTCTTATTAAAAGATTAAAGAACAGGATGTTATGACGTAGCATTGCAGCAACTCTGAAATGTTTGCACAACACTTGAGTGACTGAATTTTAATATTTAAAACATATGTGGGCCTGCGGTAAGGTTTGATCTGGTCCATGAGACATTTTGAAAAACCCAATTAAACAAAAATTTTACACTACTAACTCCAAATGAGGAGAGATTTGTGCGTTTGGCAGTACTTATAAATGCCAACAGTTCTTTTCAATGATGAAAGTTAATAAATGAAAACATCGTACAAGGCTAACTGATGATAATTTGGAAAATTCTTTTGTCTTTGTATCAGTGGAATTAATCCAAACATCGATGGATTAGTTTTCCAAGCTCATTGATTTCAGTGTTGCTATTTAACTTTCGTTGTTTGTAATAATTCCAAATTTTACGATTTAATTATAAAGTTGTACCTATTTTTTTCATTTCATTTTGTTATTTTAATAAATTGTATTATAATTACATGTCTGATATCTATCGTTAAAATTATGAACGCTACTTTATTATGCACTACTTTTAAAAACTGAAGTTTGGCGGCCTGCAACATGCCAAAGGTTGCCCAAACCTAATTTCAAATATAAATTCTGAAAGAGACAAACCAAAGGGCAACTACTATTATAAGATAAACAACAATACTTTCATATGGAATTTATTTATACATTTCTAGTAGTACAAAGGTCGCTGAGACGATTTATATCAAAGGATAGATGCCCATATCTGCTATTCCACACATATTTCTCTTGCTTCTCGCCATCTTGATGTATCCTTTCTCACCCCAGTCTGCTCCCCATGAGTTCTTGACCAGCCAGTAATCCTGACCTCCGTCATTCCCATATCCAACTATTAGAACACCGTGGTCATAGAAATTTTCTAGACAGATTCTGTCAAAGTATATACCTGAAATACAGAGGCCGAATAATAGATCATAATGGATGTGGTGTAAGGTATTCATCCTACGTATATATATATATATATATATATATATATATATATATATATATATATATTTATACTAGCTCAGATACCCGGCTTCGCTCGGGAATTCATTTGAGGCTGAATGTTGATGGTATTTTTTTGGCAAGGCTTTATTTTGCACAATATTTTGACATTTACCCGTCCCAGTGTTTAGGGTTAATACCCGTCGTTTCTGTGGATTTGTTAATAATAAAATTAATTTTTTATGTAAGACTTCACTGTCCTCCATATTGTCATATTTCCCGCTTCCTGTGCATAGATAGATGCATAGATTTGAATTATTAAGGACTAAATATTAACATACATTTGAATTAATTTTTCCAGGTGAGGTACCTGGTAGTTCATATTGAAAAGAATTCTTGAGCAAATTTCTCTAAATAACAAAATAAACAACTTTTGTTATGTGCATATTTGCCGAAACTACAATAGGAAACGAAATATCACTATTATTAATTTCAGGCCTCCCTTATAACCCCCACTCCTGCCTGTCCCTAGAAATAGTATGGCTTTTTATAAGGAAGGCGTTAGTGCTAATACACATACTGAGTGTTTTATTTAGTTCGGTTGAGTCTTTTGTGCCAAATAAAATGTTTCACTTCCACTATAATTTTTAGCGTATATCTCGTTTATAATTCGGTATACGAAAAAAGTGTATATAACAAAAGTTACTCTAAATAGCAAAATAAACAACTTTTGTTATGTTCATATTTGCAGATAAACCAATAGGAAACGAAATATCGCTATTTTTAATTTCTGGCTTCCCTTAAAACCCCCACTCCTGCCCGTCCCTAGAAATGTTGGTATGGCTTCTTATAATGAAAGCGTTAGTGCTAATACACATACCGAGTTTTATTTATTTCGGTTGGGTCTTTTGTCCCAAATAATATTGTTGACTCCCGCTATAGTCATAAGCGTATAACTCATTTAAACTTCGGAATACGATGAAAGTGTTTATGACAAAAGTTACTCTAAATAACAAAATAAACAACTTTTGTTATGCGCATATTTGCGAAAAAACCAATAGAAAACGAAATATCACGACTTTTAATTTCAGGCCTCCCTTATAACCCCCACTCCTGTTCGTCTCAGAGAAAATTAATATAGCCTATCTCTCAAGTTGGACCAGACTGCTCACGGTGTGCCAATTTAATTTAAAATCGGTTAAGTAGTTTAGGAGTCCATCGCGGACAAACATCGTGACAGGAGATTTATATATATATATATATATATATATATATATATATATATATATATATATATATATATACCCATTGATAACGTGTAAAATTACTTCCGGAATAGAATCGGAATGATTCAAGCCTTGCTGCAATTCCTACAGAAATAGGTCCAACAGTAGCTACTGCTTCCTTCAAGGCTGTCTCATTTCCTGGTGGAAGCTTCACATATCCTGATACAGTGGCGCCGATAGAGGAGTTCCTGAACCTGCAGGCCTTCTCCTGCAAATGGCCAATCATGAGAACCAACATGGTAAGCTATGATTGTAATCATGCAGGTCCTGTGCGAACTAAAGTTATTTCCCATTTGCCGGCCACTCACAAAATTTTAAAAAAGTCCATCAGGCAGGGGCTGCATAAACGAAGCAGATTTCCCTCGTGAAGTTTAATAACAATAGATAAATCTACATACTGGTAACACAACACCTCCGTGAATAAATACAAACAATAATAAGAAACCTTCTGACGGGAAGCATCTGAAATGTTAACAAACAGTTCGGCCAACTTCCTACCAGAAAGAAAAACAATTACTTTAATATGTATAAACATAACTTATTAATTCGATTGAAAACTATTTACTGTAATTTATAAGTAATTATAGAATAATTTTTATCTTAATCAATCAAATTTAAGTAGTCCTAAAACGTAAGAAGCGGGGGGGGGGGGTCACCAGAACATATTTGCATGTATAATAAATGTCTCTTGAAAACAATATTTTGTATTTAAGCTTTGAATGATGTAGTTTATTACATAACGGAGTATTGTTTATGTAACACGAGTAGAAGTGGAGGTTTGCTGAAGGCTGAAAAATGCAAATATCTCGGTTAATATTCAAGATAGGAAATAAATGTATATAACAATATTTATAGTACATTTCATTTGCTATAAGAACGATTCTTTACATGTTTTCGATTCGACGTATAGTAACGGAGATATTTCGAATTTTCAAAATTCTCCCTCTCTAAATCCCCCCTCCCCGGGTCCGATTTCAGGCGTTAACGAACGAGCTAAAATGATGATTTTCAACTTCATTTGAAGGTTAAATACCAAATATGGTCCTCATTAAACTTTTACTTTTTGAGATAAATTCAAATACTTAGTGGCCGTTGGACACCTGTCTAGTTAATGCAGTCCCTGAGTGATGGAGGACTTTTAGCAGATTTCCCTTAAGGTACATCAGCTATTGAGGTCGTACTCATGACGCAATTTTCGAAATTTTTCTTCAAATGTCCATCATTCTACCAAGTAGATGACGAAAATGAGGACCGTTCAAAGCTGTTTATATATTTGTCTGTTACCGCTCTAGCGGTCTCAATTATTGTTTAATCGTTACCAAACTCGATATTCAGTCGTTTTATGTCAAAAGATCAAGTTCGTCAATGGCTGAAAGGGGGTTTAGAGGGGAGACAATTCGAAATATCTCTGTTACTATACGTCGGATTGAAAAATTGTATAGAAACAATCTTATTGAAAATTAAATTTATTATAATTGTTGTCATATCCATTTATTCTGTTTCTTGGATATTAACCGAGGTACTTGCATTTTCAGTTTTCAACCATTAGCAGACCCCCATTTCTACTCATGTTACACAAAATATGCTCTGCAACATAATAAAACAATTTATTCTAAGCTTATATACCAAATATTGTTTTCAAGAGACCTTTATTATAAGATATATTTAATGTACGGTTTTTTTATAACGTACAATAACAAAACTTGAAAGTAATAAGGCACTATAATTTATAAAAAAAAAACAAACAACTGGTCGAAAATTAAAAGATTGAAGAACACAAAATGCAATAAATAATAACAATCGGTCTTTGAATAGATAACAACAAAAATGGTTCGGAGCAGAGTTCACAAAAGCACAACTGCGAGAGTGAGCGGTTAATTTTATACACTGACTGAAAGGTTATTATATGGTTGCTCGCAGTGTAGCCACGTTAAAATTAGATTAATTAGTTCCTGGCAACACTGTCATTGGGACCACGTGGCATCTAGTAAGGGTTAGGTTATAGAGCAGGCCAAGCTGCTACATATACATGCAAATATGTCCTGGTGCCCCCCCCCCCCCCCACCGTCTTATGTTCTTGATTTGATTGATTGAGATAAAAATTATCCTGATTCTATTAATTACAACACTAGAAATAGTAAATAGTTTTAAACAAAATTAATATGTTATATTCTGATATATTTCACTAATTGTTTTTCTTTCCTGTGAGACGTTGGCAGACCTGTTTGTTTACATTTCAGGCGCTTACCGTTTGTATTAATTCACTTAATATTCACGGTGGTGTTGTGTTAGCAGTATGTAGATTTATCTATTACTAAACTTCACGAGGGAAATCTGCTTAGTTTACGCAGCTCCTGCGTGATGGACTTTTATTATATGTAAATGTGCTCTTCTCTATCTTTAAATAATAGGTGAGCTATTTGTTTTTGTTTGCCCATGAGTACTTACAAATCCTTCGTAAGGGTAGGATTCTTCTGTGTCTATTCCCCCTTTTTCGTGGATATAATCGAAGGCATATTCCATCCATCCGCCATTACAACCATCGTTAAACATTCTGTTGAAGTCGAGAAGGTTCTGTTCGCTAAGGGATACCAGCTTCCCGCTCTTCAGGAACTGTTGCCCTTCCAATGATCCAGTCTGCAATCAAGACATGTTATACTTATAATCGACTACCGTTTAATATGTTCGTTGAACGAGATTACGTATTTAGCAGATTTCCCGTAACGGAGATCAGCTGTTGAGATTTTACTCATGACACGAGTTTCGAAAAATTCCAACATATTTCCATCCAGCCTACCAAGGAGTGGTTGTCTGCTACCGCTCCAGCAGTCGCAATATGTCTTTGACAGTAACTAAGCTCGATATATAAGCGGTCCATGCAAAACTATAGGTCTAGTTCATTAAAGCCTGATATCGAACCAGAAATTAGCATTGCCTCCTCCACGAATATAAGCTGCATTAAAATTCAAATAAAGGGTTAAAACCGCCAGTATAAATGATACTGTAGTCATAGCTGTCGGTGGTGACCGTCGTCACTGGCTGTAGGTCGAGTACAGCTGGCATTGTGCTATAGATGCAATGGCACCAATCACTGCATCTAGCACAATGCCAGCTGTACTCGACCATCAGCCAATGACGACGGTATGCACCGACAGCTATGACTACAGTATCATCTATAGCACAATGCCAGCTGTACTCGACCATCAGCCAGTTATGATGGTATGCACCGACAGCTATGACTACAGTATCATCTATAGCACAATGCCAGCTGTACTCGACCATCAGCCAGTGACGACGGTATGCACCGACAGCTATGACTACAGTATCATCTATAGCACAATGCCAGCTGTACTCGACCATCAGCCAGTGACGACGGTATGCACCGACAGCTATGACTACAGTATCATCTATAGCACAATGCCAGCTGTACTCGACCATCAGCCAGTGACGACGGTATGCACCGACAGCTATGACTACAGTATCATCTATAGCACAATGCCAGCTGTACTCGACCATCAGCCAGTGACGACGGTATGCACCGACAGCTATGACTACAGTATCATCTATAGCACAATGCCAGCTGTACTCGACCATCAGCCAGTGACGACGGTATGCACCGACAGCTATGACTACAGTATCATCTATAGCACAATGCCAGCTGTACTCGACCATCAGCCAGTGACGACGGTATGCACCGACAGCTATGACTACAGTATCATCTATAGCACAATGCCAGCTGTACTCGACCATCAGCCAGTGACGACGGTATGCACCGACAGCTATGACTACAGTATCATCTATAGCACAATGCCAGCTGTACTCGACCATCAGCCAGTGACGACGGTATGCACCGACAGCTATGACTACAGTATCATCTATAGCACAATGCCAGCTGTACTCGACCATCAGCCAGTGACGACGGTATGCACCGACAGCTGTATTAAAATGTCTACGGATGAATAGGAGTGGGGGGTTCTTAGGGAGCTACGAAATGAAAAATCACACGCACATTGTAAAAGTTATTTGTTTTGTCCTATACATTTTTTCCGCATAACAATTTATAAAGCACGTAATTTGCATAGAAATTTTCTTATAGTCACCAATTCGTTATTCGAGAATTCTTTATTGTAAAACTTCACATGGGAAATCTGCTTAGTTTACGCAGGCCCTGCGTGACGGACTTTTTTCACTATGTTGATTTTTAAACGAGATATTTGCATTTTTTTAGTTTTCGGGATTCAGTACTCTCCCACTTCTACTAATGTCATATTGACAATACGCTGTTATGTTATGAAGCATATTATTTGAATCCTAAATAACAAATATTGTTCTAATTGAACTTTCACGCTTTGAGATATACGCAAATATGTGTTGGCTTGTGGGAAATCTGCTTAGTTTACGCAGCCCCTGCGTGACAGACGTTTTTGTTTATTTCCTTCCCTCCATGAAATAATTGCCCGATAAGAACTTGCCATCTCACCTCATTCTTTTAATGCTTCACCATTCTGATGCACATCTTGTTATAAACATGTAACTCCAAGCTTCAAGTCCCCACTTACAATTTGACATTTCCGAAATTAATGAATGGTGTAATAATTGCTAACTACATAATAAAATCATTTTCTGGAGTGGTAAACAATTTATTGATAAATATAAATGATGGCAGCATATAAGAGCACTTGAGTTCAAACGTTAGGCTTAATAAACATGGTAAAACTAGAGTTATAGTTTCGATTCCCACTTGGAAATGGGAATTTAACTAATGAAGTAAAAATCCATCACATAGGGGCTGAGTAAGCTTAGCAGATTTCCCATTCGCTGGAGTATTGATCTCATCTCACCAAATAGACGCCACTAAACGACGAAGTACTCGCTTAATATTTGAACTACACAAAAATGCATATAACAATAATTGTAGATCATCAATAGTTTAACAAGATTGGTTCGATAACATTTTTGGATCCGACTCATAATAACGCAGATATTTTGAGTTTACGGTTCCCTCTCTAAACCCCCCCCCCCTCCACTCCTGATCCGATTTCTACCAATAACAAATATGATTTTTAGTGACGACTGAAACGGTTAATTGTCGAATATGGTATAGATCAGGGATGAGCTACACGCGGCCCTCTCAACATATTTAAGCGGCCCGCCAAGAACTTCTAAAATTGAATTGATTTTATTGACTTTTTCCCATCAATATATTGTAAAAAATTATAATTATAATTTAACGGTAGTACATATTAAACCGAAAGAATTATTTGTGACGAGTTACTTACTTGTCATTCAATACGAACGCGCCGCGTCTGTGCTTGTTTGTGTTTGCTTCTGCCACACAATCAGTCTGCTAAACTGTTAACTAGCAATATTAGAAACTCTTGTGTTTCTTGAAATGTGTGAGTGTAATATTAATGTCAAAAATGTAATATTAGAGTTTTTTTTATTCAAAATTAAGTTTTCCTACAATTTTTTTTAACTTTCAAATTTTTAATCCATAATATCATGTCGGAAAAGCAAATGAAAAAACGGAAGGTTGCGTATGAGCAAAGGTATTTCCAAGAAATGTGAAAATTTGATTATTTTTTCACTTTCCTCAAAGATAAAGCTGTATTCTTAATATGCACAGAGACTGTGTCGACATTAAAAGTCACGCAGGGGCTGCGCAAACTAAGCAGATTTCCCACGAGAAGGTTTACAATACAGAAATTTCAAAAGAGGCGAGCAATCAAGGAAACGGCCGAACGGGCTTTTGGCGGGAAAGTCACTCTCGTCCGTTAGCCGTCGATTTAATAAAAATGCAAATATCTCAGCTAATATTCAAGATAGAGAATAAATGTATATAACAGTATTTATAGTAAATTACATTTACAACAAGATTGTTTCTATACAATTTTTTGATCCGACGTATAGTAACAGAGAGAGATTTCAAATTTTCGAAAATCCTCCCCTCTAAACCCCCCTCTCCTGGTCCGATTTCAGCCGTTAACGAACTTGATCTTTCCTTTTACATAAACGACTAATTATTGAGTTTGGTAACGATTAAACAAAAATTACGACCGCTAGCAGGTAACAGACAAATATATATATATATATATATATATATATATATATATATATATATTGTTACGTTTTTATTACCAAAACCAGTAATAAAAAACGTTGTTAATAACAGTTAGTTTGGATTGCAAAATTAAACACACACACAAGTTTCACAGTTTATCACTGCACAATTTATTTCTCAATGTACAATACTCTTGGTTATTACTACTCACAGAATTACACTGATAGTGTCACTGTTCTTCAGGTTACACAGTCCAATAATTCACTCGCGGTCACTGAACTTTACATAACTACGGCACTGCACTGTCCTTTACTTCGCGACACTGCACTGTTTTAAACATGCCATAAACTGTTACAGACACGGCACAACACTGTCCTTCACTATACAACACTTTCAACACACAAGTCGCACTGTAGCGCTGAACATCCCTCGAAGACCTTCGAGCAACCACTGCACGAGGGGTACTGTGAGACTTCCTTTTAAATGCTTGTAGAAGTGTCTAGGCATAGAAGGTTCCAGTTCTTCCTGGAAGGTCCCTAATTAGATTCGCTCGTTCCCCTAGTCTTTGTTCCTCCTCTCACGCGGCTCTCTGTGAGCGAGAGAGCTCTTTGTGTATTCGCCCACACATCCAATTCCCGCAACAGTATATATATATACTAGCTCAGATACCCGGCTTCGCTCGGGAATTCATTTGAGGCTGAATGGTGATGGTATTTTTTGGCAAGGCTTTAGTTTGCACAATATTTTCACCTTTACCCGACCCATTATTTAGGATTAACACCCGTTGTTGGCATTTGTTAATAATAAAATTAATGTTTTATGTAAGTCTTCACTATCCTGCATATTGTCATATTTCCCGTCTCCTGTGCATTATGCATAGATATCAGTTATTAAGCACAAAATATTGAGGTGAAACGAAATATCACCATTATTAATTTCAGGCCTCCCTTATAACCCCCACTCCTGGCCGTCCCTAGAAATGTTAGTATGGCTAGGAAGGAAAGAGTTAGTGCTAATACACATACCGAGTTTTATTTATTTCGGCTGGGTCTTTTGTCCCAAATAAAATTGTTCACTTCCGCTATAGGTTTTAGCATATATCTCGTTTATAATTCGGTATACGAAAAAAGTGTGTAAAACTTTTTTTTTTTCCTGTAACTGAGGAAAGAAAGAGGGATTGAGAAAGGATGTCGATTTCAGGAAGGTCTCCCCACCCGTCCCTGACGCTCCAGGTTAACCAACAGAACATGACTAACGGCTAACTCTCAATTCCGCTAACATTACCTTATATTCAGATTCTATTTTCAATTCTAATTATGTATGTTTAAATACTTTCGTTTTTTGTGAATTAATTGATGTTTTAAACACATTAAAGGATGAAATTACTTAATTCCGATTAATTAATGTTAAAGTTAAAGACAGAGGAAGGTTGGGGGGAGAAATATAATTTGCTCATAATGTAACAGATAATTTTTTTTAAAATTCTACATACAATTTAAATGTTGATGTTTATCTTCATGTTCATAATAGCCGAAAAACCAATAGGAAACGAAATACCGCTACGAGTATTATTAATTTCAGGCATTCCTTATAACCCCCACTCCTGCCCGTGCCTAGAAATGTTGATATGGTTTGTTATAATGAAAGCGTTAGAGCTAATACACATACCGAGTTTTATTTATTTCGGTTGGGTCTATTGTCCCAAATAAAATTGTTCACTTCCGCTATAGATTTTAGCGTATATCTCGTTTATTATTCGGTATACCAAAAAAGTGTATATAACAAATGTTACTCTAAATAACAAAGTAAACAACTTTTGTTATGTTCATATTTACCGAAAAACCAATAGGAAACGAAATATCGCTATTTTTAATTTCTGGCTTCCCTTATAACCCCCACTCCTGCCCGTCCCTAGAAATGTTGGTATGGCTTGTTATAATGAAACCGTTAGTGCTAATAGATATACCGAGTTTTACTTAGTTCGGTTGAGTCTTTTTTGGCAAATAATATTGTTGACTCCCGCTATAATTTTTAGCGTATGACGCATTTAAACTTCGGTATACGACGTTAGCGCTAATTGATATACCGAGTTTTAGCAGATTTCCCTTAAGGGAAATCAGCTATTGAGGTTGTACTCATGACGGAATTTTCGACATTTTTCTTCAAATGTCCATCGATCCTACCTAGTAGATGACGAAAATGAGGTCCGTTCAAAACTGTATATATCTATCTATCTATCTATCTATATATATATATATATATATATATATATATATATATATATATATTTGACGGTTAACGCTCTAACGGTCACAATGTTTGTTTCATTTTTACCAAACTCCATATTTAAACGTTTCATGTAAAAAGAAAGATCAAGGTCGTTAACAGCTGAAATCGGACCAGTGGAAGGGGGGGTTTAGAGGGGAGGATTTTCGAAAATTCGAAATATCTCCGTTACTATACGTCGGATCAAAAGATTGTATAGAACCAATCTTATTGCAAATTAAATTTACTATAAATAATGTTCTATACATTAATTCTCTATCTTGAATATTAACCGAGATATTTGCATTTGTATTCTGCGTGTCACCAATAGGCTATGTTCGGAGTTTCCGCCGAGAGCTCTGGCGGCCGTTTCCATAACTATCGTCCCTCGTGAATAGGTTTAGAGGTTAGGTTAACTGTTTTTTGGGCTAGAAACTACTGGGTTATTACGCCCTAAATAATGTTTTTTAGGTTTAGAGGTTTCTTACTACTACAGTTGTTATTAGGCAGATTTCTCTATTGTAAAACTTCACGTGGGAAATCTGCTTAGTTTACGCAGCCCCTGCGTGACGGACTTTTATTTAGTTCGGTTGAGTCTTTTGTGCCAAATAAAATTGTTGACTTCCGCAGTAGTTTTTAACGTATAACTCATTTATACATAGGTATACGACAAAAGTGTATATAACAAAAGTTACTCCAAATAACAAAATAAACAACTTTTGTTATGTTTATGTGTGCGGAAAAACGAATAGGAAACGAAATATCGCTATTTTTAATTTCAGGCTTCCCTTATAACCCCCACTCCTGCCCGTCCATAGATATGTTGGTATGGCTTATTATAATGAAGGCCTCACTGCTAATACACATACCGAGTTTTATTTAGTTCGGTTGAGTATTTTTTGGCAAATAAAATTGTGGACTCCCTCTATAGTTTTTAGCGTATAACGCATTTAAACTTCGGTATACGACAAAAGTGTATATCACAAAAGTTACTCTAAATAACAAAATAAACAACTTTCGTTATGTGCATATGTACCGAAAAACCAATAGAAAACGAAATATCGCTATTTTTAATTTCAGGCTTCCCTTATAACCCCCACTCCTGTTCGTCTCAGAGAAAATTAATATAGCCTAAAGTCTAAGTTGGGTTAGTAGTAATACACATACTAAGTTTCATAAAATTCGGTTCAGCCGTTTATGCGTGAATAGGTAACAAACAAACAAACAAATAAACAAACAAACAAACAAACAGACACCAAAGAAACAAAATGCAGTTATAGTGTCTATGACATGTGAAACGAAAAGTTATCGTGAAATTTCGAGGAAAAATCTATGTACAGGTAGAGGTTACAATTATATATATATATATATATATATACACATATATATATATATATATATATATATATATATATATATATATAGATACAGTTTTGAACGGACCTCATTTTCGTCATCTACTAGGTAGGATCGATGGACATTTGAAGAAAAATTTCGAAAATTCCGTCATGGGTACAACCTCAATAGCTGATTTCCCTTAGGGGAAATCTGCTAAAAAGAATATAACATACAAAGGCATTAGGATACAAAACATGAGCAAAAATATAAAAACTTAACCGGACAACTCGGGATAGATGAGTTTATTCAAATGGAGAAAAACTTGGGAAAACAACAGATTATTTTTAAAAATCAAGCTAATTTATCAAATACAGCAGTTAAGGTTAGTTTTATTCAATTCAGTATTTAGTCAAATACTGGCAAAACAAAACTGAAGCCCTTTGCGGATAGACATGATAAAAGAATTTCTGACTGCTGTTGCAGAATTAGCATTTCCTTATAAAATAAATATTATTTCAAACATTAGTTTATCAATATTCACCATTGCAAGGAGAATTGAAGACTTGGCCGAGAACATAGCAAAAACGCTTCGTGAACGCATTGCAAAATTCGAATACTGTTCTTTGGCACTTGATGAGAATTGCGATATTAGCGATACAGCACAACTTGCTATATTTTTACGTGGTATTGACACCAAATTTAATATTACAGACGAATTGTGTTCATGGATTCCAATGCAAGGGACTAAAACCGGCAAAGACCTGTACGATGAACTAAAGTCTGTGTTGGAAAATTTTTCAATTTTATTAGAAAAGATTATTGGTATATCGACAGATGGAGCACGAGCAATCTCAAGCATGGAGGTAGGAGTATCGTGAAGGCTATTTCAAGGCAATAAGAAAGTTACAGGAAAGGATATATTCCTTAACCATTGCAAAATTTGTGTGCGATAAGATTGAGTTTGCCAAATGTCACAGTACCAATAATTAAACTAATCAATTTTGTAAAGTCGTGTACGTTGTCACCTTCAATCTAAAGAATTCCAATAAGATTTAGAACCTGAATATGGAGACGTGGTTTTCAATACAGAAGTACGTTGCCTTAGTAGAGGTGTAATGCTAAAAGTGCTTAACTTTACAATTTAAAAAGCGAAATGCAATTGTTCTTGGATATGAAGGGATATGCCTTCCCGCATTTTGGTAATAAAGCATGTTTGTGCGATTTTGGGTTTCTGATCATCATGATCTTCCTCAGCATCTCAATGATCTTAATGTGAAACTTCAAGGCAAAGGACAGTTTATTCACAACTTGTAATTAGAATTGTGTAAAATTCAGGGCTTCGAGGGGAAAGTAAAATTGTGGAAACAGCATTTTTTGCAGAATAATTTATCTCACTTTCCACATTCTGAAAAAGAAAACGATAATACTTCTTAAAAATACGCACAATTTATAGACATTTTAATCAACTAATTTCAGTTACGATTCCAAATGTTTAAAGCTGAGAAAATATCGGTTTCCATGAAAACGTTTTCCTCGCTACTTAATATCGATGTGGATGCAGTTCCCGAAGATTTTCAAATGGAAATGATTTAAAAAATGTGTTTTTCTCAGTTAACATTAATTATTTTTATAAATCTTATGTGAGCCCTGAGAACTGTCTGCTTTTGACTTAAGATGCAGAGCAAATGATGTCTCTGGTTTGAAGTACTTATGTTTGTGAACAATTATTTTCGACCATGAAATTAATCAAAAATGACCACTATCAAGACTGATTGTTACACCATTAGAAAGCTGCGGAAATGTAGGTAGTACATCAATTCCGGCTGATATTGATGAACTTGTATCGAAAAATCAGTGCCAAATTTCTCATTAAAAATTTCTAGAAAATTCTTATTTCTGTTCGTTTTTATTTAGCATTAAAATTTGTATATAAATTCTTTATATTATAAATAATGTTTTGTAAATTATTAATAAGTGTTACTTTATGTGCGACCCGACAAAAAATTTTAAAATTTAAATTCGCCCTTTGATTAAAAAGGTTGCTCACCCCTGGTATAGACATACAACTTTATTGATCACGCCATCGCAAAACGAATTTTCTACGTATCTGGCATAATGAATGTCCCATGAAAACAATGTTTGATATTTAAGATTAGAATAAAGGGGTTATGTATAACAACTTATATTTAATATGGCATGAGTAGGAGAGGGGGCTTACTGAAGAATGAAATCTAAAAATGCAAATGTCGCTGTAGTATTGAAGTTAGAGACTAAACGTATATAACAATGTTTATAGTGCATTTAATGTGCAATAAGATTGGTTCTATAAAATTTTTCAGTAAAATTTAGCTAGGCGGGTGCAACCGGGAAGTCATCAGTCGCTGAATGATGACGGTATTAGTTTTGGCAAGACCTTATGCACAATGTTTTTTACATTTTCCCATCTTTTCTCGTGTTTAGGTTTTATACCTGAATATGTAGTAACTAAAGCGAAATTATTAAACTTGAACAATAAAAAAGAAATGATATTCTGATCAACCCCTAGCATTGTTAAAAATCCTATTCATAATAATAGCATTCAACATTATAAAGTACTAATACTGTGGTAGCGTTGCTGGGAAATATTTAGACTGAATAATAAGTGTGAACTTTATTCATTGCAAGACTAGAATAAGTCTTTTATATTTACATTTCCATTTATTATATTTGAACAGATTCTGGGAGCATGGACAATCCACTTTGTCCCTTGCTGAGTCTCTGCCAAAACGTTACTATTCAATCCCAGTTGAATCGTTGTTCAAAACATTATGAATAAAATCACCCCCAACTCAATCCATGTCCATTATTTAGAACAATATGAAAAATATAAATAATAACTATAGATAGTATACGTCATTAGGATCAATCATCCGCCCCTTTCCCACCGAATACCGACTCAAGTCTTCGGATGTGTTTAAGTGGTGCCGACTCAAGTCTTCGGATGTGTTTAAGTGGTGCCGACTCAAGTCTTCGGATGTGTTTAAGTGGTGCCGACTCAAGTCTTCGGATGTGTTTAAGTGGTGCCGACTCAAGTCTTCGGATGTGTTTAAGTGGTGCCGACTCAAGTCTTCGGATGTGTTTAAGTGGTGCTGACTTTAATAGTGCCCCCATAATTCCCTTCATGTTCTCGAAATTCTGCATTGTTCGAAAAATTAAACCATTAGAATTATATTGAAATTAAAATTAGGATAATTCACTTATGAGAAGAAAATATAAAACTCTGATAAATGTGTGTATCCATGACTTGATTTTGATTAAGAAGGTAAAAGGGAGGGGGGGGGGGTGGTAAGTACGAATCCGAATCGTACTCACACCTACAATATAAGTTTAAAACGTTACGTCATGAGCATAACATATTTATGAATTTTTAGTTGATAGAAAGTTAAGAAAATAAAACTTCTAGCTTCATTTCTGCAGGAACCCCAATACGGAACGGAATATGGCGATTTTACATTCCATATCTTCCTAGGACCCCCCCCCCCCGGAAATTTTGAAAAATAAATGTTGAGACATACGTTACAATTTTATATATTTGGATATATATTTATTTTTATCTCCGACAATGGAACCCGTGGAGAAAGAAGATATTAGGGTAAATGTGCAAAGAGGTATCTATGAGATGTATGAAATATGCAATGGATGTCCTCAGATGTCATAGGTTCTGGAAGGGAAAACGATGACCTCAGATGTCATAGGTTCTGAAAGGAAAAACGATGACCTCAGATGTCATAGATTCTGAAAGGAAAAACGATGACCTCAGATGTTATACGTTCTGAAAGGAAAAACGATGACCTCAGATATCAATGGTTCTGGAAGGAAAACTATCACATCAGATGTCATAGGATTTGGAAGTAAAAACGATGACCTCAGATGTCAAAGGTTCTGGAAGGAAAACTACGATCTCTGATGTCATAGGTTTTGGAAGGATAAAGTCTGCTAAAAGGATGCCCTCAGATGTAATAGGTTCTGAAAAGTAAAACGATGACCTCAGATGCCAAAGGTTATGGAAAGAAAACTATTATCTCAGATGTCATAGGTTTTGGAAGGATAAAGTCTGCTAAAAGGATGCCCTCAGATGTTATAGGTTCTGGAAGGTAAAACGATGACCTCAGATGTCAAAGGTTATGGAAAGAAAACGATGACCTCAGATTTCATAGGTTCTAGAAGGATAAAATCTGCTAAAACGATGACCTCAGATTTCATAGTTTCTGGAAGGATAAAATCTGCTAAAACGATGACCTCAGATTTCATAGTTTCTGGAAGGAAAATCTATGTCCTCGAAGTCATAGATTATGTAATTTTAGATATACGAAAATATAACATACTAATTAAAGTTGAAGTAAGATGGATCGTTAGTACAATTCACTTGAAGTACCACTAGAATTATCATGGAGTATACTTTAATAATCCAATATATTTCAGTAGTCAGAAACTCAAAAAGGTGTCATGTCATGATTTACTGCTCCTGTATTTATTTATTTTATATAGTTGCAGAATATTTTCTTAGGCATTTAACTACACAAGTACTCTAACAGATGTAAATAAAAATTACCTCACCATAAGATTGGCACAATGGAGTACTTATCACCTGGAATGAACGTATACAGGAAATCATCGTATTTTGAAAAATGACCTGGAGGTTTAACGGTGGTGTTACTGTGATGCCGCCAAAACAATGTTATTATGACAAAATATATTATGCGTTTAAACTCAATGATTGATGGTTCATAGTGTTATTCAGGTTGTAGGGAGGCGATCTCCACCTCCCCCCCCCCCCAACCTCGCTTTTTGAATATACGTACATTTAATTATTATTTACGTCCACTTTATGCTACTAGGCTAATCGGGACGGGTTATATACAGGTTACCACCCTTTTCTAGCCAGGGTGGGCTCAAGGAATTTATTCAATGAATCCGTCACCAAATAAATTTCTACTGCCCAGAGCGGGAATCGAACCCGCCACTCTAGGTCTACCACGCGAGATTAGGACCAACGCCTTAACTCGCACGGCCAACCTGAGCCCCTAACGTAAATAATTTAAGTAAAACAATTGTGATAACCCTCGAGCGGGAGTGGAAGTTGTATGAGGGTTGTGTTAACTTATTTCCTGTCACATGTTGGCATCATTGGAATTACTTCTACTCAAATTTCCTATTACGTATATAATCTAGTGTATATAACTATGCTTAGATAATGTGTGCTCGGATTGGTTTTTGACAGGAAATATGATAATTATAGATATTTAATTATAACAAATGCTATACATGATTATAAATTTGAATTATTGAGGTCTGTCAATCAGTGAAGAGGGATTGATTATGGACTTATTTTCATTTATTCGTCAACACTAAAATTTCAATTCTATAAGTCCCCTACCTGACTTACGGGAAAACAACACCCCCCCCCCCCCGATGAGTGTAATCAAGTTGGTAGCATTAGCCTCGTTAGCTCAGCTAGCTGGGATGTAGAGCCAGTATAGCTCCAAGAACCGTCAGGTCAACATCAGGACCTTCAGTAGGAAACCTCTCTCTTCTTTGTTTAGCAAATAATGCCTTTCTTTGTCTAAATAGTCTAAGTTAAGTTTTTTAGATGGTTTAATGCCCTACCAGTACTTACTTAATTTAATAAAAAAAATTGCCTGCTGATGTATCAATAATTTTATGTGTTATTTAGTTCTAAGAAAGATAGTTTTTATTTCTATACTAGCTAAGGTACCCGGCTTCGCCCGGGTAATCATTTGAGGCTGAGTGATGATGGTATTTTTTTGGGGGGCTTTACTTTGTACAGTATTTTTACATTTTCCAGCCTTAATGTTTAGTATTACACCCGAGTCAGGAGTGCTGGGGATATGTTAATAATAAAAGTATTTGTTATGTGCTTAATTCTACAAAATACACAATATTTTTATAATACCCGTTTCCTGTGCATGTATCTTTTTTTATATATTACAAAATCATAGATTATCATATTTTCATTGTCAAAAATACGGAGTTTCGTTGATTTCGATTTAGTCCTTCGAGTCCCATAACATTGTTGACCCCTTCTATAGTTGTTCGTGTAGACCTCATTTATACTTTGTTATATTGAAAAAGTCCATATATGAAAAGTTACTTTAAATAAAAAAATAAACACCTTTTGTAATGGGCATAATTACCGAAAAACCAATAGGAGACAAAATATCGCTATTTTTAATTTCAGGCCTCCCTTATAACCCCAACTCCTGTTCGTCTCTGAGAATATTAATATAGCCAGAAACCTAACCTGTTTTAGTAGTAATATACATACCAAGTTTCATAAAATTCGGTTCAGCGGTTTACGATTCTATAAAGGACATACAAACAACCATGCATTTATATATATATATATATATATATATATATATATATATATATATATATATATATATATATGTGTGTGTCTGTGTATGTGTGTGTGTGTTATCTATTTTACCCTTTATCTAAAATATTTTAATAGAGATAAGTAATTATTGTTTTTTTTGTGTCAACAGGGCACTGATGATGATGAACTTCATAGAAAGCGCTCTGTCGTTTTAATAAATTGTTATAATGGAAGCGTAGCCATTTCTTTCATCCTACCTACATTATAAGTCACTTCCACCTGCCAGAGTACCAACTCAGAATATCTATTCTCTTTGGCAAAGCTAAATTCTATCCTCTTTGGCATTGGTTGTTGAGCAGATCAGCAGAAGGTTATCAAATCCTCTCCTACCTGTACTCATCTTATACTTTTCTATGCTTCTGCTAATTCGAAGTTGATTCTCCAAAGGGTTGCTAAAATTATTTGCTTGGAAATGGCTGGATTAAATTTACTGAGGAATGTTGGCGGTTGCTGCGTGAGTTAATATTTGCCTTCTATTGTGTTTGTAACTTTGTGCCAGGCAAAGTTTGGAACAACTTAACTAATTCCCTTAGTTCGTTACATTTTGAACTACTAACTACAAGTTAAGTAGTTGCATTGAGCAACTACAAACTAGTGGCTAGTAGTTTACAATGAACACCTACTTTTTATAACTACATTAGAAATAGTTAGTTTCTTACCTACCAAATACTAGTTAACATTTTTTTATTAACGTCCACTTTTTGAAACTAAGGCTGATTGGGACGGGTTATCTACCCTTTTCTAGCCAGTGTGGGACTAAGGATTTTATTTAATGAATTCCGTCACTAAATAAATTCCTTTTCCTATTCTAGCTCGCCACTCTAGGTTTACTTAATAATAATTGTGGAGATATTTTAAATTCCCCCTTCTAAACCCCCTTATTTCTGGTTCTTTTTTAATTATTTATTAACGTCCACTTTTTGCAACTAAGGCTAATTGGGACGGGTTATCTACAGGTTACCACCCTTTTCTTGCCAGCGTGAGACTACGGATTTTAACTACGAATGTAATTATTCATTGTAGCTACAGTCAAACCAAAGTAATTGTAGTTATTAGCAGTCATTTGGCCCAATTCTGATGCCAGGTGTAGGCTGAAGTCTGTTTGTTTGCAGGGTAGATTCTATTTGCCCGGAGTGCATCAAGTGCGAACAGCACTGCTTTGGGCCGATTGGAGAATGAAGAAGGATGCAAGGAAAAGGCAGACCCTTGCAGATAATGCAGTAATGAAGCTGAGGTACAACTCCCTCCGCAAGAATAATGCCCTTCCTCCAGAAATACGTGTAAGTAGATCACGCCTACTATATTCACACCTTATTCTTTCTTTCCTAACCCATTTCAAGTTAGCCCCTCATCTTCAACTTAAATTTATCTTATAACCAAATAAAAGTTTGTCACGCAGGGGCTGCATAAACTAAGCAGATTTCCTACATGCTGGTATAACTGATATGTGATCTAATCTCACCACACATTCTCTATTCATATGAAAATAAAGTCCGTCACCCAGGGGCTGCGTAAACTAAGCAGATGTCCCGCGTGAAGATTAATAATATATAAATCTACATACTACTAACACAACACCACCTTGAATATTAAGTTAATAAATGCAACAAACAACAAACAGGTCTGCCGACCCGACTCTCACCAGAAAGAAAAACAATTACTGAAATATATCAGAATATAACTTATTAATTTGATTGAAAAGTATTTAATATATCTAGTACTGTAATTTATAATGAATCAGAATAATTTTTATCTTAATCAATCAAATTTAAGTAGTCCAAAAAATTAAACCAGGGGGGGGGTCACCAGAACATATTTACATGTATGTCGTATAATAAAGGTTTCTTGAAAACAATATTTGGTATTTAAGGTTCGAATATTGTGGTTTATTACATATATTGTACATATATGTGTATATATAGTATTGTTAGTTTAATATGAGTAGAAGTGGGGGTTTGCTGAAGGCTGAACACTATAAAATCCAAATATCTCAGTTAATATTCATGATATAGAAAATATGTAGAGAAGATTTTTCTTCAAATGGCCATCGATCCTACCTAGATGATGAAAATGCGGTCCGTTCAAAACTGTATATGTGTATATATATATATTTGTCTGTTACCGCTCTAGCGGTCACAATTATTGTTTAATTGTTATGAAACTCTATATTTAGTCGTTTTATGTAAAAAGAAAGATCAAGTTCGCTAACGGCTGAAATCGGACCAGTGGGAGGGGGGGGGTTTAAAGGGGAGGATTTTTGAAAATTCGAAATATCTCCGTTACTATACATTGGATCGAAAAATTATATATAACCAATCTTTTATTGCAAATTAAAGGTACTATAATAATTGTTATATTCATTTATTCTCTAGCTTGAATATTAACCGCGATATTTGCATTTTTCAGTTTCCAGCCTTCAGCAAACTCCCACTTTTACTCATAAACAATAATCTATTATATAATAAACCACATTATTTGAAGCTTAAATATCAAATATTGTATTCCAGAGACCTTTATTATACAAAATACACACAAATATGTTCTGGTGACCCCCTCCCCTGTCTTAAGGTCTTGGATTAGATAGGTAGATAGATATTTTATTGGCTTCTGTTTACAACATGACTGATTCAAATGTAGGTAAATATATTTTTGGCACCATTTACATACCTCTCCAGTTTTTATAATTTGAGTCATGTTTCTATAGGATAATTTTAAATACTCGCTAGAGGAAATCCTTATTTCACTGACAAGTTTTATTTTATTTATGTTTGTGTGGAACGTTAAATAATTTTCAGGGAGAGAATGGTTAAAACTACAAATACTTTTATGTAAATGGCTGTAACTTGAGTTAAGAACTCTATCCACGTCAACAGAATGGAGATTGTTTACAATTATGATCTTGTTGGCTAGCAAAGTTTGTTGGTCTAAAGATTCGAAAAAAATATTCTTCAACTTAATTATTTCCTGCTATAAATTTTACTTGTGACACCCAATTATATTTTATGTCGCTTTTCCTATTGTGCAAACTAAGGAGCTTAAGAAAACATTTTTTTGGAAGTCGGTGGTCAGGTATTGAGAGCAGTTTAACACAGAAATTAATAATTTTCTTAAATAGAACTACATTTAAGTGCGCTCGTCCAGTTTCCAAACGGACTATGTAATTTGGGGTACTTCTTGGCCAATAATACAAATACTTCAAGATCCTGGGCTTTACCGATTCCACAAGGTCCAGATAATTTGGAGCCCAAATCTCTGCTCCATAAAGAAGAGCAGATGACACCATTGAATCAAATAGGGCTATTCTTGCTTCCCAGTATTTCCCTAACCTTTGCACTTGCCGCATTTGATCTCTGGCTGAAAAGGTCTCCAACCAACCAAACCAAGTCATGATGAGCGAAGTCCCAATATGTGAAAAATATGAAAACTGCTAGGTCTTGGATTACTAAAATTTGATTGATTGATTGAGGTAACAATTATTCTGACTCATTATAAATAACAGTACTAGATATTGTAAATAGTTCTCAATAATATTAATATTTTATATTCTGATATATTTCAGTAATTGTTTTTCTTTCCGGTGTGAGGCTGGCAGATCTGTTTGTTTACATTCCAAACGCTTCCCGTCGGCAGGTTATTGAAATTGACTGAAACATTTCTTCGTTTGTATTTATTCACAGTGGTGTTGTGTTAGCAGTATGTAGATTTATCTATTACTAAACTTCACGAGGGAAACCTGCTTAGTTTATGCAGCTGCTGTGAGACAGACTTTTATAAGTCCCCTAGAGTTACCTCTAAATAGAAAAACCTGACAGGAAGCGTACTTGTACACATTGACTCCTTGCTATAAAAATACTATTATTACTCAGTCAACAATGATTTCCCAGGCATTGCCCGGTACCTTAGCTTATAATTTTGTATTATAAAATTAGCCTATACAATTTTGTATACCAAAGCATCAACGAGATATACGCCAAAAAATATTGCAGGAGTCAATTTTATTGGGAGTAAACCAAACTGAACAAAACTCGGTATTTGAATTGGCATAAACTCCTCCATAATTGTAAGCTATGTTAAAATTTCTAGAGTTGTACAGGAGTAGGGGGGTTCTAAGGAAGGTACGATACATAAATTTCAATATTTCGTTTTCTATTGGTTTATTCAGCAAACATGCAGAAAGTTGTTTGTTTTATTATTTAAAGCAATGTTCGTTATATAGACTTTTGTTGTATACTGAAGTATAAACAAGATTTATGCTAAAAAACTACACATCTACATCGGATATGTCCAAAAGATATTTGGTGAGTCTAGTTTGATCTGTTAGCACCATTAGTAGTGGGTGGTCTCTCACATTTACTTTTTTGACGGCTGTAATAGTTAATTTTACTTAAAACTAAATGACTAATGAACTAATTGTTGCTATTATGGTGCAGGTGCTAGGTGACGAACTTCTGAAGGAGTTGCCACGAGACGCTGTCGGGATCAAGGTTAGAGCGAGGTGTGCCTTTACTTCTCGAGCCAACGGGAATGTGCTCAAGCATCGAGTCAGCAGGATAGTCTACAGGGATCTCGCTGACCACAATCGCCTATCCGGAATACAGAGGGCTATGTGGTGATCAATCCCATCTCCAACACTTTCTTCTGTATATTTTTTATTTGTAAATAAAAATTTAGTGTTTAATTTGTATCAATCAAACCTGGCATTTGTCATTCAGTACAGATTGTGAGCCCTATATATTTATTAGCAAAGACTTATAACCTATGACTATTAGTTTTGGTTACACCCATAGTATCTAATAACTCCACCACTTTCTTGAAGTTTATATTGTCCTGTAGTGAGGCAAATCCTGTTATGTTATACAATGGTTACTTATATTGTAAGAGTGGAGAGTAGTAAGGCTTTTATATGAATGGCTTTTATGATGAAGAATTATGTTCAAATGTAGGTTAGAGAAATAAAGAAATCCAATAGTTTAAAAAAAATGTTTATTACTTAAAAATAAAAAAAATGTACATATGCACATTTGCATGTATGGAAAGTATAAACATTTGTCCACCTCAGTCGAACAGACCTGCAAAACAATAAACAAAAATTAATTTGAAAGAAGAAAAAATTAATTGTATTGTAATCTTCAGTAGGAGGTAATGAGTTGTGAGTAAGGGGAAGTGTGTCAGGAGCGGTATTGCATAGGACAGCGAATAGTGAGAGAGGTTAATGGGTAGGGAGTAGTGAGTAAGGAGTACTAAGTAGCAAGTCATGAGTAAGGACTGCGAGGTAGCAAGTCATGAGTGAGGACTGCGAGGTAGCAAGTCATGAGTGAGGACTACGAGGTAGCAAGTCATGAGTAAGGACTACGAGGTAGCAAGTCATGAGTAAGGACTACGAGGTAGCAAGTCATGAGTAAGGACTACGAGGTAGCAAGTCATGAGTAAGGACTACGAGGTAGCAAGTCATGAGTGAGGACTGTGAGGTAGCAAGTCATGAGTAAGGACTACGAGGTAGCAAGTCATGAGTAAGGACTACGAGGTAGCAAGTCATGAGTGAGGACTACGAGGTAGCAAGTCATGAGTAAGGACTACGAGGTAGCAAGTCATGAGTGAGGACTACGAGGTAGCAAGTCATGAGTGAGGACTACGAGGTAGCAAGTCATGAGTAAGGACTACGAGGTAGCAAGTCATGAGTAAGGAGTACTAAGAAGCAAGTCATGAGTAAGGAGTACTAAGTAGCAAGTCATGAGTAAGGAGTACTAAGTAGCAAGTCATGAGTAAGGAGTACTAAGTAGCAAGTAAGGAGTACGAGGTAGCAAGTCATTAACAGTGAATAGCTAGTTCTAAGTAGGGGTAGTGGGTAGAAAGTCGTGAGTAGGGGATAGATGGTAGAATTAAGGGTTGTGATAGTGAGTCAAGAGTAAGAATGGTGAATAGTGAGTAGAGTCGTGAATAGGGGATAGCTGGTAGAGTAAAGGGTTGTGATAGTCAGGAGTATAGGTAGTGAATAGTAAGTACGAGATAATGGTTAGGGAGTTACAAGTAGTAGTGGGTAGAGTCGTGAATAGGGGATAGCTGATAGAGTAAAGGGTTGTGATAGTCAGTCAGAAGTAAAGGTAGTGAATAGTAAGTACGAGATAATGGTTAGGGAGTTACAAGTAGTAGGGGGTAGAGTCGTGAATAGGGGATAGCTGATAGAGTAAAGGGTTGTGATAGTCAGTCAGAAGTAAAGGTAGTGAATAGTGAGTACGAGATAATGGTTAGGGAGTTACAAGTAGTAGTGGGTAGAGTCGTGAATAGGGGATAGCTGATAGAGTAAAGGGTTGTGATAGTCAGTCAGGAGTAAAGGTAGTGAAAAGTGAGTACGAGAGAATGGTTAGGGAGTTGCAAGTAGTAGGGGGTAGTGGGTAGAGTCGTGAATAGGGGATAGCTGATAGAGTAAAGGGTTGTGCTAGTCAGTCAGGAGTAACGGTAGTGAATAGTGAGTACGAGATAATTGTTAGGGCGTTGCAAGTTGTAGGGTGTAGTGGGTAGAGTCGTGAATAGGGGATAGCTGATAGAGTAAAGGGTTGTGATAGTCAGTCAGAAGTAAAGGTAGTGAATAGTGAGTACGAGATAATGGTTAGGGAGTTACAAGTAGTAGTGGGTAGAGTCGTGTATAGGGGATAGCTGATAGAGTAAAGGGTTGTGATAGTCAGTCAGGAGTAAGGGTAGTGAGTCCAAGAGTAGGGCGTAGGGGGTAAGTGAGACATGAGTAGGGTGTAGGGAGATATGAGTAGGAGGTAAGTGAGTCATGAGTAGGGTATTGAGAGTCCAAGAGTAGGGCACAGGGGGTAAGTGAGACATGAGTAGGGCGTAGGGAGATATGAGTAGGAGGTAAGTGAGTCATGAGTAGGGTGTAGGGAGATATGAGTAGGAGGTCAGTGAGCCATGAGTCCGGTGTAGGGAGAACTGAGTAGGAGGTAAGTGAGTCATGAGTAGGGTATTGAGAGTCCAAGAGTAGGGCACAGGGGGTAAGTGAGACATGAGTAGGGTATTGAGAGTCCAAGAGTAGGGCACAGGGGGTAAGTGAGACATGAGTAGGGTGTAGGGAGAAATGGGTAGGAGGTAAGTGAGTCATGAGTAGGGTGTAGGGAGATATGAGTAGGAGGTAAAAGTGAGTCATGAGTAGGGTATTGTGAGTCCAAGAGTAGGGCGTAGGGGGTAAGTGAGACATGAGTAGGGCGTAGGAGGTAAGTGAGACATGAGTAGGGCGTAGGGAGACATGAGTAGCAGGTAGTGAGTACTACTTACCGAATCCCATGTCGTCGTCCGACTCTGGTTCAGACTCTTCCTTCTTCTTCTCCTCTTTCTTCTTGTCGCCACCAGCTGGGGCAGCAGCTGCTCCACCTCCTGCAGCTGTAACACATCAAAACAATAGTTTTATACATCCACTCAGAACATTAATGTATTCATAATCATAAGGAGTAGTTAAAAGATTAAATAGCTCAGTATGATGTAAAGGTAATAGTTGGGAGGAGATAGAGAGGTTCTATTGAGGAAGTATTCCCATTCCTTCATAGGCTCAGTTTAGCCAACCTACCACTCATATAAGTTTTCAATTCTGTTTACATTACATTAAGTTAACATCTTATTACTTTATCTTCACAATACTAAAAATGTATTTTCATATAATTCTCATGTTTTAATTAAATAAAGAATTAAAATCATTTCAGGGGAAACCGTTCATTCAATTCATTTCAAATTAATTAATGTTGAGGATATTTGGAGAGCAATATACTTTGTTCTTCATGCAACCTATTACTGGCATTAAAAAATTAACAGATCTGAATTAATTTATTTAAGGTGAGGTATCAGTTAACTTATCTCTGGGGAGAGAGAGAGAGATAGTGAGTGAGTTACCTGCGCCTGCAGCAGGAGCAGGGGCCGCTCCTCCAGCACCTACGCCACTCCCGATATTGCTGATCAAGTCCTTGACGTTGATACCTTCGAGGGCCTTTGCAAAGAGCCCTGCCCAATATGGTTCAATATCTACCGAAGCTGCTTTTAAGATTGTCTGGATCTTTTCTCCCTGTAAAAAGAATTAAAAAATGATGCTCTTGAGTGGCTGATAATTATTAATATTAGTAGACTAGTTTGTAGATAAAAATGTATTAGAGAAGGAAATGTTCATATGAACAGATAAGATGTAGTGTGCAGCTGTGACACTGGCTGACTCACTCTTTCACCTCTCTTATGTGGTGAGATAAGATCAATCAATAGGAAGTCATAACAGCAAATGGCAATCTGGTGTTCAGAAGGAAAACAATGTTTGGAGGAGAAGTGTGAGCCAAGAAACATCATTCCTACAGTGAAGAGTCTGTTATGATTTGGGGGACATGGCAACTTCTCGTATTGGAATATTACATTTCATTGGAGGGATTAAGAGTGATGGTAGATACATTGATATGCTGCACAATGGCTTAATGAGAAGTCTTTCTACTTTGCGTCTTAAGGAATCCATCATTTTCCAGCAAAGATAATGTCAAGCTTACAGTGAATACCACAGAGCATAGATTGATGTACAATGCCTTTTTACTACTTAAACCTACTTCTCAGAGTCATAAGATATTAATCCTCTTGAGCATCTACAGATGATTTCAGCCATTAATATTAGAAGAGTAATAATAACTACCAAACAATGTCTTAAACATGCCCTTCAGGAAGAATAGAATAAAATACACTCTGAAACTTGTAAAAACTTAGTCCATTCTATTCCCCAATGACTTCAAGCTTTATTGATTGAGAGGCACTTCCACAGAAATGACTAATTTAACACGCCTTTTGTGAAGATGTTGTAAATTGCTAATACTATTTTGACTATTTTTTTTCCGGGGCTCATGTTAGCCGTGTGAGTTGAGAGTAAAGCGTTGACCTTAATCTCACATGGTAAACCATGAGTAGCGAGTTCGATTCTCGCCTGGGCAAAGGAAATTATTTAGTGACGAAATTCATTAAATAACATCCTAAGTCCCACCGTGGCTAGAAAAGGGTGGTAACCTGTAGATAACCCGTCCCAAGTAGCCTGAGTTGCAAAAAGTGAACGTTAATAAATAAATGATAATATTTTCTTTTACTTTTATTTTTTCAATAAAATAAAATTAAAGAAATTACTTAATGATTATGTCGGTAAATAATGATTGGTAACAAATTGTTACTTATAAAAACAAGAGTTTTCTTAGTATTTTTTATTCATTTTTATAATAATCACATTTCACGATGTCAGTTACACGCTGACCATCATATTTGTATAGGCATGCTCATTTAGTATGTTTGAAGTAGTGTAATATGTATTAGACACAATCATGTCGTAGTTCAGTGGAAGTGTATGGTAGGTCTATGTGTATTCTTAGATAGCAGTCAGTTAGTATATGTTCTATAGCAAGTCTATTGTTACAGCGTTAGGAGTTTATATCCTTTAGCCAGTAAATGCGAGTCAGTCTTGAATAGGCAATTGTTAATCTTGTCAAGACTTCTTCTCTTCTATGTAGCATTTTGGAGGAAGGTCATTCACAAATGATATGTTAAGTTCTCAAAGTTGTTGTCTTTTGTGGCAAACCAAGAGTTCTGCCATGAATTCTGTATTATATGTTTCGCTTAGGTTTGCCTATCATGGCATGTACAATATGGTGTTCTTTTTTGGGTGGCTTATTTGAGTTGGTTGACTTGAGTGCGATGTCTTAATGTTAAGAATGTCCGGGAAACCAGGACATAGTTATTCTTTTGTTTAATGTTTGCATTTTGTTTAAAGTAAGTAAATGATCAAATTTGGTTGGCAAATTTTTTGTTTTTATCAAACACAAGTTTGTCAAACAGGAGCTCATTTTCCATTCGTCCTACTAACCAACTACTGTATCTGTACTCATTATACAGAGTGTATAATGAGTACAGATACAGTAGTTTTGGCAATCATTCTAGCTCTGCGTATTAAGAACAAAAACTAGACAATGGAGTAGAGTGGTTAAAATTATGAGATAAATATACCCACATAAATTTGTTGTGGGAAATATTGCGCACTGAACCAGAAGACTACTCCAACTTTCTGTGAATGGGCGATAAAACATTTGCAGAACTACCATCATTGCTAAGTCCTCGTATTAAAAAACAAAACACTGATATACAACCTTCACAAAGATTATCAATAACTTTGAGGTACTTAGCTACTGGCAATGAGTTTGATATACATGAACATCAATCAAGAATTACATCACATATATTGTTTGGCAAACACAACAAATATGGCTGCAGACCATCAAATTGTTTGCCTAACAATTTCAATCTACATTTTTAAAGAGTTTGATGGGATTCTTGATTGACAGGCATGTTTGCATGTGAGCGACAGGGATTGTCAAACATGACCAACGCAAAGAGAATACGGAAAAAAGAATTTACTTAGTGATGACCGCTGTTGGAGCTATCCATATGTGATGTGGTTGACATCACTTAGGTTAAAATAAAACTACTTCAGCTTGCTGACATGTCAGTAAAATTTATTACCTTTCTCAAGGCGAACTGAATTGTGTACTTGAATACTGCAATTAAGTCAAATGCTAAAATAAATGTCCATAATATAAAACGCTCTTTCAGGAAGAGGAGTCTTGAGATAGCATATGAACGAAATCAGACTGTAGATCCTACTGTCTGGAGATACATGTTTGTGGGGATGTTATTGAAATATTATGGAAGACGTGAAAAAGAATATCAATATTTTGAGAACAAGCTTCAGATGAGAAAATAATAAAATAAAAAAGTAATGCGTTCTGGTAATTTTTACTACTCCCTACTCTGTCTTCTAGTTTTCTTCTATTTACTACACAGCGAGAGTCAATTCCAAAAAATACTGTATCTAAACTCATTGTGGTTAATAGGATGAATGTTCATGGCAGGAGAAGTAAGAAACGGAGCACATGTTTGATAAAAACGTAAATTTGCGAATCATATTTGATCAGATTCGACATATATGGGCAACCACCGGCTCAGGGTAAGGTTTGATTCGGCCCTCAAGACATTTTGAAAAACCTAATTAAATAAAAATATTACACTACTTACTCCAAATGAGGAAGATGAGGAGAGATTTGTGCGTTTGGCAGTACTTATAAATTCCAACAGTTCTTTTCAATGATGAAAGTTAATAAATCAAAACATTGTACATGGCTGACTGACAATTTGGAAAATTCTGTTCGTTTTTGTATCAGTGGAATTAATCCAAACATCAATGGATTAGTTTCCCAAATTCAAACTCATTGATTGTACCATGTTGTGCTTATTTTTTCCATTTCATTTCGTTATTTTAATAAATTGTATTATAATTACATTGTCCAATTATTTCATGTCTGATATCTATGTTAAAAATTATGAACACTACTTTTAAAAGCGGCCCGCGAACATATTTGCACAATCAAGTTTGGCCCAAAACATATCAAAGGTTGCTCATACCTAGTTTACAGGGTACTTAAGTTTTGTTTGTATAAAATGTTTATTTTAATGGCAAAAATCAGTTATTGCCAATGCTTTTTTGTCACACTACATATTGGTGTTTTTAATTGTAGAGGTGACGAGGTGTAGGCAAGGTTAGCTGTCCACGTGTTCCAACCACGTACTGCTAATCTCCTCTCCTCACTAATACTAAAACACAAATGACTCAGTTATATGAAAAATAAGCAATAGGAACTAATTCTTTTGATTTCAGTTTTGTCATGAGAGGATATGTTGGGGAGTTAAGTCTGAGGGACCGATTGCATACACATACATATATAAAGTAAATACTTACGGTGACTGCCACATCATCGTCAGCAAGGATGAGGGCCGAATAGACACAGGCTAATTCTGCTTTAGACATCTTGATATCTTCTCTGGATAATATATAATGAAGGTGCAAGTCGCCAAATAAAGGCCTTAGCTCGGGAAGAGAACAAGCACGCGGGGCCAAATAGCAATAGAGGCAGCTACAGTGTTGCTACCTCCCTCCTAAACAGTCATACCAACCCAACCATACTCTGTTATTCTACAACATAATTACAAAGAAAAGATAATAAAACCCGTCACATAAGGGCTGCTTAAACTAAGCAAATTTTCCGCGTGCTGGTATAACACACTTTTCATCTCATATTACAACATATTGCATATTTCTATGTAAAAACCGATACGTGGGGGGGGTTACTGAACGCTGAAAACAAGAAAGTATGAATTACTCGCTTAATACTGTAGTTAAAAAAAATAAATAGAACAGCAATTGTAGACCATTAATTGTTTAACAACATTGGACCTATAACATTTTACGATCCGACTAATAATAACAAAATCTTTTGAATTTTTGAATCCGCCCCCCCTAAAAACTCACTTTTCCATGTCAGACTTTAGCAAATGTGATCTTTAGTGTTGACTGAAACGGTTAAATATCGAGTATGGTATAAAATCGTGTCATGGCTACAAACTACCCACCACCCCTAGACTTCCGTTTAGTCAAATTAAACAATCAATCTAAATTGTTCGATATAAAATGGCCCAATAAAAATTAAGTTGGTTGCTGGACAACTTTTTATTTGTCTACCAACTTAAGTTTATTCTATAGAGATGCATTCATTTTATTTCTAAAAACATTTTGCCGATAGTGACATTTTTTTTATTGCGATCTATCATTTTCACTGAAAACATGGTTACAGTCTTCAGCCAATATTTACACCTCGGCTTAATGTTAGCCCCAACTACGCCTCAAATGGTAACCCTAACTACACTTGCAATGTTACCCTAACTACCCTTGCAATATTAGTCCTAACTACCCCTATAATGTTAACCCTAACTACCATTGCAATGTTAGCCCCAACTACCCCTCCAATGGTAGCCCTAACTACACATGCAGCGTTACCCTAACTACCCTTGCAATATTAGCCCTAACTACCCAAGAAATGTTAGCCCTAACTACCACTAAATATTAACCCTAACTACCACTAAATATTAACCCTAACTACCATTGCAATGTTAGCCCCAACTACACATGCTTAGTAGCCATAACTACCCAAGCAATGCTAGCCCTTACTCCTCCTCCAATGTTAGCACTGACTACCCAAGTAATGTTAGCCCTAACTACCATTGCAATGTTAGCCCTAACTACCCTTGCAATGTAGCCCCAACTAACCAAGCAATGTTAGACCTAACTACCTCTCCAATGTTAGCCCCAACTACCCATTCAATATCTGCTCTAACTACCCCTCTAATGTTAGCCCTAGCCACCCCTCCAATGTTAGCCCTAACTACCCTTGTAATGTTAACCCTAACTACCCCTGTAATGTAGCCCCAACTACACAAGCAATGTTAGCCCTAACTACCTCTCCAATGTTAGCTTTAACTACCCTTGCAATGTTAGCCCAAACTACCCATTCAATATCTGCCCTAAATACCCCTCTAATGTTAGCCCTAACTACCCCTCCAATATCCCCCCTAACTAACTATCCAATGTCAGCCCTAACTACCCCTCCAATATCCGCACTAACTAACTATCCAATGTCAGCCCTAACTACCCCTCCAATATCCGCACTAACTAACTATCCAATGTCAGCCCTAACTACCCCTCCAATATCCGCCCTAACTAACTATCCAATGTCAGCCCTAACTACCCCTCCAATATCCGCACTAACTTACTAGCCAATGTCAGCCCTAACTACCCCTCGAATATCCGACCTAACTAACTATCTAATGTCAGCCCTAACTACCCCTCCAATATCCGCCCTAACTAACTATCCAATGTCAGCCCTAACTACCCCTCCAATATCCGCCCTAACTAACTATCCAATGTCAGCCCTAACTACCCCTCCAATATCCACCCTAACTAACTATCCAATGTCAGCCCTAACTACCCCTCCAATATCCGCCCTAACTAACTATCCAATGTCAGCCCTAACTAACTATCTAATGTCAGCCCTAACTACCCCTCCAATATCCACCCTAACTAACTATCCAATGTTAGCCCTAACTACCCCTCCAAATATTAGCCTTAACTACCCCTCCAATATTAACCCTAATGACCCCTGCAATGTTTATATTCACATTTTTTACTTAACGTAGTTATTAGATGGAAGAATAATCTTGAAATGTAGATTTAGATCTGATTGATTTATTTATCGCTCAGCTAATCTCTGTTATCTATGAGAGCAGCTCACTCCAACACTCAACACCTTCCAGATAATTGTTATCATTTGAACAAATAAATGTTTGCAGCATTTCTATTAAAATGATATTTTTAATTTTAGGTGAGTTCTCATAATGAAGTCCCAATAAAACTTAATATTAGGTAGAATATTTTTAATATTTGGAGTTTTCAATTTGTCTGTGTCTTATGCTCTTAAAGAGTTTTATAAATATTATAATGGGACTTTATAATAAAGTTGTTCTTTTTGTTCAGTGTTTGCGGTTTGCTGCATCCCTTCAGGAGCACATGAAACATTTCTAGGTATGTACAGGAACATTTGCTTATTTTATAAATATCAATCCCTCCTAAAATAATTTACTTCACTAAGTTTGAGAATTTGTATGCAAATATTCTCTATGCATGAGGATTAGGGCATCACTAGCATATCAACCATGTAAATTCAATAAATTAAGCTACTCAAAAATATAACTGTCAAATTCACAAATTTCTTCTCTTGAGAGAATATATTATTTATACATGGTTGAAAATGGAAAAAAAAAAAAAGCCTCCACTAGGTTATAAATGTTTATTTGAGAGCCAGCTTTTGAGGTCCTGACGCATCCTGAGTGTTGTGTTAAAATCAAGACATGCTCAACAGAAAAAGACTGTCACGCAGGGCTGTGTTAACTAAGCAGATTTCCCACCTGCTGGTATAACACACTGTTGAACTCGCCTCACCACATACTCTCTATTTCTATGTGTAAAACTGATGAGTAAAAGGGGAGGGGGTACTAAAGCTGAAAACATAAAAATTAGAATTACTAACTTAATATTTGAGTTATGAAAAAATGCGTAAAACAACAATTCTAGCCCACCAATAGTTTGACAAGATTGGTTTTCTAACATTTTATAATTTTATTAGTATTTAAAATTTTGGAAGCCCCTCCCCCTCTAAACCACCCTTATTCCTATCCTGATTTCAACTATTAATGCCCATGAACTTCAGAGTTGCATGAAACGGTTAAATATTGGATGTACTATAGATCGAATAAAGATTTTCGAGACAAGAACATAAAATTTTAAATGATGACTTGACCAAACAATGAATTTACATGTCTCTTTCATAATAGAGGTCACATGCAAACAATATTTAGTATTTAGGCTTTGAATAAAGTCATTCATGATATATCAGCTTATTGTTAATATGTCATGAGTAGAAGTGAGGGTTTACTGAAGACTGAAAAGTAAAAAATCTTAATAACTCCGTTAATATTCATGATGGAGAAATTAAGTGTATAACAACATTTATAGTTAATTTAATTTTCAATAAGATTAGTCATGTACAATTTTGCGGTCCAACTTATAGTTACGGAGATATTTCAAATTTTTGAAACTCTCCCTCCCACTGCCATTAAGGAGCTTGATCTTTGTTTTTACATTAAACGATTAAACATCGAGTTTGGCAACAAAATGACAAAAATTGCAACCTCTAGAGTGCAAAACATATATATATACACAAACATATATTTTTGCCATTTCAAGGAAAGAAGACAAGGGTGTAATTATTAATTAGGGGTTGACTCCACAATATCTTCAAGATCTAGGTTTAAAGATGGAAGAAATAAGGAAAATGTCAACTAACATTCTAAAAGTATCCTTGAGGACAGTGAATTTCAATTTTTATCTTAATAAAGTTTAACTTAAACTGCTCCCATAGTAACATCCCCAACAGAAAGGATATTTGTATAATATGAATTAAAATTGAAATAATTAACTTAAATAAGGCAGACAAGGAGGCTGACCTTATTACCTTGATAGAATATGAGAACAGCTTAATTTGTTTGATTTTATATATATAATTTTGAACAAACCTCATTTTCATCATCTCCTAAGTGGTCTTGATGGGTCTTTGAGGAAATTTTTAAATCATGGTCTGTATACATTTTTAAAATATCACGGACTGTATATTTTTTTTCTACTGTGCGTGTATCGATTTTAACAGAGCACTGTGGATGATAGATCACAAAAGCTGGCACTGAAACAAACATTTATAATCTATTGGAGGTGTTGACAATTTTTTCAACCATGGATTTATACAACAACCTCTACCAGCCAGGAGATTTTTTATATAAACTAGCTCAAATACCCGGCTTCGCCTAGGAATTCATTTGAGGCTGAATGGTGATGGTATTTTTTTGGCAAGGCTTTACTTTGCACAATGTTTTAACATTTACCCGTCCCAATGTTTACGGTTTATAATCGTCATTACTGTGGATTTGTTAATATTATTTTTTTTATATAAGACTTCACTGTCCTCCATATTGTCATATTTCTCGTCTTCTGTGCATTATGCATAGATTTGAATTATTAAGGACAAAATATTAACTTAGATTTGAATTAATTTTTCCAAGTGAGGTACTTACCTGGTAGTTCATATTGGAAAGAAATTTTCAGCATATCAATATTTCTACGCAAATTGCTTGCTTCATACATTGTTTCGAAAAAATATATAAAACAAAAGTTACTCTAAATAACAAAGTAAACAACTTTTGTTTCTGCACTTTTATCGAAAAACAAATAGACAATGAAATATCGCAAGTTTTTATTTCAGGCCTCCCTCATAACCCCCACTCCCGTTAGGACCTACAAATTTTAATATAGCTTATAATCTTGGAAGAAGTAATGCTAATTCACATACCGAGTTTTGTTAATTTCGGTTCAATCGTTAGTGCCCAACAAAATTGTTGGCTCCCGCTTTAGTATTTAGCGTATATCTCGTTTATAATACGTTATACGAAAAAAGTGTATATAACAAAAGTTACTCTAAATAACAAAATAAACAACTTTTGTTATGTGCATATTTGCCGAAAATGCAATAGGAAACGAAATATCGCTATTTTTAATTTCAGGCCTCCCTTATAACCCCCACTCCTGTTCGTCTCAGAGAATATTAACATAGCCTAAAGTCTAAGTTGGGTTAGTAGTAATATACATATCAAGTTTCATAAAATTCGGTTCTGCTGTTTATGCGCGAAAAGGTAACACTCAAACAAACAAACATACACGAAAGAAAGAAAATGCAGTTATGGTGTCTATGACACGTGAAACGAAAAATTATCATGAAATTTCGCGAAAAAAATCAATGTACAGATAGAGGTTACAATTTTATATATACATAGATCATTTTGTTAAAGAAGAAGGTTGGTCAGACATAACTTCAATTGAATTTTCTTCAAATTTGTCTTTACACCTTATCACTGTAACTTCAAACCAATCGTATAAATATTCAAGTCTCTAGAGAATATAATCTTTAAAATAATCTCAAAAATCATGAATAAGAAAGTATTAGAACACAAGAAATACACAAATTCAATTTTGGTAAAACTAAAATATAATATAGATAAAATGAAACTAAGTCAATAATAATAGCAGAACCCATTTACATATCTAAAAATATTGATAAGGCTATTAATTATAAAACATATACTGGAAAAATAAAACAGACTATGCCAGTGTAATTAATAAAATAAAAATATGATGTGGTCATGCTCATTGTATATTACAAATTTTAAGATAATTATATATTTTTCACATTATAAAATATGATATAAATTAGAAAGAAAGTTTTGGGAAGCATTGTTGTTTAGATGTTGAGTGAAGAGAGACCTTTATACTTGTATATACACTCCCATCTAAATGGACTATCACATGAGCCAAATAGTTTGGCTTTTATAGTTATTTTTTTGAGTTTGACAAAGAGATGATCATGCTCCTCATAGGGAATAAGTAATTTAGGACTCCGAAATATAAGGTAAAATTATATAAATCAATTGTAACTAGTAAATGTATATTGTCACACTCATCGTAGATTGTATAATTTTATCTTGACAATGTAAAGTTCTTTATAGTATTATTTGAAGATGGCCAAAAAATGCTGAAACGTCATAAAGAATTAAATAAAATATTATTTTGGGTGGGGAGCTGTACACATGGTTATTTCCTATATGGAGAATATGATGATGTACATTGACATACATAATTGCCATTTAAGCTTGAAATAAGATATTTCATGATATAGAAACCTATTGCCAGTATGAGATGGGGCATTACACGAGGATAACATCTATAAAAAGCAAATATACCACTTAAGTGTTTTCATATTCAGTTAAAAATTTCTAAAACAACATGTGCAGAACAAAAAAAAATTGCAACGATATTGGCTATGTACAATTTTTTATCTGATTCATAACACAGATATTTCGGGTTACTATCTTCCCAAAACCCCCTCCCTCCTTCAGTTCATTCCAGTCATTAACAAATACAAATATGAATGTGAATATATATATGAGAGGGAATTTATTTCCTACATGGCCTGTACAATACTAGTACACTCCGTATATTTGTTTCAAAATTTGGATAATATACAAAATTGGCTCTAGTTTTTCTAAATTAAAAAAAGGGGCTCAGGTTAGCTGTTGTGAGTTAGCATTAGCCTTAATCTCACATGGCAAGCCTTGAGTGGTGAGTTCGATTCCTGCCTGAGCAACAGGAATTTATTTAGTGATGACCCTGGCTAGAAAAGGGTGGTAGCCTGTAGATAACTCATCCCAATTAGTCTGAGTAGCAAAAAGGATGATAATAAATTATAATTCTAAACTAAAATTTATAAAAGAAAATAATATAAGTTAATAAAATGAATATAAATAAAAGAAATTAACAGTATTAACAATTTTAAATACAGAATGCATATAAGGTTTAAATTTAAATTATTTATTAACATCCACTTTTTGCAACTAAGGTTAATTGGAACGGGTTATCTACAAGTTAACACCCTCTTCTAGCCAGGGTGGGAGTAAGGATTTTACCTAATGAGTTCCGTCAGTAAATAAATTCCTATTGCCCAGGCGGGAATTGAACTCGCCACTCTAGGTTTATACCATGTGAGATTAAGGCCAATGCTTTAACTCACATGGCTAACCTGAGCCCCATTAAGGTTTAAGATAAATAACAACATAATAAATAATGTAAATAATAATTAAAATAAATGAATAAAAATTATCAAATCAAAACGAAATAAGGAAATAATATATATATATATATATATATATATATATATATATATATATATATATATATATATATATATATATATATATATATATATATACGATAGTTTGTTTCCTTCCTATAATAGCCCTTTAAGAATGTGGTATATTGTTCTGCATATCTCATTCAATTTAGCATCTCACATGCATATGAAGTATATTACAGAAGTTATTTATAAATTATTTCGAGAGTATAGATTATTATATAAACAATTAAGGATAATAACATTAAATTAAAAAAAAAAACATATAAAGAGGAAATTGTTGCTTAATATTATAATTATTGATTATTCATTATCCTTTAAGTTGTTGTCATAAGCTGTAATAAGTATTCAACCTATTAATTGTATCAAAAACATGTTCTGCAAATATTCTAAGCACAATATTATATTTTGAAAATAGCTTATCTTCAATTGAAAATTTGCCTTTGTTTTTTTGTAGGTAGGATCAAATAATTGGCTACGCTTCCACTATAACAATTTATTAAAACGGCAGAGCACTTTCGATGCACTAACGATGATGCACAGCATTGAAAGTGCTCTGCTGTTTTAATAAATTGTCATAGTGGAAGCGTAGCCAATTTTTTCATCCTACCTACATTAGAAGTCACTCCACCTATCAGAATACCAACTCAGCCTTTTCTTTTGTAGAAGGTCCTGTTTTAGTTTTTGTCATTCGTTAGTGAATAGTCTGAAATTATATGAAAGTGTTAACATGCCTGTGGAGTTGTGTAATCGCAAGGGCAAGTAGTGATGGGAAGTTATAATTATTCAATACCCCCATTAATCTTTTCTTTATCCTTTTTTCCTGCAACTTTGAGAGACAACAGGTTAATGATATAGGCCTATAACTGCTTACTGAATGTTTATTTTTCTTGGGTTTTAGAATTGATACGATAGTTGGCTTTTTCCAAGCTGTAGGGTAGGTTGAGGTATTGCATACCTTGTTACATATGAATAACAATGCACTTGTTGCTATTGCTGGAAGATGTTTAATTATTTTATCGTGCACTTCGTCCTTGCCTAGAGCTGAAGTTTTCAATTTATTAATTGTTGACTGTGGTTTCGAAACCGTAAAGGAACTACCGTATTCCCGCTGAATATGATTATCATGACCTGAAGAATCGTATATGAAAGCTCTAAGTATGATTTGGGTTCATGAGGAGACAATAAATCTCCGCCCCTTCACTTTCTTAATCAAAATTAAGTCACGGTTACGAAACATTTATCAGTTATAAATTATCCACTGCTAAGTGAATTATAATAACATTCTGATGGTTTAGTTTAATTTTCTGAATAAGTCAAGGTACAATAATTTAAACAATACAACACAGAATTCCGGCGGAGCGGAAGTTGTCGAGAGACAATTACAGCCTGCTCTAGGCCAGCTCTAATCACATCCGGTGACTTGAGGTGGCATTTGGCGGGAAACGGCAAGTTAATGCATTGTAATGATGATTACCAGGCATGATACTTACTTACATTGTAGCAGATTTACCTTAAGTAAAATCAGCTATTGAGGTTGTACTCATGACGCGGTTACCGTAAACTTTCTTCAAATGTCCATCGACCATACCTAACAGATGACGAAAATGAGGTCCGTTCAAAATTTGATATATCTTTATACATATAATTCTACTGTACGTGTGTGTGTCACTGAACTCCTTCTAAACGGCTGGACCGATTTGAATGAATTTTTTTGTATGCGTTCGGGTGACGCCCTGGATGGTTTAGATTCACAAATCAGCCCGGCAGATGGAGCAGGAGTGGGGGTTGTAAGGGAGGCCTAAAATTAAAAATAGCGATATTTCGTTTCCTATTGGTTTTTCGGCAAATATGCACCGGATAAAAGTTGTTTATTTTGCTATTTAGAGTAACTTTTGTTTGTTCACGTTTGTCGTACAGCAAATTGTAAACAAGATATAGTAAAGTAGCTTTTGTTTTAAACATATTATTAAATTTAACTTGCTCAGATACCCGGCTTCGCCCGGGAATTCATTTGAGGCTGAATGGTGATGGTATTTTTTAGCAGGCTTTACATTGCACAATATTTTGACATTTACCCGTCGCCAACGTGTGGATTTGGATTGGGGGGGGGAGTTACCCGTCCGTTGCCGTGGATTTACTAATAATAGAATTATTTGTTCGATAAGGCTTCACTGTTCTTCGATATTTTTATATTTACCGTCTCTTATACATGTAAATATGGTGAATTAGCAGATTTCCCTTCAGGGAAATCTGCTAATGAGGTCGTACTCGATTTTCGAAATTTTTCCTCAAATATCCATCGATCTTACCCTGGAGATGAGGAAAATTAGGTCCATTCAAAACTATATGTGTATATATATATATATATATATATATATATATATATATATATATATATATATATATACATTTGTCTGTTAACACTCTAGCGGTCGCAATTTTTGTTTGATCGTTACCAAACTCGGAATTTAATCGTTTTATGTAAAAAGGAAGATCAAGTTCGTTAATGGCTGAAATCGGACCAGTGAGAAGGGGGGTTTAGAGAAGGGGATTTTCGGAAAATTCAAAATATCTCCGTTATTATGCGTCAGATCGAAAAATTGTATAGAATCAATCTTATTGCAAATTAAATTTACTATAAATATTGTTCTATACACTTATTCTGTATCTTGAATATTAACCGAGATATTTGCATTTGTATTCTGCGTGTGGTCGCCAGTACGCGGACTTTCCGACGAGAGCTCTGGCGGCCGTTTCCATAAGTATTCGTCCCTCGTGTATAGGTTAGATTAACTGTTTTTTGGGGCTAGAAACTACTGGGTTATTACGCCCTAAATAATGTTTTAGGTTAGAGGTTTATTACTACTACAGTTGTTATTAGGCAGATTTTTCTATTGTAAAACCACGTGGGAAATCTGCTTAGTTTACGCAGCCCCTGCGTGACGGACTTTTTTTATATTTCAGGCCTCCCTTATAACCCCCCTCCCGTTCGAACCTAAAAATGTTAATATAACTTATAATCATGGAAGAATTAAAGCTAATTGACATACCGAGCTTTGTTAAGTTCGGTTCAGCCGTTAGTGCCCAATACAATTGTTGGCTCCCGCTAAAGTTTTAACGTATAACTCATTTATACTTAGGTATACGACACAAGTGACTCGAACAACAGTTACTCCAAATAACACCATAAACAACTTTTGTTATGTTCATATTTGCGGAACAACCAATAGGAAACGAAATATCACTATTTTTAATTTCAGGCTTTTCTTATAACCCCCACTCCTGTCCGTCCATAGGAATGTTGGTATGGCTTATTATAATGAAGGCTTCACTGCTAATACACATACCGAGTTTTAATTAGTTCGGTTGAGTATTTTTTGGCAAATAATATTGTTGACTCCCGCTATAATTTTTAGCGTATAACGCATTTAAAACTTCGGTATACGTCAAAAGTGTATATAACAAAAGTTACTCTAAATAACAAAATAAACAACTTTTGATATGTGCATATTTACCGAAAAACCAATAGAAAACGAAATATCGCTATTTTTAATTTCAGGCTTCCCTTATAACTCCCACTCCTGTTCATCTCAGAGAAAATTAATATAGACAAACAAATAAACAAACAAACAAACAAACATACACGAAAGAAACAAAATGCAGTTATGGTGTCTATGACATGTTAAACAAAAAGTTATCGTGAAATTTCGCGAAAAAAAATCAATGTACAGACCGAGGTTACAATTTTATATATATATATATATATATATATATATATATATATATATATATATATATATTATATATATATATATATATATATATATATACATATATATATATATATATATATATATATATATATATATATATATATATGTATATATATATATATATATATATATATATATATATATATATATATATATATGTGTGTGTGTGTGTGTGTGTGTGTGTGTGTGTGTGTGTCTGTTACTGCTCTAGTCATCGCAATTTTGGTTTAATCGTTTTCAAACTCGATATATAATCGTTTTATGTAAAAAGAAATATGGAGTTCGTTAATGGCTGAAATTCGACCAGTGGGAGGTTTAGAGGAGAGGAATTTCGCAAATTCTTAACACCACCGTTATTATGCGACGGATCGAAATTTGTATAGAATCAATCCTATTCTTATGTAATGTTCTACAAATGTTATTTTGTACGCATGTTAGCAAATTTCTCTTAAGGAAAATCAGCTATTGAGGTCTTGTACTCATGATGCGATTTTCGAAATTTTTCTTCAAATGTCCATCGATCCTACATAGGAGATGACGAAAATGAGGTCCGTTCAAAACTGTATATATATATATATATATATATTTTGTCTGTTACCGGATATTTGGTACTGATATTTGTCTGCGGTCACAATTTTTCTTTGATCGTTACCAAACTCGATATTTAGTCGTTTTATGTAAAAAGAAAGATCATGTTCGTTAACGGCTGAAATCGGATCAGTGGTAAGGGAGTTTAGAATGGAAAATTCTCGAAAAATCGAAATATCTCCGTTACTATACGTTGGATCAAAACGTTGTACAGAATCAATCTCATTGCAAATTAAATGTACTATAAATATTGTTCTATACATTTATTCCCTATCTTGAATATTAACCGAGATATTTGCATTTTTATGAAATTTGGGCCGATACCAGATTTTTGAATTTCCCGCGAAAAGCTAGTTCGGCCCTTTGCCGTAAATTTTCGGCTCTCATACGGAGATTTCTCTATTGAATAACTTCAGTTGGAAAATCTGCTTAGTGTACGCAGCCCCCGCGAGACGGACTTTTTCACTACTCGATTGTTAACCGAGATATTTGAATTTATTAGTTTTCGGCCATTAGTAAACCTCCACTCCAATTCATGCCATTATAACAACAAGCTGTTATTTTATGAAACACTTCATTCGAAGCCAAAATACCAAATGATGTTTTAATTGAACTTTTACTTTCTGAAATAAATCCAAATACATGACGCACGTGGGAAATCTGCTTAGTTAACGCAGCCCCTGCGTGACAGGCGTTTGTACACGGGCTCAGAACCTAAGTTTCCCATTATACTTTCATTGTTGGTTTCAGAACACTTTCTACAAAATTTGAAAGAAAGACAAGAAGTATCTCCTTCATATGGCAGCCTCGATCCATTTCCAATAAGGAAAATATTGGAGTGGGATGATCCATTATTCAGGTTATATCAGTTATTACTGTATATTATTATTATATTTAAATCATTAACATACAGTAATGCTATTTGTGTGTTTGCCAGGCTGTATTTCTCGCTGGATGCTACTCTCTCCGGATTTACCAATTACCAAATCCATCAGGCCGTTCTCACTCCTGACTTACAGCTAAAACTAAATGTGACCCTGGAAGACAGCAGTTGCACAGGCAGCTACAATCTAAATAGCACTATATACAAAGTTTTACCTCTCAACGGCAATGGAGATATTCTGTAAGGATAGACTCAATCATCAGTTAATTTATTTCCATCCAGAGTTTGTATATTAGTAAATACTAATCATTTCTAATTTATATTTCTAATAGGTTGTAAAATAAGTTCATAGCGTTTTTTACTGGTGATTTCAATACAAATTTCATATTCTTGTTAATTTTAATTTATTTGCGTCCACTTTATAGCTACTATGGCTAATTGGGAAGATTCTTGAAAATATTTTTAATTAATTATATACATGTTGCCATCTTTCAGGTAATTTTTTAATTCCGTCCTCCCAGAACTTTTTAGATTTTGTGCAATGAACTCCTCTATGCGTTTTGCAGTCCTCGAGCAAATTTAAGTGTTTCCCGTTGAGAGAGTTTTAAAGGGCCCGATATAAGTGATAATCTGTTGGGGCAAGGTCTGGTGAATAGGGTGGGTGGGGGATCATATCCCAGCCAAACTCCAATAATTTCTGCAAAGACACCTGAGGACGGACGTTATTGTGATGGAAAACTATGCCTTTGCTTTTCTCTTCCATTTTGTGCAAGCGTACCACTTAAAGATAAGAAATCTAGATCGAAACGGAGGCATAAAAGCACCTTAACTAATCCTTTTTAGCTGATTTTTCTTAAGGGGAATCAGCTATTGAGGTCGTACTCATGACGCGATTTTCGAAAAATTTCTTCAAAAGTCCATCGATCGCTACCCAGGAGATGACGAAACTGAGGTCCGTTCAAAAATTATATATATATATATATATATATATATATATATATATATATATATATATATATATATATATATATATAAGTATTTGTCTGTTAACGCTCTATCGGTCGCAATTTTTGTTTTGATCGTTACGAAACTCGACATTTTTTTTTAACCGTTTTTATGTAAAAAGACAGATCAAGTTCGATTAATGGCTGAATCGAGACCAGAGGGAGGGGGGGGTTTAAAAGGGATGGAGGGTTTTCGAAAATTCAAAATATCTCCGTTATTATTGCATCGGATCGAAATATTTTACAGAACCAATCTTATTCCAAATTAAATTTACTATAAATATTTGTTTTATTTATTCATTTATTCTCTATCTTGAATAATTTCCGAGATATTTGCATTTTTATGAAGTCTGTGGTGGGGTATAGTTCGGATTATTTCGGCCTCCTTACGTCATTTCTCGCATCAGGCGGAAGCTTCTTCTAACCTGGCGTTTTTTAACCTTACCTTACTTCTTACTTGTGAGATTTATGCAAATACGTTTTGTTCATCCACCCCCCCCCCTACAATAAATGTTCAACTAAAAATGAAATGAGTAAAATATGAAGTTATTAAAATATAAATTATCTTACAATTCAGAAGCCGTTTCAGTTGGGTATTTATTTTAATTAAACTGAAAGATTACTCATTACTCATCACGGTGGTATTGTGTTACCAGTAATACAGATTCTTCTCTATTGAAAGACTTCACAGGGAAATCTGCTTAGTTTACGCAGCCCCTGCGTGACGGACTGTTTTAGAATATGCAAAGATTATTGACCAAGTAAACATGATTTTATAAACACAGGGAGAAATATTAAATTGAAATACTGATAAACGCTACGAACATATTTTACAACCCAATATAATATAGAGATATTAATTCACCAATAAATGGTGACCAAATCTAAGAGAAATAATATAAATAAATACGTTACAATTTCAATGTAACAGTACATAATTTAATGAGTTCTGTTTGTTGAATTTTCTCAGGATTAAATTGCAAAAATTAACTGTTTATCTTGAATCTCAAGTAGCTGTTATAAATGGAACTACTAGGATGCTCTACTATCATATGGATTACGGCTTCAACACTTTTCAGGTATCAATTTTATTTTCCATACATACTTTCAATATATAATGTCTGTATTAAAGAATGAAAAAGAAGTCCGTCACGCAACGACTGCGTCAACTAAGCAGATTTCCCACGTGACGGTATACCACACTTGTGATATCATCTCACGTCATATTCTCTATTTATATGTAAAAAAAAAAAAAACGATCTAGAATTTGGGGGTGGGTTACTGAAGGCTGAAAAAAAAAGAAGTCCGAATAACTCGCATAATACTTGAGTTACAAACAAAATGCATAGAACAACAATCGTAGAGCATTGGTAGTTCAACAAGATTGGTTCTATAACATTTTATTATCCGAATCATAATAACGGAGATATTTTGAATTTTCGAATCCCCCCTGTAAATCGACACTATTTCATGTCCGTGTTGAATGTTAATTAACATTCAAGATAAAGAATAAGTGTATATAACAAAATGTATAGTACATTTAATTTACAATAATATTGGTTTTATACGATTTTTCCGAAATAACCCCCCCCCCTCCTCCCACTGGTCTGATTTGAGCCATTATCGAACTTCCCCTTTAGTTTTACATGAAACGCTTATATATCCTGTTTGGTAACAATCAAATAAAAATTGCGACCACTAGAGCGGTAACAGACATATGTATATTTTGAACGGACCTCGTTTTCTTCATCTACTGGGTAGGATCGATGGACTTTCGATGAAATGTTTCGACTTAAGGGAAATCTGCTAAAACAGAATAAATTACAAATTTAACACGTTCGCTGCTGCAGTCTAAGTATGATATACTCCACCACTAACTTCACCGGTCCCCGGCGTCCGATGCCTCTCCTGACGTTAAAATCTGTATCGGACTCCGAGGACAGATGTAGTTTTCGAAGGTAACGCTATGTCTTGACAATTTTAGTGGACTAAATGAATGAATTAGCAGAGCCATCAGTCCTCTAACCCAAGAACTAGCACTAGCAAAGCCAGGAGTGGTCCCCGGTGTCCAATGTCGTCTACATCTAATGTACATTTTTTATCACATTGTCAGATGTTATTTCCAATAAGCACTCTAAAATTGTAAGCTCTTCTAGGTCAGTAGTTGAACTAGAACATGAGGGTAAATAGTTCTTGTCTGCATAAGTATCGTCACTTGAAGTCGCATCACTCTCACTTTCACTGCTGTCTGCAAGAGATGTAGATAGTGCTTACTCAACTTATTTCCTACCACAAGTCATACTGAGTGCAACACAACGGTAAATGAGCGAATGAGGGGCATGGAAGTTAAAACAGATTCAAGTAAGTTCATGTTTGATCAAGTTGTGACTGGGATTAGCATCGGCCGCCGGGGGGTGGTGCCGTACCAAATTAGAGTTTCTCTATTTGGTACTTGTGTATTATATCCACCACATTTTAGTTCCACGCTAGAGTGCGGTACTGTTTTAAGTAGTACGATTCATTGCCCGCAAGGGAGGTTATACTTACCTTATAACCTTCTAGGGAATTATAATGATAAATTAAAGAAAACACAATTTTTAAAAATAAAACATTTTATTCACATTTAGGCGGGAAATGTGTAGAAATACAATTTAAAATGCACTGAAATGTGTCTCCATTTTCTTTCCCATGGTGCTGTCGCCATATGAATTCTACCAAATATGATTCAATGCATTACAAAATGTAATTTTACTTCCTTCGAACCAAGTGCCAATCCGAACGCCGACTTGCTCACCACACTTTCTTACATTACACTTCCAAAAAATACTTTTTTTCCACTATAAAGTTTCATACAATGTGATTTAAAACACTTTCTTCTGATAGCCAAAATATTCCTCTCCTGTAAATATTTAACAGCGTCTTCTTCAGTCGTTGGCAAATCCCAAAGGCGCATTTTTAAAGGACTAAGAAACTCTAAACAGCACAATAAACAGAAAACGCAAATAAACAGCGAACGCAACTATGACAAAAGATAACCTCATTAGCCCGGGAGAGCTAGCGTCGCACTTCAGTAGCGCATTCTAGCGTTGAACTAGTAGAACTAATATGTGGTGGATATAGTACACAAGTACCCTCTATTTCTAGACGGTTACGGTCCCCGGCGTCCTTTTCCGTCTTTTATAAATATGGAGAATGATTTTGATATAAATTAATATTGCTTTGTAGTATGTATTTATAATCCCCTCCTTTTAATTAAAGAAAATAATTAAATAAAATAATCGTTATATTTGGGATGAAGATTTAAATGGGAATGTGTGAGTTTGTGCTATTAAACTATAGACAATATAAATGTTTACTGTGCATTACTGCATAGCATTGGTGATGGTTGCAGGTAGACGTGTCTGGGCTTCTAGGCAGCCCCGAGGTAGGTGCAGTCATGGAGAGGTTCATCGCAGATCTGCTACCGAATCTCCTCAGCAGCAAGAAGCAACGGATAGTAGCAATAGTTAACAACTTGGCAATGACCAAAGGAAACAGCTTCTTGAAAGGTGCTACTCTCAAGACCTTTATTGAAATAATAAAATCATTAGTTGTATATTGATGGAACGACGTGCCATGCTCACATATTTCCAAGGGCATTATTGTTATTCATTCTATAATGGACTCTTTTTAATATCGAATTACTTCCTAAAGTAAATATTTAATAAATCTTGTATATTTTATTGTATTGCATATTTTATTTAGTTTTTAACACCCATGAGCAAAGGACCTGAAGGCTGAAAATCTTATCACAGTCATTTACTAACATATTGTTACGTTAATTAAAAAATCAGTAATAAACGTTGTTTATTAGAGTTCTTTTGGATTGCAAAATTACACACAAGTTTCAGAGTTTTTATCACTGCACAATTTATTTAATAATGCACTACACACGTGGTTAATTATTTTTAACTACTACTCACAGTATGCACTGATAACTTCACTGGTCTTCTTATTACACAGTCCAATAACTCGCTCACGATCACTGAAGTTCACAAAAACACGGCACTGCACTGATTTTCCCCGTTATTATATGTTAGATCAAAAAAGTGTATAACTAATCTTATAATGTTCTATAAATATAGTTCTATACATATTTTCTGTATCATGAATAATAACGGAGATATATGCATTTTTGGGGGGGGGGGCTTTCAGTAAACCCCCACTCCTACTCATGTCATATTAACAATAAGCTGTTATTTCAGGAACCACTTCATCCCTATTTAAATACCAAATATGGTGGTACTTATCTGTTATCTAGAGGCCACCCATTTAAAGACGATTATTAAATCACAATTAAAAGAGAATCACTTCATTATTATTATTTATTAACGTCCACTTTTTGCAACTAATGCTAATTGGGACGGGCTATCTACAGGTTACCTCCCTTTTCTAGCCAGGGTGGGACATAGGATATTATTTAATAAATTCCGTCACTAAATAAATGCCCTTGCCCAGGGGGGAATCGAACTCGCCACCCTAGGATTACCATGTGAGATTAAAGGCAACGCTTTAACTCGCATGGCTAACCTGAGCCCCGAAAGTCACTTTATTATTTAAAAAAGTCCGTCACGCAGGCGCTGCGTAAACTAAGCAGATTTCCCACGTGAAGTTTTACAATAGAGAAATCTGCCTAATAACAACTGTAGTAGTAAGAAACCACTAAACCTAAAACATTATTTAGGGCGTAATAACCCAGTAGCTTCTAGCCCCAAAAAACAGTTCCTAACCTCAAAACCTATTCACGAGGGACGAATAGTTATAGAAACGGCCGCCAGAGCTCTCGGCGGAAAGTCCGAACATAGCCTACTGGTGACCACACGCAGAATACAAATGCAAATATCTCGGTTAATATTCAAGATAGAGAAAAAACGTATATAACAATATTTATAGTAAATTTAATTTGCAATAAGATTGATTTTGTACAATTTTTCGGTCCGACGTATAGTAACGGAGATATTTCGAATTTTCGAAAATCCTCCCCTCTAAACCCCCCCCCCCTCCCACTGGTCCGATTTCAGCCGTTAACGAACTTGATCTTTCTTTTTACATAAAACGACTAAATATCGAGTTTGGTAACGATCAAACAAAAATTGCGACCGCTAGAGCGGTAACAGACAAATATATAGATAGACACATATATATATATATATATATATATATATATATATATATATATATATATATAGATAGATAGATAGATAGATATATATATACAGTTTTGAACGGACATCATTTTCGTCATCTCCTGGGTAGGATCGATGGACATTTGAAGAAAAATTTCGAAAATTCCGTCATGAGTACAACCTCAATAGCTGATTTCCCTTAAGGGAAATCTGCTAATAATACTTCTAGAATTTATTTGAATGACAAAAACGTAATTATAAATTAGAGTTATACCAAAACTGGACGATGTCCCGGAGTAGCTGCATAAAGCAGTCGTCCCCGGCCATCGTCTGCCAGATCAACTCAGCAAGTCCAAGTGGTGTAATAATAAACCACCACCAAGTACTGTTAATATACTGTCATTTATTTTCTTATACAAGAAACAGAATGACTATGATAATCTAGTCAAGCATGAACAGCCTAAAGCGATAGCAATACCAGCGAATAACGATAATCGGTTTTGAACCAGTAAATATTTTATCTGTAAATAATGAGTGGTCTCGCGTTAACCACATTTTCATACATAAATTTTAGAAGTGTAATTTTGAATCAAAAAAAGTGATTTTATTGTAATTATGGTTTTCATTGAACTATTATTTTGGGAGACACGTGCAAATACCTCACGTGATGACGTCATCGATTAAAATTTGTCGTTCTTTTCTCAAAAATATGTATTTGTTTTATACCATACTCGATATTTAACCGTTTTATTCAACACTAAAGATCGTATTTGTTATTGGCTGAATAAAATAGTGGCGATTCGAAAATTCAAAATATCTTCGTTATTATAAATCGGATTTGGAAAATGATATAGATTCAATCGTGATAAACTATTGATCCTCTACAATAATTGTTCTATCCATTATTTCGTAACTTAAGTATTAAGCGAATCATTCGTATTTTCCTGTAGTCTGCTTCCGTAACTCCCGCCCCCCCCACTTCTCTCATCGGTCATTTATCTATAAGTAGACAATATGTGGCGATATAAGGATATTAGTGTGTTATAGCTGTAGGTGGGAAATCTGCTTTGTTTACGAAGCGGATTTATATATATTGTTACGTTTCATTACCAAAACCAGTAATAAACGATTTTAATAAGAGTTCTTTTGGATTGCAAAATTAAATACTCGCTAGTTTCACAGTTTTTATCAAACCACAATTTATTTCACAATGCACAATAAACTTGGTAATTATTCTTAACTACTACTCACAGTATACACTGATAGCGTCACTGTTCTTCAGATTACACAGTCCAATAATTCACTCACGGTCACTGAAATCCACAGAAAGACGGCACTGCACTGTCCTTTACTTCGCGGCACTGCACTGTCCTTTACTTCGCGGCACTGCACTGTCTTAAACACGGCACTAAACTGTTACTTACAGTCCCGGCACAACACTGTTCTTCTTATAAAAACACTTTACCGCACTGCACTAAGGCGCACTGTAGCACCGAACGCACACATGAGCACTTGAGAAGAAAACTGACTCGCTCGCGGCTGGCTGGTTCTTTATATAGGTCGTCGGCATACATCAAAGGGGAATTGTCTGGACCGTTTGACACTGGACTGAACGGGTCTAGTAGGGGCTCGATCCACTGTCGGCTTCTGTGATCTATCTCGCACTTCCCAAATACGCGACTCTCTCTCTGAAGGATTATTCATGTATTTATTTTTTGCAACAACACACACACGCACACACACACACACACACACACACACGCACGCACACATATATATATATATATATATATATATATATATATATATATATATATATATATATATATATATATATATATTCTAGCTAAGGTACCCGGCAATCCCCGGGAAATCATTGTTGACGGACTAATGATGATATTTTTATAGCGTGACTTCAATGTGTACAATTACACTTCCATCCACGGCGTATTGTTTTTACGAAATAGCCAATCCTAAAGGGTAATTTTTGGGACCTAATAGAATAAAATTTTAGCTTTGAAGAATAAATGAAAATGTGTTCCTAATCTATCCCTCTCCAATTTTTGAGTAATTCAAACCATAATCATGGATAGCATTTGTTACAATTAAATGTCATTTTTAATGTACATATTTCCTGAAAAAAACAAAACAAAAAAACAATCCGAGCACATATAGTTTAAGCACAGTTTGTACATAAGATTATATTCGTAATAGTGAATCTCAGTGGAAATCACTTCCAGTAATGCCAGCATATCAAAGGAAATAAGTAAACTCGACTAACTGTTTTAGCCTCCCGTCAACTTCCACTTCTGTGGAATTCCTTTATCCTGAATCAATAATTTAAGGAAAACAATGTTGATAACCCTTATTATCAACATTGTTTTCCTTAAATTATTGATTAAAAACATTATTTTATTAATTTTTCTACCTCATGGAATTATATTATAGTGGCGCACTAAAAATAATTTCATTTATATTCAAAAAGCTGGGTGAGGGGAAGAGATTGTGGCCCTCCCTCCAACCTAAGTATTACTTTAAACAATCATATGGAGATTAAACACATACTGTCTTTTGTCATAATGACATTACCATTAACGTTTAATTGCTGTATCTAATATATATCGAACCTCACTGAGCACAACATGAATAGCTAATTTCACTTAAGGTAAATCTGATAAAACCGTTGAATAAAAGGGTTGTGGGGGGGGCGTGTTACTGAGGGCTGAAAACAAGAAAATGAGAATGCTTCACTTAATACTTGAGTTACTAAAACGAAATTTATAGAACAACAATTGTAGAGTATTTTAACTAATAAAAATGATGAATATAATTTCTGTACGACTTTGTTTATGTTTTAGTTGTGTTGGGCCTAACCTGTTTTGTGTATTATCGGGTTGTTGGGTTGGCTGTGCTGAGGGCCGCCTCGCATATGTCACTCAGTTGGCCTTCTCTCCCTCACAGCTAGACCTTTGCTCTTTCTCTCTCTTTCTTACCTTTGTTAGTCCTAGTTAGTGCTCTCATTTAATTAATTCCATATCGTTATTATTAGTGTCTGTGCTCAGCCTCATAGAGATAGAGACAGCCATCTATCTCTCTCTCCTCAGAAAATGGACAGATAAAGGTAAGCTTCAATTAAATGTTATTACTAGACTAGTTTAGTTTTTCCTGTTCTCCCACCTTTTTACCATTCTTTTCCACTTTTATACTTCATTCTAATTTCCTATTATATTATTTTAAAGGTAACTCTTAATATTTGTCACTGTATGTAATTTTTTAATTCGACAAACATCCATTTTAAAACTTATATCCCAGTAAATTAGTCGATAATTATTCGTTTTGTAGCATTGCATTATTATAATTTGTATTTTGAAAGGTTATTTTGAGCCGTAGCCCCGAATTTGACATAGATTTGTATTGTTTTGATATTGACTTTCTCTTATCAGTTGTGATAAGTTCCTCCCGTCGGGCTTTCACTAAATGCTTACTCCTTTTTCATCATATACTTCTTATGTATGAACTCAAATATCATTCAGTACCTTTATTCTAATGCTTCGTTCTTATATATTTAATAATTTGCCGATAATAACTGTTGTAAAGTTGATTTCAAATAAATTTATCATAAATGTTTACTGTGGATATTTATACAAATGGGGAACTAAATTTTGTGTTTCGTGCTGATTCCTAATTAATTAAGTTTCATTCAGTTCTATCTTTTCATTTTGTACTACCTAAATGTATCAAATATGAATTTATTTTCACTCATTGAGCATTATTATTATTACTGCTATTTATTGATGCCCACTTTTTGCTATTACGGCTAATCGGGACGGGTTATCTACAGGTTACCACTCTTTTCTAGCCAGGGTGGGACTAAGGATTTTATTTAATGAGTCTGTCACTAAATAAATTCTTATTGCCCAGGCGGGAATCAAGCTCATCACTCTAAGTGTTCAATGTGAGTTTAAGGCCAAAACTTTCAATGACTAACATTGGACATTAAATTTGACATTAGTGTAGTGTCTTTAAAAATGGATTTTTGGAAGTTAGAACCAACCCTTTCCTCTTTGCAACTCTAGTAGGTATCACCTTCCTTTCCAAACTTCACTCTTACTACTTTTAAATAATGTTTTTGTCTGATATGAAGAGAAAAAACCCGATTTAGTATTGATAGGCTTTAGACATTACCTTAGTCGGTTTTTATCACTTGCTCGTTTCACTTCTCTTCCAACCTTCCTTTTCTTTACCTATCACCTACATTTCCCCCGGGCATGAATCAATTAGAACGATTCTTATGCCAAAATAATGATATCTAACAAACACTGAATTTATATAGGCCTGATAAGAGTTAATAATAATTGTGATTTGGCCAGATGGGGTTTGCGCCAAAAATTAAATGATTTGTGTGTGCATCTGAAAATATATATATGTATTTCTGAAGTAAGCCTACAGAACAGGAGTTTATTTACCACACGTGCCGTGCATAATGTGTTTGATATTTGACATAACAACAACTAAAAATACAATGGACAAATTATTTATAAAATAAAGCTATTTACAACAGAAAAAAAAATGTAGACTACAATGATGAATTAAATAATTAAATTAACAGTAGTGGATTTTCAAATAAATCATACAGTTATACACTTGTTAAGCATATTTTCTTAATTGTGTATTGCATTTATAAATTAGAATATTTTCCTCAACAGGCCTTTCTAATTGTCTTTTAGGTATTTTACTTCCATTTTATATTCTTCTCTTTGGTCCATTAAAAGTCTGCAGTCGTAGAACAAGTGTCTGTAAGTTTGTTCAGCAGTAAAGTCGCAGTAACAATTTGGTTGATCTGTTAGGCCAAAATGATTATAGTAAGAGTTTATTGTACCGTGCTCTGTTAATCATTGTGTCAAGTAATAGTCTGTTGATGCTAATTTTTGTCCTAAACACTCCTTAATGCCCGGAATAAATAATCTTAGGTGTTGTGCTTCCGTAGTCATATACCACTTCTGTTGCCATTACATATAAATTTGATTGAACTCTGTTTTGGTCATATCTCCTTCAAATAATAATGGAGATTTGAAGAATTTTTTCAAAATTGTGACATGAGTATATTTGGGGCGGTAATAGGGGATGTGTGAGATTTATTTATTTATTATTGTGTCTGTAGTTCGACGATCCCTAAGACTCTTAATAAGTTCATGAATGGCTTTTCTGATTAATTCTTGATTAATAATTTGATTATGAGCTTGAAAATGATGAAGATACGTTTCCTCATATGTTTCCCATAATGTCCTACTTGAGATAAGGTCTTATCATCACACACACACACACACACGCACGTATGTGTGTGTGATAATTAATTCATATAATTGGGAAGATAGTTTTACGCAAGAGGGCTATTTTGTTGTATATACGAATTTTGTGTAGGTATGAAAATAAATTAATTCTGTATTGGCTGTTATAGTTGAAGGGCAGATGTTGTCAGCATATATCTTATCGTCAAGTAAATGATATTAACTTGAGCAAGTGGCTCTGTCATCTCTGTCCATGGAGGTCTGATTATACGTGATTATCTGCACGATGTTGACTTCGCTCACATATGGCGATAGTTGTCTCATTTTAATATGGCGATTCTAGAATCATATTATTTATACAGATTCGAGAACAAATTTTGAAACTATAGACAAATGTGAGTTCCAGGACATTAAAACATTGGATGTCAAACGACATTGACAAACTCACCAGGCATACAACCCAGAGACAATCGTCTGACCCTACCGTACTTACATTTACAAATACTACAGACGCCATTAAATGAATGGCAACAATTTCGGCATAGAACAGCAGAAAATCATCTGCGAGAAATAAAGCCTTTTATAAGCGAGTGGCCATCTAGCAGGCGTGACAATAGACGAGATGAAGTACTATCGAGACTTAGGATAGGACATCCACATCTCATGACGAGAACATAAAGACCTCTTTGCAGAAAATGCCATCAACCATGAAACACATCAGTATGTGTTCACATCAGTCAGTACTAACTGCAGGAATATTGAATACTTAAGAGACTCCACATAATATGTACCGACTTCCTACAGACAGCAGCCCACATATCGACATTTCATTAAATCACCTTAAAAAATTGAATTTGTTTTACAAAATTTTCCTTCTCTCCTTTTTTACTTAGTGAGAAATTCAATATAATTTTGAACAATTTTAAATAATATAAATGTACTAGTATACAAGAATAATTTTAATATTTGTTTTATTAAAACCATTTTTAATTGTTGTTTATTACTAATCTAATGTTTATTTGTGGTTTTTATTACTTGTATTTAATATTTATTTATTGTGTTCACTTTTTTATTTGTTGATTAAGTTTATTTGATATTTTTCTATAATTTTGTTTTTATTTTACATTGTTAAACTTTTAGCCAAATTGCCTAGTTGGGGCTGCTCCTGTATAAATAATTTAAAAAAAAACCATGAATATAATTTGATTGCTCCTGAAACCGATGCCCATACACGATACGAGGGGGACTGTGCTAAATGGCAGAGCAAAAGATAAAGGGCTACTAGCTTAGACCGCTTGGCCAGCTGTCTGCTATGTCACAGGGCACGGCTTTATGCTGTTACTCCCCGACATTGTCCGGTTCTAGGCTATCACTAATTTATAATAATATTTGGTCATTTATAAATTCTAGAAGTGTTATTTGAAATAAAATAGTGATTTTCTTTTTATTACAATTTAATAATCATAATATCGTTTAATTTTTTATTTGTTTGTTCAGTTTTGTTATTTTTTTTGTAATTTGGTTTTTATTTTACATTGTTAAACTTTGAACCAAATTGCCTAGTTGCGGGATTGTTGGAGATGTAGGATTATTTCATTGTCATCATTATTTATTTATTAACGTCCACTTTTTGCAACTAAGGCTAATTGGGATTGTCATCATTAAGCCTCAAGGTTAGGAGAGGGTGAGAGGTGTTCAGGCCTGACGGCTAGGTACCCTCTTATTCTGATTCCGTGCTCTTGTGTCCTGTCATACAGTGCCATCTAGTATGACTGTGCTAATAAGTTGTTACTGATTCCAAGTCTCACAACTTTACGGTGTACAAAATAGAAGATCTCACTTGTCTATCGAAAACAAATTAACAATATACAAGTTACTACTTAAACCCAATATGGACATACATACTAGAAGTGTGGGGTACAGCAAAACCTTCAAACATCAGACGCATCCAGACCTTTCAATCCAAAGTCCTGCACACCATAGTAGGTACTCCAGATTATATCACCAACCACACTCTCCATAAAGATCTTAATATCCCATTTGGGTACTTGTGTATTATATCCACCACATGCTAGTTCCAATAGTTCCAAGGTAGAGTGCGCCACTGTTTTACGATTGAAGTGCGACGCTAGCTCGCAGGCTAATGAGGTTATCTTTTGGTTTTGTTGCGTTTGCTGTTTATTGTGCTGTTTAGTGTTTCTTGTTTATTCGTTTAAAAATGCTTCTTTGGGATTTGCCAACAAGTGAAGAAAGTGAAAATTTACAGGAGAGAAATATTTTGCCTAGGAGTCGAAAGTGTTCTAAATCGCATAGTATGAAACTTTATTGTGGAAAAAGTATGTTTTGGAAGTGCAATATAAGAAAGTGTGGTGAGCAAGTCGGCCTTCGGATTGGGAATTGGTTTGAAGGAAGCAAAATTCCATTTACTTTACAAAGAAGCTTTAAGGTTCATTTACTGCTGGTGCGAGGAATTAACATCTATAAAATTTTGCAAAATACAACTAAAATTGTCAAATACAACTATTATAGATTGGAACAACTACATGAGAGAATTGTGTGTGTTAGAGATGGAAGTGTGAGTGAAAGTTAAACAGAATGTTTTATTGCTAAAAATTGTGTTTTATTTTATTTAGCATTATAATTCCTTAGAAGATTATAATGTAATTATAACCTCATTTGCCGGAGAGCAATAGTACTACTTAAAACAGCAGCGAACTCTACATTGGAACTAGCATGTGGTGGATATAATACACAAGTACCCCCATTTGTAAAGGACCTAATTCCCTGACGATTCAGAAAATTCCACAACAGGCTATCCAATCATCCTAATCCAGAAGTGCTAGCCCTTTCCAGTACCACTCATCCATATTCCCCTCGACAAGAGACAATGGCCCAGAGATCTGCTATAGAAGTGTAAAGTGAAGTGATAGCAGTGGCTATTTCCTTATCAAGTGCCATTCCTCCTTAGCTGTTGACTTCCTTGCCAGGCAGGGAGGTGCTGCTCCTCTCATTGTGCTGAAGGGGTGTAGCTTCTGTCGAGAGTGATGGAGGACGATTGTATTGTACTTATCACACATTACCAAATGGATTTAATTGCAGAATGTAATTCTCTTAATAAAATAAATTAAATAAATAAGATTCCAAGTGTCAAGAAAACTGCATTTTCCCTTGTAGAATTTCTGAAAATATGTGGCTACATGCAAATAGTGTTGTTAGTAGCTTCTTGCTAAGGCTTCAAGTTGGTTTGTCACTGGTCTGTACTGAGGTGTTTTCTTTGTCTTCAAACGTCTTCATGTACTACTATATAAGAAATAACTGAGTATAGAGCTCTCCACCCTAATTTATTGTTTTCTTTAGTTCATTATGATGTTTCGGCCTTTTTGGCCATCTTCGAATAATCCTATAAAATAATTATTCATCGTCAACATAAAATTATTCAATCTGTGGTAATTGTGACATATCATGGCATTTCTTTGTGACAATTTACAAAAACTTAGTGTTTTTTTCAAGCTAACAAAAATTCAGTCCAACTTTTCAGAGCTCCCAATCCTTAATCAATTCATTGAGACATCCTCCCTCCCCTCCCAATATCCAAACAATGTGTGAAGCTAAACAACAAAAATGTTAGATACTCACTGAAGTAGAAATTGTTTCCACCTTTGTTATTCTCAATAATTTTATATCTCCAATATCTCAAAATTTTCAAAAAACTTTTTCTTTATTGCCGTATTCCTCGACTCCTGAGTAAAACATAGGTATTGAAGATCAGAAACATATTTGAGTTGTATTTTACATATTATCTATGGAAAGTGGGAGTGGACAATCGTTTTCAATGATAGTATATTTCAATAAATTTCAACTTTGAATTTGCCAAAATCATGAATAAATGGCTTATCGATATCTGCCATATAAGTTTTACATATTACTATCAGGAAGGTGCTTTACTATGTTGTAGGAATCTCACTAAACCAGTAGAAAGACGCTTGTTATTAATAATTTTACCTTATATTAAAATAATTTAACTTTTCTTCTTTAAAAGAAGCATGATACTATGTCAAACTTACTAAAATTACTTATAAAAGCTAAACTATTTGACTAGCATGAAGGGCACCCTTCTGTCAACATTAAAACACCAATGCGTCCATAAACTATCTTTCTATTTATAACATTGTATATTCTATAATGAGAAAAATATATAATTTACTTAAATTTTGGAATGTACAATGGGGATGACACATCATATTTTTAATTTATTAACTGCACTTGCATAGACTATGTTTATTTCCTAGTATCTGTTTTATAATTAATAGTTTTATTAATATTTATAGATATGTAAATTGATTCTGCTATTTTTCTTGAATTAGCTTTGTTTTCTCTAAAATAAAAAACTGATTTAAATTCATGCAGTTCGTCTATTTATTAATATTCAAATCAAACAAGGGATTATTTTTGCCTATAAGTGCATAGTTTTATCACTCCAAAGACTGTCATGGCAATAGAATGTAGTGTATATATCTAAGTTGAATAGTTTGTTCTATTATTTGGGGCTATGAGTTGATTTGTGTAATTATTATTTGTAAGAGGAGTTGGTCTAGGAGCAAAATGCTCTGACTAAAGCGAACCACTTCCCAAATTACCTTCCCCTTCTGCTCTCCCCACCACAATAACACATAAAGTCATCCTCGTTTCACTCTATTACTGGATTCGTTATTGGAATCTAATAGGAGTATTGGTCTCACCACTGTATTGCTAATGTGTGAACAGGTACCTTCATTGAGCGTGCTGTATTTTTCTAATAGGCTAAAAGATCTCTCCATCGAACATACTGTATTACTCTAATAGAGGAATAGGTCTCACCATTGAACCTTCTTTATACCTCTAATAGGGGTATATGTATCCTCATCGAATCTATATAAATACTCTAATAGGGGAACAGGTCTCTTCATCAAAGCTACTGTATTACTCTAATAGAGGTATAGGTATCTCCATCAAATCTAGAGTAATACTCTATTAGGGCAACAGGCCTCTTCATCAAAGCTACTGTATTACTCTAATAGAGGTATAGGTCTCTCCATCAAATCTACAGTAATACTCTAATAGGGGAACAGGTCTCTTCATCAAAGCTACTGTATTACTCTAATAGAGGTATAGGTCTCTCCATCAAATCTACAGTAATACTCTAATAGGGGAACAGGTCTCTTCATCAAAGCTACTGTATTACTCTAATAGAGGTATAGGTCTCTCCATCGACCCTGCAGTAATAGTCTATTAGGGGAACAGGTCTCTTCATCAAAGCTACTGTATTACTCTAATAGAGGTATAGGTCTCTCCATCGACCCTACAGTAATACTCTATTAGGGGAACAGGTCTCTTCATCAAAGCTACTGTATTACTCTAATAGAGGTATAGGTCTCTCTATCGACCCTACAGTAATACTCTAATAGGGGAACAGGTCTCTTCATCAAAGCTACTGTATTACTCTAATAGAGGTATAGGTCTCTCCATCGACTCTACAGTAATACTCTAATAGGGGAACAGGTCTCTTTATCAAAGTTCCTTTAATAGTCTATTATGAGCACATGTTTCTTCGGCAAACCTACTGTAGTTCTGTATTACTGGCTGCTGTATCTCTATCGAACCTACAATAATACTCTAATAGGGATAGGTTTCTCTACGAACCTACTGTAATACTATTAATAGGCGTGGAGCTCTCTCCATCAAGCGTACAGTATACTCTAATTGGTTTGTGAGTGGCTTATTTGCTAAAAGTCTGTTTAAAGGAGTTATATGCCAATCTTTAGCAGTCCGAATGGAAATTAGTTACATATGTTAAAGGAACATATATAATTAATTTTAAAAAGTAAAAAAAAAATATTATTTAAAAATAAAAATGAAATGCTTTGACCGGTCATTCAGGAGTAGAGACGAACATCCTTCCTCCCGAGTAGCTAAGTAATGGTAGCTACTTCCCAGCTGGAAGAAGAATTAGTAGGCTTGTCAACGGTGTTCGGATCAGTCCGTAGGATAAGAAATAATAAAAAATGACAAGATAAATTAAAAAGGGTAATGAGTACATCTTCAATAAATTCCTTAATTGAACATTTACTCCCCTACATTTTTTAAATTGTATATATATATATATATATATATATATATATATATATATATATATATATATATATATATATATCTATATATACTAGCTAAGTAACCCGGCTTCGCCAGGGAATTCATTTGAGCTTGAATGAAGATGGTATTTTTTTTGACAAGTCTTTACTTTCCACAATATTTTGACATTTCCCCGTCACAGTCTTTAGGGTTCGTAACTGTCGTTGCTGTGGATTTGTTCATAATAAAATTATTTGTTATTTAAGACTTCCCTCTCCTCAATATTTTTTATATTTCCCGTCTCCTGTGCATGTCTTTTTTTTTTTTTTTATAACGTATTGAACAGTATAATTCATAGTCATAGAAAGTATTCTATCTTCCAAAGCATGTATGAATAAAAGTTCCTTTCCCTTGATGCGGTACAAAGCTTAATGGAAACGGCAGAACTGATAGGACAAAGGAAGTAGCTCGACACCTCCCTTGCCTCAGTACTGCCAACTCCTTTAGGATATCAATTCTGTAATACATTAAATTATATTAACAAATCAGATTACATTATCTTCACAATACGAAAACTTGTTTGTTCAAAATATTTTTCATGTTCTTATTAAATAATGTATTAAATACACTTAGAGAAAACCGGCGTTTCTCATGAATTAATGTTTGGGATAAGAGAAGGGGGGGGGCAGTATACTTTATTTGGTGCAAACTGTTACTGGCGTTAAAAAATAACATAGTTTTGAATTATTAAGGATAAATTTCTAACATGGATTTCAATTATTATTATGGGGGAGGTTTATCCTCAGTGAAAACTGGAGTAAAATCCATATCGGGGGAAAATCCAACCGATATGGAGTTTGTGAGTGTGACATATTAAGGGGAATTTAAAAATTTTCGCACGATTCTAGCAGTATCAAGAAGTACCCCTTGCTGTGCTTCTTTTATAATTGCTGTTGGCAGATTCAAGTTCTTGGTGCCTGCTATCGTTGTTTTTGGCACTAGTCCATTTGAACTTACTACAATAGCCGTAACTGTGGCAGATTTCAGTTTGTATACCTCTTTGAGCTCGATAGCCAATTCTTGATATTTTCTTAACTTTTTGGCATGGGATTTTCGAATATTCTCATCATTGGGCACTGCAATGTCAATAATATCAGCAGTCTTATTGATCTTGTCAATAATGAGAATATCCGGTTTGTTATGGTGCACAGTATGGTCAGTTATCATCGCTTCGTCCCAATACATCTTTATATTATCTTTCTCCAATAATTTTTGAGGATTATAGCGATAATAAGCGACCTTACTGCCTACCATGCCGAATTTCTCTGCTAGAGCTTGATACTATACGTTTGCCACGTTTTTGTGCCTCTGTTAGTAATCGGATACAGCAAGTATTTCTCATCCTTCCGTAATATGTTGAATGGATTCATAAGCTTTGTTGCATAATCTACATTTGTCTGAGACACTACTGTCTTTGAGGATATGACGTCTGTATGATCTGGTGGCAATCACTTGGTCTTGGATAGCTGTAATGAAACCTTCTGTTTCTGAAAACAGCTTTCCAGACGTCAGCCACGCGACAGAATAAGCCTAGTCTACCTCCGTGTCATAAAGGCGACTTATCCAGGTGAGGAACCGGGTAGTTCATATTGGAATGAATTGTTGAGTATATCAATATTTCGATACAAATTACTTGCTTCATACCTTATTTTACAAAAAAAAATATAAAACAAAAGTTAATCTAATTATATAATAAAATGTAATATAATAAAAAGTAAACAGCTTTTGTTATGTGCACAATTGCCGAAAAATAAGTAGAAGATGAAATATCACAAATTTTTATTTCAGGCCTCCCTTATAACCCTCATTTCTATCTGAACCTAAAAATTTTAATATAGCTTATAATCTTGGGAGAATTAATGCTAATTCACAAACCGAGTTTTGTTAAGTTTGGTTCAGTTGTTAGTGCCCAATAAAATAGTTGGCTCCCGCTTTAGTTTTTTGTGTATATCTCGTTTATACGTTATTATAAAACAAAAGAGAATATAACAAAAGTTACTTGAAATAACAAAATAAACGACTTTTGTCATGTGCATATTTGCAGAAAACCCAATAGAAAACGAAATACCGCTGTTTTTATTTTCATTCCCTCCCTTATAACCCCCACTCCTGTTTGTCTCAGAGAATATTAGTATAGCCTAAAGTCTAAGTTGGGCTAGTAGTAATATATATATAAAGTTTCATAAAATTCGGTTCAGCCGTTTATGCGTGAAAAGGTAACAAACAAACATACACGAAAGAAACAAAATGTAGTTATGGTGTCTATGACATGTGAAACGAAAAGTTATCGTGAAATTTCACGAAAAAAATCAATGTACAGACAGAGGTTACAATTTTATATATATATATATATATATATATATATATATATATATATATATATATATATATAGATATAATTTTGAACAGACCTCATTTTTGTCATCTCCTGGATAGGATTAATGGAAGTTTGAGGAAATGTTTTGAAAATCTCGTCATGAGTGCAACCTGTAACATTCCAAATGATCGGGCATCCCCTCTTTGAACCTCTCTTCTACATATCCCGAGTTGAGGTGGGATGCCTCCAAATGATCCTGTCCCTCCATGACTCCTGGATCATCGTCTGCATGACCATCAACTTGGAGATCTTCATGACATGTCTGTCGTAGGGTCTCTTCTCTGTCATATACCTCAATTAATGCTCTCCTGTAGTAGAATGTTTTCATAGTGATGTTGGGGTACATATTGTCCTGTTCAAAGGCTGGGATCCTGACCTTTCTCTCCCAGTAGAGTGGCTGGAGAATGTGAGCATGGCCCTTGATATCCCACCACCAGGGCTTCCACTTCTTTGTCTTAAATTTTAAACAAGGCCAGTGTTTGGAAAAATTCAACCTCAGCTTCCTAATGATTGATGATCTGAATAAATATTTGATAGTGTCATAGAATAAAATTATGCATTTACCAAGTAATGCACCACAGCAGGTTTCAAATACTCCTGATTCTTAGGCAGACAATCATTAACACATATATCTACTATATTTGGCATGAGCACTATCGATAAATGCCCTGTTGTAGTATGTGTGGAAACTGCCTGCAACACCTGGAAACTATTGGAAACTGAAATCTGATCCCGCCTAGCACTAAGGACTAAATGATTAGTTGGAGGAGAAACATCAGTTTCTCGTGGCTGTTCTGTGGCTCATCCTGCAACCTACTGTAATAGTCTTATATGGGTTCAAGCTCTACATCAAACAAACAGTAATACTCTAATAGAGGTACAAGTCTCTCCATCGAACCTACTGCATCACTCTAGTAGGTGAACCGGTTTCTGCATTGAAGCTACTGCAATCCTCTAATAGGGAAAGAGGTCGCTCCATGGAATCTACTGTAATACTCTAATAGAGGAACAGGTCTATCGACCCTACTGTATTACTGTAATAGGGGAACATGTTCTGCAACGTTCTTAACCTGTCCCCATTGGTTCAAACAGCTTAGAGCCTAGCACTGCCTCATCATCTGCAATATCCATAATCTTTCCTCATTGCAGCGAACAACATAGAGTCCAGCACTGCTTCAAGTTCTGCTACATCCTTAACCTGTCCCCATTAAAGTGAACAGTATAGAGTCCATTCCTGCTGTTGTCTTTGTAGCTGATTCTTTTGTTTTGGTTGTTGGCATGAGTAACTTCTATCTCAGTAGGGGACACACTTCTGACCCTGTGAGACCTTTAGTCATTGCGCGTTACTCCCGAATTCCTTTGCTAACTCCTCTAGCCTCTCCATCTCGGTGATTGGTCAGATCCTTTTTATTTCTATCATCTCTTTCTTTTCTTCTTATCATTTTTCTGAGGGATCTGCTCCATTGGTAATGCTAAATTAAAATTAAATTATTTATTAACGCCCACTTTTTGCAACTAAGGCTAATTAGGACGGGTTATCTTCCAGTTACCACAGTTTCCTAGCCAGGGTGGGACTAACGATTTTATTTAATAAATTCCGTCACTAAATAAATTCCTATTGCCCAGGTGTGAATCAAACTCGTCACTTTAGGTTTGCCATGTGAGATTAAGGTCAACGCTTTAACTCACTTGGCTAACCTGAGCCCCAGGTAATTCTGATTAATAGCCGTATTTTGTTTATTATATGTATATGTTTTTGTACTTTGTAAATCTTCAGTCCTCCACTTACCCAAACTCTGCAGTGCCTATTATTGTTTATTTATTTGGGGGATGTTTTACTTTAGCACCTCCCATACATTCACATGCGCTAGCTTGGGCACACACACACACATACGTGTATACATAAAATTGTTTTGTTTTGATATTTGGGCTGGAATTAGTTAAAGGAAGTATAAGGTCCCCTGAAGAGCACTGCCAATCTACCTTCCCCCTGTGACATTTCATCTGACCTTTTTCATATCACAATAACACTTCCCCTTCTCTAGAATCTTTTAACATTTTCATATTCTCTAAATCTTTATTATCCGTCGGGTGAGTGTGGAACCTCACAGACCAGTTTCGTTTATATGAAATTAACCAAATTCATTACTGCTTTAAAAAAAAAAATTACAATAAATAAATGTGTCATCCATGTTGAAATAACATAGTCCCATCCTTGAAATGAGTTTGTTCAAATTATAATCCTTTGAAATCCTTACCCAAAATGGAGTAAAGCTGAGAGCTCCCCATGTTTGTTCAAGTCATTTTCAAACCACGCCTACCTCAACCACTTAATTAAATCATTTTTGAAGCCTGTAGTTTAGTAATATGTTTTATTGTTTATTGATTGTTACTCTGCTTAAATATAAGTATGTACATACTATTTAAAGAAAGAACAATATAATAACATTTATAGAAAATTAAATTTACCACAAGGTTGGATTTGTTATGATTTGACCAGAGTCAGAGTGAGGGAGATATTTACAACATGGCTCATTTAGTTATAATTTGACCTAAGTCAGAATAAGGGACATATTTATAACTAGGCTAATTCTGTTTAATTTGATCTGAAAAAATAAGGGAGATATTTTTGATTTGTTTTTTAAGTTTCTCCTAATGTCCACTCCTTGATATGATTTCGAGAACATTGTGCTAAGGGAATGTAGTTGGCACGGTGATAGGGATGTAGTTGACATAGTGATAAGGGAATGTACTTGACATAGTGATAAGGGAATGTAGTTGGCATAGTGATAATGTAGTGTATTTGGCACAGTGATAATGGAGTGTAGTTGGCATAGTGATAATGGAATGTAGTTGGCATAGTGATAAGGGAATGTAGTTGGCATAGTGATAATGGAGTGTAGTTGGCATAGTGATAAGGGAATGTAGTTGGCATAGTGATAATGGAGTGTAGTTGGCATAGTGATAATGTAGTGTATTTGGCACAGTGATAATGGAGTGTAGTTGGCACAGTGGCAGGGGAATGTAGTTGGCATAGTGATAATGGAGTGTAGTTGGCACAGTGGCAGGGGAATGTAGTTGGCATAGTGATAATGGAGTGTAGTTGGCACAGTGGCAGGGGAATGTAGTTGGCATAGTGATAATGGAGTGTAGTTGGCATAGTGATAGGTTCATGTAGTTGGCATATTGATATTGGAGTGTAGTTGGCACTAGTTGGCATAGTGATAATGGAGTGTAGTTGGCACAGTGGCAGGGGAATGTAGTTGGCATAGTGATAATGGAGTGTAGTTGGCACAGTGGCAGGGGAATGTAGTTGGCATAGTGATAATGGAGTGTAGTTGGCATAGTGATAATGGAGTGTAGTTGGCATAGTGGCAGGGGAATGTAGTTGGCATAGTGATGATGGAGTGTAGTTGGCACAGTTATAGGTTCATGTAGTTGGCATAGTGATGATGGAGTGCAGTTGGCACAGCGGTAGGGGAATCTAGTTGGCATAGTGCTAGGGGAATGTAGTTGGCATAGTGATAGTGGAGTGTAGTTGGCACAGTGATAATGGCGTGTAGTTGGCATAGTGATAATGGAGTGTAGTTGGCATAGTGATAATGGAGTGTAGTTGGCACAGTGGCAGGGGAATGTAGTTGGCATAGTGATAATGGAGTGTAGTTGGCACAGTGGCAGGGGAATGTAGTTGGCATAGTGATAATGGAGTGTAGTTGGCATAGTGATAATGGAGTGTAGTTGGCATAGTGATAGGTTCATGTAGTTGGCATATTGATATTGGAGTGTAGTTGGCACAGTGATAATGGCGTGTAGTTGTCATAGTGATAATGTAGTGTAGTTGTCATAGTGATAATGGAGTGTGGTTGGCATAGTGGCAGGGGAATGTAGTTGGCATAGTGATAATGGAGTGTAGTTGGCATAGTGATAATGTAGTTGGCATAGTGATAGGTTCATGTAGTTGGCATATTGGTATTGGAGTGTAGTTGGCACAGTGATAATGGCGTGTAGTTGGCATTGTGATAATGGAGTGTAGTTGGCATAGTGATAGGTTCATGTAGTTGGCATATTGGTATTGTAGTGTAGTTGGCACAGTGATAATGGAGTGTAGTTGTCATAGTGATAATGTAGTGTAGTTGTCATAGTGATAATGGAGTGTGGTTGGCATAGTGATAATGGAGTGTGGTTGGCATAGATGTAGGCTAGGTAGTGGGCCTTGAGAGAGTACAATAGCCCAGCTGGGCGCACCTACAGCCTCTCCCTCCAATTCCTAGCGCATCCTCTCCTCTTGGCTGAATCTATCTGATGGAATGTATTTGGATATTTCTGCTTTAGGATAAAATGATTTGGGGGATCAACATCCTGCTTATTATCTGCACTCTTTAGTTTCACGCGATGTTGATTTCAAGAGCTATTGACGATTTATATCCTGAAATAAAAATGTTACCGATTCTTCTCGGTTTTTGTTTGTAATTGAAGGAGCTGCCAAATTGATAGGTATATAATTGAATGTTTATGTTTACCTAATTTAATAGCTTTCATCAAAAGCACTTTGGAATTTAATATCATTATATTCCAAAATGCCTTCCCAAACGTTTTATTTGAATAGTGAAAGTAATTGAGAAAAATTAATATTTCATTCCACTGTTATTGTACATCTTTGTTAAATGATTTAGAGGGCTGGATTGTCAGGCTGATATTCCTAGGATTTAGCAATATACAAAATATTTTACAATAATTTCTTGTGATACTTCCATATTTGGAAAAATATATCTTTTTTAAATTGGGCTATAGAGAAGTTAGGAATGATAAAAAGGAATTATGATATATAATGGTTAAAAGTTGGGGTTTAATGAGCTATAAATTTGTGTAATGAGAAGAGACTAAACCGAGTCTGAAATGTAGAATTTGAAGAGGCGTGGGACGGGCTGTTCTGACGTCAGGGCTGCTACTACGTCATGCTCAGCTGTTGCCCCTTTATACCTCGCTGACGAACTTCACTCTCCAGAACCCTATCGCTCTCCTGCTTCCTCTTACCTTAGAACTGGAACTGCTTTCATATTGGAAATAGCAGGCCACATATTTGCCCGCTCCACAAGGCTTATCGGACCTATTATACATTTTTTCAAACTTTTTTATTATTATTTATTAACGTCCACTTTTTGTTACTATGGTTAATTGGGACGGATTATTTACAGGTTACCACCTTTTTCTAGCCAGGGTCGGACTAAGGACTTTATTTAATGAATTCTGGCGGGCATCGAACTCGCCAGTCTAGGTTTACCATGTGATATTAAGGACAACGCTTTAATTCACATAGCTGATCTGAGACCGGACTCTTTTTTATTTGCAGAGAGTTCTAGTTTGAAGGCCACCACGCACTATCAAATGCACCTTATTGTCCAATGAGATCAGAACAACTTGTTCATTTTTGTTCATTGCTGTCTTTTTAAATGAGTGTGATTTATGTAAACTGTCAGTGGAACGTTTTTTGTGGTGTGAAGCCGAATTGGTTTTGGCATTTGGTTTGTGTGTGTGTGTGTGTGTGTGCGTGCGTGTATGCATTTTCAATAAATTTAGGCAGTAAACCACATATCTTATTAAATATTTCTGCAGATTGCCCATCGACACCGGGCCCTTTTCTATTATTTAGTTTATACATTTCTTTATTTCGTGTTTAGTTAGAGGTAAGTCGTTGTTGCTTTCAGGATCATTTAGTACGCTATTTCTTAGTGCCCGATGATAAGTATTGTCTGTTGCGTCGTCTGCCTCAATATGTTCGTTTAATAAATAAGCATATGTCTCCTTTATTGATTGAGTGAATGCCTCGTCGTCCTATTTTAGTAAAGCTAATGTTAGGTTAGATTTTAATATTCCAAAAGCATGTTTATAAGTACCTGCCTAAGGGTTTCTGTTGGCTTTAGTTCCGAGCAGAATTTTTGCAGATTTCCCTTAAGGGTCGTACTCATGACGCGATTTTCGCAAAATTTCACCCCAGGCCCAGGAGTTAACGAAAATTAGATGGGAGTTAACAAGGCACTGTTAGCACAATCGCAACATCAAGATCGGCATCTTTGCCTCTCGTCATGCCAAGAGCTGTTAGAACTCTTTAACCAGACCCCAGAGGACTTCATGGCTCGATTAGTGACAGGGGATGAGACGTGGACTGCACCAGTGGGGTCCAGGGACAAAGCAGCAGTCGATGCAGTGGAGACTTCTAACTCACCCCCACATAAAAAAAATTCAAATTCCAGCGTGGCAACAATTGTTTGGGGGTACAATGCATATTCTGTTAATTGATTACCTCGATATCGGCTGTACAATGACAGGTCAATATTATGCTGAGGTTATTAGAAAACTGTGTCAGGCCATCGTGGAGTAACGTCGTGGAATGTTGATTCGAGGTGTCCTCTTGCTGCATGACAATGCGGGAATCTAGCATTGCACAGGCTGTGCTATTCGTGACTGAGGCTTTGAACAGCTCGGCCTATAGCCCAGATATAGCTAGCAACCAGCGATTTCTTTTTGTTCCCGAATTTAAAGAGGTTCTTAAAAGGGACAGGATTTGATGACCTGGATTCCCTGAAACCAGCAACAGAAGAGTTGTTTCACGACCAAGAAGAAGGTCCACCCCATCCCCTTGGAATCAGTATGTTGAAGGACAGGTGGGATACGTGCATTGATGTTAGGGGGATTATGTTGAAAAATAAAATATTTTTAGAATTTTGTCTATTTTCTTATATATCTTTATATATATAATTCTAGCGTACGTGTGTATGTCACTGAACTCCTCCTAGACGGATGGACCGATTTGATTGAATTTCTAAATACGCGTTCGGGTGACGCCCCGGATGGTTTAGCGCCGCAGATCGGCCCGGCAGATGGAGCAGGTCTCCGGTCGAAGGGCGAAGGGCGAGGTTAGTGGAAATGTAATGAAATGTTAATTTGTCTTTAGGGTTTAAGTTTGTCATCTAAATAAAGCTGCTGGCAGCTGCGAGAGATTTTCACTTTCAGACAATGCTATTTATTGTCCAAATTTATTTTAATTTGATTTGAATGTTGCAATTATTTTCTATTCTTTATTTATATTTATGTATTTGCATTATTATTGTTGAGGGTTTTGATTTATTTCAACTATTGGTCTGCAACTGTTTGTTTTTAAGGACGTTTAGTGCGCATTCTACCAGATAATCACAGAACTAAAACCTCTTCCTTTCCTTCTCTCATTTTTCCTTTTCTTTTTGCGTGCCAAGTTTTCGCTATATTTTATTTACTATTTGATTTTAGGCAAACATGCACATAACAAATGTAGTTTTTTGCGTTATTACAAGAAGATTTTTTTTAAACATAATATTATTAAATTTAATATCCTAATCGCTTGATATATCATGCAGGACAACGTCTGCCGGGTCGGCTAGTATATATATATATATATATATATATAAGAAAATAGACAAAATTATATATATATATAAAATTTTGAACGGACCTCATTTTCGTCATCTAGTGGGTAAGATCGATGGACATTTCAAGACAATGTTTGTAAATCGCGTCATGAGTACGATCTCAACAACTGATTTCCCTTAAGCGAAATCTGCTAAAATACTACTTACAAGTCTAAAATAAAACTAGCTGGTTCGGCCATTTCCGTAGCTGTTCGGCTCTCGTGAAATTTCTCTATTGTAAAACTTCATGTGGGAAATCTACTTAGTTTACGGTGCCCTGAGTGACGGACTTATATATTTATATATGCTCGCCTGTTCAGTAAACATACAACCTGTCGAGTCTCTATCATAAGCTGATACATGCCTGTATCCCCTCGTCATGTGAATGTTCTTGTCAGGAAGCCAGTTAGAGGTTGGTTTCACGTCCCTTTTTACATGTCCAATGCTCTTCTTCATTCCTTAGTAATGTTTGGTGGGCTTGGAGTTGTTAACCTTGCTCGGACTGTAACCTTTTGCCGTTATAAAAGGTTTGCTCGACTAATGGCTGCCATAGAGGATGTGGGGCTTAATGGGGAGTGCTGGGTCCCCAATTCCCTTCTGGTGTGATTCCTCCAGATCCTAGGGTCCTTGACCTTCCCGAGCTGACGGATTTACAGGATTTAACCCAGGCTGTGTAGGCCTCAACTGCGTGGATTATGCAAGATGTAGGCAGAAACACTGGGGGGGGGGGAGGGCTATGTCCGTCTTGTAGATCATATGTTTAGTAGTTGAGATGTGTGAGAGATCACATGTGGTGAGGTTAAGAAATGTAAGAGAAAAGTCCGTCACGTAGGGGCTGCGTAAACTAAGCAGATTTCCCACTGGAAGTTCTACAATAGAGAAATTTCAGGAGAGCCGTACAGTTACGGAAACGGCCGAACAAGCTTTTGGCGGAAACTCACGACTAGAACCGAAGTAAGCCGATCTCATCTCGTCCGTTATCCACACACACTTAATAAAAATGCAAATATCTCGGTTAATATTCAAGATAGAGAATAAATGTATATAACAATTTTATAGTAAATTAAATTTGCAATAAGATTAATTCTATACAATTGTTTGATCCGACATATAGTAACGGAGATATTTCGAATTTTCAAAATTCCTCTCCCCCCCCTCCCTTTGGTCTGATTTTAGCCATTAACGAATTCCATCTTTATGTTTTCATAAAACGTTTAAAAATCGGGTTTGGTTACGATCAAGCAAAAATTGCAAACGCTAGAGCGTTAACAGACAAATATATAAGACATATATATATATATATATATAATTTCCTCATTTTCGTCATCTGGATTAGGATCGATGGACATTTGAAGACAATTTTTCAAAATCCCGTCACGAGTACGACCTCAATAGCTCATTTTTCTTAAGGGAAATCTGCTAAAACGTGATGTTAATATAAGGCTTGTTGTTAAAAGTAGAAAGTGTCTAATCTAATACGAATAAGTTATTTGTTAACACAACAGTTCGGCTCCTTCGTTTGTATTCAGGCTCACTCCCGGCGAGAATCAGGTTGTCCAGAGGCCGAAGAGGGGCGGAGACGGACGCTGAGAAGGGTGCCTTGACCTGTAAAATGCAGCACACATAGTGCAGAAGTGTATTTTGGCGGAAGGCGTTAAGTCTTGATCGACTTCCTGGAGATGCATTACTGCATCGAAGGAAACCACTCTTGTTAAGGGAGGAGTCAGGCCGATCTCATTATTTCATAACCATGACCATGAGGGAATCAAATATTCAAAATATCTCGGTCGTTATGTTGGTTGATGAATAAGATATAACCCATCTTATTGCAATTTTTCCAATGTTCCTTGCATTTTTATACACGTGCCCATTCTGCATGTGCACAATTTCACTTCTAAACAGACTTACTTACACTTGATTTGTAACAAACAAACGATGTGTAATAAAGGACACTATTGGACACAAACAATGAGGCAAACATAACAAGGTACTTGACAAATTTGTAGAAAACATACTATTTAGCTTTGTATGAAGTCTTATTATGGTTTAATTATTGAATAATGAAAATGAACAATTTTTAACTTCTATATTCTTTGTTTTATATTATTTGAAGACTTATTGAATTATGTATTTTCTATTAACATTAATTATTTCCTTTTAAATACTTCAAAATTATATTATTTCTTAATTCTTTCTTTTCATTATTATTTTATATTTTTATTACAATTGAATTAAATTATAATTTATATTAATAATGCAATGTATATAAACCAAATGCGGGTGTAGGGGGCATGTTGCAGAGGAGCTCTCAATTGGAAGGGCTAATTCATAGAGGGCATAAATAAGAAAACCATCACATCGGGGCTGCGTAAACTAAGCAGATTTCCCATGTGCTGGTATAACACACTTGTGATTCCATCTATCCACATATTCCCCATTTTCATGTAAAAACCCTGATGAGTAATTTGGGAGCTATAGGCTGAAGATAAGAGTGTACGAATAACACAATACTTGAGTTACGATGTGCATAGAACAACAATTTTACACAAATAGGGTTAACAAGATTGGTTCTATAACTTGTAGAATTTTCGCAAGTTCACCCCTTAAGGGAAATCTGCTAAAATGGGTCATTGTTGGAGTTAAAACGTCTCAACCAAACTATATGGTGCAGGATATTTTAAAAACTACATGCATACATAGAAGACGGGAAAAATAAATATATATATAATTTTCAACGGACCTCATTTTCGTCATCTCCTGGGTAGGATCGATGGACATTTGAAGACATTTTTCGAAACTCGCGTCATGAGTACGACCTCAATAGCTGATTTCCCTTAAGGGAAATCTGCTAAAATATAGGGGACAGTGAAGCCTCACTTAGCAAATAACTTTATTATAAACATATCCCGAGCATCGCCGGGTACCTGAGTTAATATATATACAATTTTGAACAGACCTCATTTCCGTTATTTCCTTAGTAGGATTTTTACACATTTTTTTGAAAATCACGTCATGAGTATAACCGCAATAGTTGATTTCCCTTAAGAATGCTGTAAGTATCTGTATAATGGCCGTTTACAATTTTGCTTAGCTTTTTCTATTGATTGTATGTATCAAATAAACTATGTCATCATGTGCATCAATTTGTTAACGAGATGATGATTGCCTTTTTGTTGTTTCAGGTATGGATCTCTTCAAAAGAAGGAATAAGGTATTAAGATAACCATTCTTTATTTATTTATGTTTCATATTCTTTAGAAATATCTTGAGGAAGAAATGAAAGCTAATCCAACTCACAAAGACTGACCAAGTATAACAGGCATTCCCTTCCTAGTCTAGGGGCTCTAGAGGATCCCCAGGGAGTAAGCTGTTCCAACACCCACAAAGACTGACCAAGTATAACAGACATCCCTCGCTAGTCTAGGGGCTGTAGAGGATCCCCAGGGAGTAAGCTATTCCAACACCCACAAAGACTGACCAAGTATAACAGGCATTCCCTTGCTAGTCCAGGGGCTGCAGAGGATCCCTTGGAGTTAGCTTTTCCAACACCCACAAAGACTGACCAAGTATTACAGGCATTGCTAGTCTAGGGGCTCTAGAGGATCCACAGGGGACAACTCTGGCTGGGGAAGCTACCTGTAGGTAGCCCGACACGGTGAGCATCGGTTCTGATTCTACTTGCATCACCCTCAAGGCATTGTAGTGGGTGAGTCTCTTGTCCCTCTATGCCCTGGGAAGCTACCTGTAGATAGCCCGACACGGTGAGCATCGGTTCTGATTCTACTTGCATCACCCTCAAGGCATTGTAGTGGGTGAGTCTCTTGTCCCTCTCTGCCTGGGGAAGCTACCTGTAGATTGCCCGACACGGTGAGCATCGGTTCTGATTCTACTTGCATCACCCTCAAGGCATTGTAGTGGGTGAGTCTCTTGTCCCTCTCTGCCTGGGAAGCTACCTGTAGATTGCCCGACACGGTGAGCATCGGTTCTGATTCTACTTGCATTACCCTCCAGGCATTGTAGTGGGTGAGTCTCTTGTCCCTCTCTGCCCTGGGAAGCTACCTGTAGATAGCCCGACACGGTGAGCATCGGTTCTGATTCTTCTTGCATCACCCTCAAGGCATTGTAGTGGGTGAGTCTCTTGTCCCTCTCTGCCTGGGGAAGCTACCTGTAGATTGCCCGACACGGTGAGCATCGGTTCTGATTCTTCTTGCATCACCCTCAAGGCATTGTAGTGGGTGAGTCTCTTGTCCCTCTCTGCCTGGGGAAGCTACCTGTAGATTGCCCGACACGGTGAGCATCGGTTCTGATTCTTCTTGCATCACCCTCAAGGCATTGTAGTGGGTGAGTCTCTTGTCCCTCTATGCCCTGGGAAGCTACCTGTAGATTGCCCGACACGGTGAGCATCGGTTCTGATTCTTCTTGCATCACCCTCAAGGCATTGTAGTGGGTGAGTCTCTTGTCCCTCTCTGCCCTGGGAAGCTACCTGTAGATAGCCCGACACGGTGAGCATCGGTTCTGATTCTTCTTGCATCATCCTCAAGGGATTGTAGTGGGTGAGTCTCTTGTCCCTCTCTGCCCTGGGAAGTTACCTGTAGATTGCCCGACATGGTGAGCATCGGTTCTGATTCTTCTTGCATCACCGTCAAGGGATTATAGTGGGTGAGTCTCTTGTCCCTCTCTGCCTGGGGAAGCTACCTGTAGATTGCCCGACACGGTGAGCATCGGTTCTGATTCTACTTGCATCACCCTCAAGGGATTATAGTGGGTGAGTCTCTTGTCCCTCTCTGCCCTGGGAAGCTACCTGTAGATTGCCCGACACGGTGAGCATCGGTTCTGATTCTTCTTGCATCATCCTTAAGGATCACTAATTTGGGTAAGCTATCCGATTTCTGATTCCATCAGATTTTTTTATCTTATAGTTTTGGTTGCTGTCCCATTTTTAAAAACTGTGATCATCTTGATGCTGTTCTTTCGTTTTATGTGCCAGTTTAGTGCAAGAATCATTTGTGTTACCTTTGATGGGTGATCTGTTTCCCTCATAGCAAACACTATTTAAAGAAAGTTTTGGCTTATTTATCTATCTTTTAATAAGGCTTTAGCGGTTTATTTCACCTTGATGTGAGTTCATTGGCCTCCAAATGACTAAATTGTATTTTAATTTTTTTTGTGGTCCAGTTCAACTGTTTTATTTTAATTCAAAAGTACTTGGTCAAATATTGAATAAAGAAGTTGGGATTCTCCATTGTAGGTGGTGTCCTGGGACTATTGGTATTTGGGAGGTGGGAGATAGTGGCTGCCACTCACTCCCTATCTTGGCTCCATTCAACCACCTACAACACATTGCCAGTCTGCTCCAATCACCTTATCTTACCTTCTATTCTCTATTTCTCCCTGTATAAGTAGCCTCCTAGAGTTAGCTGTTCCCCCACTCCTCCTCATTAGAAGTAGCAAGTAACTACTGGAGTTTTACTGGCAACAATGGCAGGGGCCGGTACATTGATCATCAAGATATTCTAATCATATTTGAGCATATTATCTAATCATATAGTATTCACCATTACCTCGTCTGACTTAGGCCACTCATCTTTTATTTCAGATATGTATTAATTAATATAGAAGACATGTCTATTTTTAATGAACCATACATTTATTTTTAATAATCTTTTCTTTGTAATCAGCAGTTTTATATATAATAATAATAATATAAAGCGTTGACCTTTATCTCACATGGCAAACCTAGAGTGGCGAGTTCGATTCTTGCCTGGGCAAAGGAAATTATTTAGTGACGAAATTCATTAAATAACATCCTAAAATCCCACCCTGACTCGAAAAGGGTGGTAACCTGTAGATAACCCGTCCCAAGTAGCCTGAGTTGCAAAAAGTGGACGTAAATAAATAATAATAATATACTATTTAATATAGTGGCATTGCTCCCGAAATCATTGGCGATTGAATAATGATGGTTTTAGCTAATTTATCGTAAGGGAAATCAGCTATTGAAGTCGTACTCATGACGTGATTATTCAAATTTCCTCAAATGTTCATCGATCCCGCCTAGGAGATGGCGCAAATGATGTCCGTTCAAATGCATATCTATCTATCTATCTATCTATCTATATATATATATATATATATATATATATATATATATATATATATATATATATATACAATTGTAACCTCTGTCTGTAAATTGATTTTTTTTCGCAATTTCACGATAACTTTTCGTTTCACACGTCATAGACACCATAACTGCATTTTGTTCTTTCGTGTCTGTTTGTTTGTTTGTCACCTTTTCACGCATAACCGGCTGAACCGAATTTTATGAAACTTATGTAATGGGTATGTATTTACTACTAACCCAACTTAGACTTTAGGCTATATTAATATCCTCTGAGACGAACAGGAGTGGGGGTTATAAGGGAAGCATGAAATTAAAAATAGCGATATTTCGTTTCCTATTGGTTTTTCGGCAAATATGAACATATCAAAAGTTGTTTATTTTGTTATTTAGAGTAACTTTTGTTATATACACTTTTTTCGTATACTGAATTATAAACGAGATATACGCTAAAACCTATAGCGGAAATGAACAATTTTATTTGGGACAAAAGACCCAACCGAAATAAATAAAACTCGGTATATGTATTAGCACTAACGATTTCATTATAACAAGCCATACCAACATTTCTAGGGAAGGGTAGGAGTGGGGGTTATAAGGGAAGCCAGAAATTAAAAATAGCGATTTATCGTTTCCTATTGGTTTTTCGGCAAATATGAACATAACAAAAGTTGTTTATTTTGTTATTTATAGTAACTTTTGTTATATACCGTTTTTTCGTATACCGAATTATAAACGAGATACACGCTTAAGCCTGTAGGGGAAGTGAAAAATTTTATTTGGGACAAAAGTCCCAACTGAAATAAATAAAACTCGGAATATGTATTAGCACTAACGCTTTCATTATAACAAGCCATACCAACATTTCTAGGCGGGCAGAAGTGGTTGTTATATTGGAGACCTGAAATTAAAAGTAGTTATATTTCGTTTCCTATTGGGGTTTCGGCAAATATGCACTTAACAAAAGTTGTTGTTATTTAGAGAAATTTGCTCAACAATTCTTTTCAATAAGAACTACCAGTTACCTCACCTGGAATAATTAAATCTAATTATAATATATTATTATAATATTTTGTCTTTAATAATTTAAATCTATGCATAATGGACAGGAAACGGGAAATATGACAATATTGAGTCATACATAAAAAATTAATTTTATTATTAACAAATCCACAGCAACGACGAGTATAAACCCTAAACACTGGGAAGGGTAAATGTCAAAATATTGTGCAAAGTAAAGCTTGCCAAAAAAATACAATCGCCATCCAGCGTCAAAGGAATTCCCTGGCGAAGCCGGGTATCTGAGCTAGTATATGTATATATATATATATACATATATATATATGGCTGTTAGCGCTCTAGCGTTCTTAATTTTTTGTTTGATCGTTACCAAACTTGGTATTTAAACGTAAATAAAGGTCAAACTCGTTAATGGCTAAAATCGAACAGGGGGTGGGGTTATGAATAGGGCGAATTCCGAAAAAGTGTATGGAACGAATCACCCTTTAAGGAAATATGCTAAAAATGTGATTTAAAATCAGCTGATCTTTAAATGGAAATAATTCAGTAATGAATGGTCCATCCCTAAGTGGGGGCTTGAGATGTAGCAGGATTGTAGAAGGGTGTGTTTAGGATGGCGTTCCTAGCAGCGACCTCGACAATCCACTCATCCATCGTTGCATGGCTGAAGCCTTTTCCCTTCTTTCCATCTTCCTCTGCTTACATTAGCATCGTTCAAACTAACCGCACTTGTCCAAAAATGCTGCTTCTTGCATGTACCACTTAGTTCTGCAGATTATAGTTGGAAGCTAATAATTTATCCATCATTTCCAGAACATATGCTTGATAAGTTGACAGATCTTCCATGTCTTTGTAAAGCAAATGATTTTGGGAATAGGAGGTCACCATGGCTAAATCCAATCAAAAAGTAGTTATGCGTTACATTGCGAATGCCATCCTTTTATGTGTTTTAAAAACCTTAGTATCCATTCTGTCGACCTGAAAATCTTTAAATAACTTGAAAATCTATCAGAATCAGCGAATGGAAGGATCACGTTTCTGTCGTTAAGTATAACCTTCAAGCGCTAAAACCACTCCTTTTGAAAATTCTCCCTAATTATTTTGGAGTTGCTTTATAATCAATTTCTGGATAGCTATGTGAGCCAGGAGACTGGATAGGTATGTGAGCCAGGGGCCTGGATAGGTATGTGAGCTAGGGTCTTGGATAGCTATGTGAGCCAGGAGATTTGATAGGTATGTGAGGTAGGGTCTTTAGTAGCTATGTGAGCCAGGGGCCTGGATAGGTATGTGAGCTAGGGTCTTGGATAGCTATGTGAGCCAGGAGACTGGATAGGTATGTGAGCTAGGGTCTTTAGTAGCTATGTGAGCCAGGGGCCTGGATAGGTATGTGAGCTAGGGTCTTGGATAGCTATGTGAGCCAGGAGACTGGATAGGTATGTGAGCCAGGGGCCTGGATAGGTATGTGAGCTAGGGTCTTGGATAGCTATGTGAGCCAGGAGACTGGATAGGTATGTGAGCTAGGGTCTTGGATAGCTATGTGAGCCAGGAGACTGGATAGGTATGTGAGCTAGGGTCTTGGATAGCTATGTGAGCCAGGGGCCTGGATAGGTATGTGAGCTAGGGTCTTGGATAGCTATGTGAGCTAGGGTCTTGGATAGCTATGTGAGCCAGGAGATTTGATAGGTATGTGAGCTAGGGTCTTTAGTAGCTATGTGAGCCAGGAGACTGGATAGGTATGTGGCCAGGGGCCTGGATAGGTATGTGAGCTAGGGTCTTGGATAGCTATGTGTGCCAGGAGATTTGATAGGTATGTGAGCTAGGGTCTTGGATAGCTATGTGAGCCAGGAGATTTGATAGGTATGTGAGCTAGGGTCTTGGATAGCTATGTGAGCCAGGAGACTGGATAGGTATGTGAGCCAGGAGACTGGATAGGTATGTGAGCTAGGGTCTTGGATAGCTATGTGAGCCAGGGGACTGGATAGGTATGTGAGCCAGGAGATTTGATAGGTATGTGAGCTAGGGTCTTTAGTAGCTATGTGAGCCAGGAGACTGGATAGGTATGTGAGCCAGGGGCCTGGATAGGTATGTGAGCTAGGGTCTTGGATAGCTATGTGAGCCAGGAGATTTGATAGGTATGTGAGCTAGGGTCTTTAGTAGCTATGTGAGCCAGGGGCCTGGATAGGTATGTGAGCTAGGGTCTTGGATAGCTATGTGAGCCAGGAGATTTGATAGGTATGTGAGGTAGGGTCTTTGTTAGCTATGTGAGCCAGGGGCCTGGATAGGTATGTGAGCTAGGGTCTTGGATAGCTATGTGAGCCAGGAGATTTGATAGGTATGTGAGCTAGGGTCTTGGATAGCTATGTGAGCCAGGAGATTTGATAGGTATGTGAGCTAGGGTCTTGGATAGCTATGTGAGCCAGGAGATTTGATAGGTATGTGAGCTAGGGTCTTTAGTAGCTATGTGAGCCAGGAGACTGGATAGGTATGTGAGCTAGGGTCTTGGATAGCTATGTGAGGCAGGAGATTTGATAGGTATGTGAGCTAGTGTCTTTAGTAGCTATGTGAGCCAGGGGCCTGGATAGGTATGTGAGCTAGGGTCTTGGATAGCTATGTGAGCCAGGAGATTTGATAGGTATGTGAGCTAGGGTCTTTAGTAGCTATGTGAGCCAGGAGACTGGATAGGTATGTGAGCTAGGGTCTTGGATAGCTATGTGAGCCAGGGGTCTGGATAGGTATGTGAGGTAGGGTCTTTAGTAGCTATGTGAGCCAGGGGCCTGGATAGGTATGTGAGCTAGGGTCTTGGATAGCTATGTGAGCCAGGGGCCTGGATAGGTATGTGAGCTAGGGTCTTGGATAGCTATGTGAGCCAGGAGATTTGATAGGTATGTGAGCTAGGGTCTTGGATAGCTATGTGAGCCAGGAGATTTGATAGATATGTGAGGTAGGGTCTTTGTTAGCTATGTGAGCCAGGGGCCTGGATAGGTATGTGAGCTAGGGTCTTGGATAGCTATGTGAGCCAGGAGATTTGATAGGTATGTGAGCTAGGGTCTTTAGTAGCTATGTGAGCCAGGAGACTGGATAGGTATGTGAGCCAGGGGCCTGGATAGGTATGTGAGCTAGGGTCTTGGATAGCTATGTGAGCCAGGAGATTTGATAGGTATGTGAGCCAGGGGCCTGGATAGGTATGTGAGCTAGGGTCTTTAGTAGCTATGTGAGCCAGGGGACTGGATAGGTAAGTGAACAGCAGTTATGTGTCAGAAATTAAGCTCATGCTAGATCTAGCTAAACTCCAGCGACAGTGGATATGAAGCCCCCCCCCAAAGGGCTAAAAAAGGAGCTATGGTCATTTAAGGAGGGCTGCACCAGTATTATAAGATAGAATGGGAGCTACTCTAGGAGGAGAAATTTCCTAAGTTTCCTGAAACACCAAGTTGGGATCGAGGCACACCATTCCCAAAGGTCGGATAATGACAGAAGTTTCTATGTAACTTTCAGGGGCGCAGGTGAATCCCTTATCGATGTGACGTTGGTGACTTCAGACCTTATCCAAAGAGCATCTGACCAGGCCTGGAAGGTGCAACATGGGACCGTGAGCGACTACACGGCGATCAACTTACGACTGGGGAAAACTGTTGAGACCGAGCGAGAAAAGTCTCCCCAGTTTTGGCATTAAGTATGGCATTAGGAAAGTTACAAGAAAAGTATAGAAAAGCTTGTTAGGGGTGCATTTACTATCTTTCAGAGCTTTCAGTCAGCAAGGGTTATGTGAGCGAGCAAATAGCCTTAGTCCAGGAGAGCATAGTTCAGGCAGCAGAAGCCTTAGAAGTGAAGGAGGAATGAACGTCGCTCTAAATGGTGGAACAACGTGATAGGAGATGCCAGGAGAACAACGATCAGAGCCAGATAAAATGCACAGTAATGCCTTGAACCTGGGCTAAAGAGAGCCCTGTTTAAGGTCTATAAGGATGTGAAGCTTCATCACTGACACCACGACATAGGACCCTGGGGCATTGCATCTAACGCGTTAAAGAAGGGGCACAGGGAATCTGGCGAACGCTCAAGAAGGGCGATTACCAACAAACGCGACAGAAGTAAGTACATCCTTATCAAGGTTATGTTCGGTGAGGATAAACAGCTAGCGACACGATGGAACAAGCAGCAGTTAGGGAGACTGGTTACCACCAGGCACCAAGTCTTCACAGAACTGGACGATTTGGATGTGGCGATGGCAGTGAAGGAAATGAAGAAGGGTCGAGCAAGCCTTGCCAGCGATAAGCAAAACTTGACAAGGACAATAAACTCCTGCATTGGACATTGTATACTTACCTAGAGCCTGGAAAACGGGCCAAGTGGTGGTGTTCAGGGAAAAAGGACAATGGGGTTCTGCTTGACAGGGAGGTATTGGCCCATGTTTATGCCTCTGCTTCTGGGGAAAGGTATTGGAGACCCAAATCAAAAAAGAGATCTTTTTCCGAATCATAAGAAGAGCCAGCGATAGCCAGTTCGGAGGCATACCAGGGAGATGAACCGAACCAGCTATCAAGAGACTGATAGATGAGCATAAGTGGGCACTTGCGTATTTTTATGAGTATACAAAATTCATCAATGTAGCTGGGTGGCCAGAAATTTTGGAAATGCTATGGAGAGTTTAGGGATGCAGGGCTGCATCAGTACTGTAGGATAGGAGCTACTCCCTTGCCGACTGGGAGGCGTGACATTATCTGAGAGAGTTTAGGGATGGAGGGCTGCATCAGTACTGTAGGATAGGAGCTACTCCCTTGCCGACTGGGAGGCGTGACATTATCTGAGAGAGTTTAGGGATGGAGGGCTGCATCAGTACTGTAGGATAGGAGCTACTCCCTTGCCGACTGGGAGGCGTGACATTATCTGAGAGAGTTTAGGGATGGAGGGCTGCATCAGTACTGTAGGATACAGGAGCTACTCCCTTGCCGACTGGGAGGCGTGACATTATCTGAGAGAGTTTAGGGATGGAGGGCTGCATCAGTACTGTAGGATAGGAGCTACTCCCTTGCCGACTGGGAGGCGTGACATTATCTGAGAGAGTTTAGGGATGGAGGGCTCCATCAGTACTGTAGGATAGGAGCTACTCCCTTGCCGACTGGGAGGCGTGACATTATCTGAGAGAGTTTAGGGATGGAGGGCTGCATCAGTACTGTAGGATAGGAGCTACTCCCTTGCCGACTGGGAGGCGTGACATTATCTGAGAGAGTTTAGGGATGGAGGGCTGCATCAGTACTGTAGGATAGGAGCTACTCCCTTGCCGACTGGGAGGCGTGACATTATCTGAGAGAGTTTAGGGATGGAGGGCTGCATCAGTACTGTAGGATAGGAGCTACTCCCTTGCCGACTGGGAGGCGTGACATTATCTGAGAGAGTTTAGGGATGGAGGGCTGCATCAGTACTGTAGGATAGGAGCTACTCCCTTGCCGACTGGGAGGCGTGACATTATCTGAGAGAGTTTAGGGATGCTAGACTCCCTGCCTCTAAAATTAAACCTAATTCTGGCGTTGTGCCTATTCAGAGCCAGTCTGTGTCAGTAGCCTCCCCTCTCGCCATCTATTCGCCTTATTTCTACCAGAATCTGCCATTTTATTACTTAAAAAGGTATTTATGTCTGTTATCTCTTATCAAAGGGCATATCTCTCTTTTATGTCTACACTCCAACTTTGGTTCCATCATCCCTTCGTACTTTGGTTGATGGTAACCTTCCTGGCAATTACACTCAAATATATTTTTATACATTTCTTGCGTCTATTTTTTTTCGTTAATGTTTTTTATATTACTAATTATAATCATTGTTTACATGGCTGTTTTGACCATTTACACATTCTGTTGTTATTAATTGCTCCTTATAAAAAGGATTTCAGAGTTGCTTTTGTACTTTAATCTAGAGCCACGTGTTACATTTTAGTATTTTTTTTATATTCTTGTACTTTCTTCGTCTGTTAGCATTGTGCAAACTTCAGTAACATTATGTGAAATGTATTACATCACCATCTGCAACTAATCTATTTTCAATTAAATATTAATGCAAAACGTGTTAGTTAATACAGTATTGATTTACCAATTTCCATGATGAAGAAAGTGACCTATGATCCCCATTCCGCAGGGAAAGGGAGTGGGTTTATTACTAAAATATTTTGCTTTATCCCTTATCCTCTAATCGAGTTTCCGATAAAAAAAAAATATTTCAATAATGTCAATTGCTTTAAATTATTCCTAACGATGCATTTTACATGAATAAATTTCTTGTTATTCCATTTTTCTGCTTCGTTGTGGACTCCGTGCGCTTGATGATTTAAAATCCATTGCTCAATTCAGGAAATGGGGGATTGTATTAATTGAAAGAAAAAAACGTAATATAAGCCCTATCTTGTGATTTATAAAACCACTTTGAACTCTGATATGTAAGGTGGTTGATTTAGGCATGACGGGTGATTTGTGATTTATATAAGCACTATGTGCTCTGAGATTATAGGTTGGTTGACATAGAAATGAAGGAAGATTTATATGAGCACAAAGTCCACATAGATGATAGGTTGGTTGACATAGAAATGAAGGGAGATTTATATGAGCACAAAGTCCACATAGATGATAGGTTGGTTGACATAGAAATGAAGGGAGATTTATATGAGCACAATGTCCACATAGATGATAGGTTGGTTGACATAGACATGAAGGGTGATTTATATAATTCCTATGTCTTCGTAGATGATTGGTAGACATAGACATGAATGGTGATTTATATAAGCCCTATGTGCTCCGAGATTAAAGGTTTGTTGACATTGACATGAAGGGTGATTTATATAAGCCCTATGTCCTCGTAGATGATAGGTTGGTTGATATAATAGGCATAAAGGGTGATTTATAAAAGCCATACGTCCTCGTAGATGATACGTTGGTTGACATAGACATGAAGGGTGATTTATATAAGCCCTATGTCCTCGTAGATGATAGGTTGATTGACATAAACATAAAGGGAGATTTATATAAGCCCTATGTCCTCGTAGATGATAGGTTGATTGGCATAGACATAAAGGGTGATTTATATAAGCCCTATGTCCTCGTAGATGATAGGTTGATTGACATAGACATAAAGGGTGATTTATATAAGCCCTATGTCCTCGTAGATGATAGGTTGATTGGCATAGACATAAAGGGTGATTTATATAAGCCCTATGTCCTCGTAGATGATAGGTTGATTGGCATAGACATAAAGGGTGATTTATATAAGCCCTATCTCCTCGTAGATGATAGGTTGATTGACATAGGCATGAAGGGTGATTTATATAAGCCCTATGTCCTCGTAGATGATAGGTTGATTGGCATAGACATAAAGGGTGATTTATATAAGCCCTATGTCCTCGTAGATGATAGGTTGATTGACATAGACATAAAGGGTGATTTATATAAGCCCTATGTCCTCGTAGATGATAGGTTGATTGTCATAGACATAAAGGGTGATTTATATAAGCCCTATGTCCTCGTAGATGATAGGTTGATTGGCATAGACATGAAGGGTGATTTATATAAGCCCTATGTCCTCGTAGATGATAGGTTGATTGACATAGACATAAAGGGTGATTTATATAAGCCCTATGTCCTCGTAGATGATAGGTTGATTGACATAGACATAAAGGGTGATTTATATAAGCCCTATGTCCTCGTAGATGATAGGTTGATTGGCATAGACATAAAGGGTGATTTATATAAGCCCTATGTCCTCGTAGATGATAGGTTGATTGGCATAGACATAAAGGGTGATTTATATAAGCCCTATTTCCTCGTAGATGATAGGTTGATTGGCATAGACATAAAGGGTGATTTATATAAGCCCTAAGTTCTCAGAGATGATTGATTGGTTATCATGGGCATAGAGGGTGATTCGGGATTTGAAACTAGCTATACACTAATTAACAGTATTTTGGAGCTATATTATATGTATTTTCCCTTTTACCTATCCTAGCCGCGTATACTAGCTGCTTTTCCTTCTACCTAAACTAGCTGCTTTTCTTTCTACCTATCATATCTTCTTATCCTAGCCGCCTATACTAGCTGCTTTTCCTTCTACCTATACTAGAGGTTTTTCCTTCTACCTATAATAGCTGCTTTTCTTCTACCTATACTAGCTGCTTTTCTTTCTACCTATCATATCTTCTTATCCTAGCCGCCTATACTAGCTGCTTTTCCTTCTACCTTTACTAGCTGCTTTTCCTTCTACCTAAACTAGCTGCTTTTCTTTCTACCTATCCTATTTGCTTATCCTAGACGCCTATACTAGCTGCTTTTCCTTCTACCTATCCTTGCTGCATATCCTAACCATCTGTACATCCTGCTTTTCCTATCTATGTATCCTAGCTGCATTATTTATATGCCTATGCTATCTACCTATCCTATGTGCTTATCCTAGACGCCTATACTAGCTGCTTTTCCTTCTACCTATCCTTGCTGCATATCCTAACCGTCTGTACATCCTGCTTTTCCTATCTATCTATCCTAGCTGCATTATCTATCTGCCTATGCTATCTACCTATCCGATCTGCCTATCCTATCTTCCTATTTCAGTTCTTCTAATGTCTGATATGGGAGTGATAGAGAGGCTGGCCTCGAGTACCCTACACATGCACTACCAGCTATTCCACTTGGCATCTTATGACAGTACCAACCAATTGCTTTCTTGTGTTAACAATTCACTATGCTAATTGATTGCCAAACAATTTTTTTTTTGAATGACAGCCACCTATATGTAAACAAATACTTCAATATTTTTGACGGCGTGAAAGTGGGATGCAGAAGTCACTGATGTAATAGGTGAAGGTCCCTAATGAGGCCGAGCGAATAAATATAAGTATGACGATAGGCCTCTAGTTGGCAATAGGGAGCATAGTTCGCATTAACCTTTTAACTGCCGCCACAAAGCCAATCTGCTATACTAATATTAGCACTCCTAAAGGGCTATCCAAAACATTTAGAGGAAATGAACACAAAAATGAATTACTCTTCTAGAGGAATGTATAACTAAAGATACTTGCTATAAGATGACTCACTCCTGCTGCATTTCTATGCAGCCTAAATACTCAGCAGAGGGCAATTCGATAGCCCCTCAAGATGAATAGGCTGTTGAAACCTTTAGTAAGGCCATCAAAGGCTGCAGGTGCATTATTCCTCAGATCATGGCGGTGGTAGTACGGAAGAAGCTGGTTGCTGCCTGCATCAGTAGGAATGGTACTCGAGATGCTGGGACAAAGATGGATCCTCCTCTAGTTTGATCGACAATAGAACGGAGTTGGTGGCAAGTCAACAGAACATCCATGATGAACAAAGGCTACCTCTGTTATTCCACAGACCAGCAACATAAAACACAGTTAATTTTCACTAACATTCACGATGTGCCTAGTATCATTGCAACTGGTCCTCAGCACATAGAACCGAAGACCTTAGCCATATATATATGGTCCGCCTGGCAAGTTGGTTATAACTATAAAGCTCTATTATATGTTAAGTATTACAGCGGTCCTGGATAGGAAATTATAACTGTTCTTAGAAAATTAATTAGCTGACAAAATTCCAAAGATATTCCTTCGAATCTCTCTGAACCATAACAAATTTTGTTCTTCTTTCCACTTCTAGTGGTGGGATTTCATTTTCAACAAAACCTGGTTAACTTTAAAGTGCCTTCTTCTATTGTGCGTATCTTCACCTTAAAGAGTCTTAGAAAGAAATCTTCTGTTGACCGCATCGTCATATTGAAGAGTGCCTTCTTCTGTTGACCGCATCGTCATATTGAAGAGTGCCTTCTTCTGTTGACCACATCGTCATATTGAAGAGTGCCTTCTTCTGTTGACCGCATCGTCATATTGAAGAGTGCCTTCTATTGTCTGCATCTTCATATTGAAGAGTGCCTTCTTCTATTCCCCGCATCGTCATATTGAAGAGTGCCTTCTATTGTCTGCATCTTCATATTGAAGAGTGCCTTCTATTGTCTGCATCTTCATATTGAAGAGTGCCTTCTTCTATTCCCGCATCGTCATATTGAAGAGTGCCTTCTATTGTCTGCATCTTCATATTGAAGAGTGCCTTCTATTGTCTGCATCTTCATATTGAAGAGTGCAGTCTTCTATTGGTTGGATACTATTGAAGTATGCCTTCTATTACCTGCATCTTCAAACTGAAGAGTGCAGTCTTCTATTGGCTGGATACTATTGAAGTATGCCTTCTATTGTCTGCATCTTCATATTGAAGAGTGCAGTCTTCTATTGGCTGGATACTATTGAAGTATGCCTTCTATTGTCTGCATCTTCATATTGAAGAATGCAGTCTTCTATTGGCTGGATACTATTGAAGTATGCCTTCTATTGTCTGCATCTTCATATTGAAGAGTGCAGTCTTCTATTGGCTGGATACTATTGAAGTATGCCTTCTATTGTCTGCATCTTCATATTGAAGAGTGCACTCTTCTATTGTCTGGATACTATTGAAGTATGCCTTCTATTATCTCCATCGTCATATTCTAAAGGCGTCCTCTTTCTCTTCAAAACGGAATATCGGCTTTATCTGCATCGTTTATTCTATTATCTATACATTCATACATGTATGCTATATAAGAATCCAAGAAGTCAATATTGAAATTTTTACGAAGAGAACTCCATCAATGTTGTGGAAATATTATAAGTTCTCATAAAATACATAATAACGACTGGGCTGTGATTTTATCAAGTTAAGTCCCTCCGAATGCTGGTAGGAACTTTTTACTATTAAGTGACAAATTCTATATGTTTAAACCAGTCGATGATATTATTATTATTTATTTTCGTCCATTTTTTCATACTGTCGCTAATTGGGCCGAGTTATCTACAGGTTACCAGCCTTTTCTAGCCAGGGCGGGCCTAAGGATTTTATTTAATGAGTTCGTCACTACAATATATACAATATGCGTGCGTGTATGTGTTTGTGCAGTATGGATGGCCGTATGTGCAATAAATATGTGTGTTTGTGTATGTCCAGTATGCATGGCCGTATGTGCAATATATATGGGTGTATGTGTATGTGCAATACGCATGGTTGTATGTACAATATATATGGGTGTATGTGTATGTGCAGTATGCATGGTTGTATGTACAATATATATGGGTGTATGTGTATGTGCAGTATGCATGGTTGTTGTATGTGCAGTATGCATGGTTGTATGTACAATATATATGGGTGTATGTGTATGTACAGTATGCATGGTTGTATGTACAATATATATGGGTGTATGTGTATGTGCAGTATGCATGGTTGTATGTACAATATATATGGGTGTATGTGTATGTGCAGTATGCATGGTTGTATGTACAATATATATGGGTGTATGTGTATGTGCAGTATGCATGGTTGTATGTACAATATATATGGGTGTATGTGTATGTGCAGTATGCATGGTTGTTGTATGTGCAATATATATGGGTGTATGTGTATGTGCAGTATGCATGGTTGTATGTACAATATATATGGGTGTATGTTTATGTGCAATATGCGTGGCCGTATGTGCAATGTATATATGGGTGTATGTGTATGTGCATGTATGCATGGTTGTATGTGCAATATATATGGGTGTATGTGTATGTGCATGTATGCATGGTTGTATGTGCAATATATATGGGTGTATGTGTATGTGCAGTATGCATGGTTGTATGTATGTACAATATATATGGGTGTATGTGTATGTGCAGTATGCATGCTGGTTGTATGTACAATGTATATATGGGTGTTTGTGTTTGTTCTTGTATGCTTGTTTGTATGTGCAATATATATATGGGTGTATGTGTATGTGCAGTATGCATGGTTGTATGTACAATATATATGGGTGTATGTGTATGTGCATGTATGCATGGTTGTATGTGCAATATATATGGGTGTATGTGTATGTGCAGTATGCATGGTTGTATGTACAATATATATGGGTGTATGTTTATGTGCAATATGCGTGGCCGTATGTGCAATGTATATATGGGTGTATGTGTATGTGCATGTATGCATGGTTGTATGTGCAATATATATGGGTGTATGTGTATGTGCAGTATGCATGGTTGTATGTACAATATATATGGGTGTATGTTTATGTGCAGTATGCACAATATATATGGGTGTATGTGTATGTGCAGTATATATGGTTGTATGTGCAATATATATGGGTGTCTGTTTATGTGCAGTATGCATGGTTGTTTGTACAATATATATGGGTGTATGTTTATGTGCAGTATGCATGTGGTTGTATGTACAATATATATATGGGTGTATGTGTATGTGCAGTATGCATGGTTGTATGTACAATATATATATGGGTGAATGTGTATGTACAGTATGCATGGTTGTATGTACAATATATATGGGTGTATGTGTATGTGCAGTATGCATGGTTGTATGTACAATATATATGGGTGTATGTGTATGTGCAGTATGCATGGTTGTATGTACAATATATATGGGTGTATGTTTATGTGCAATATGCGTGGCCGTATGTGCAATGTATATATGGGTGTATGTGTATGTGCAGTATGCACAATATATATGGGTGTATGTGTATGTGCAGTATATATGGTTGTATGTGCAATATATATGTGTGTATGTGTATGTGCAATATGCATACGTATGTAAAATGAAATGTGTTTATTTCCTTTAAATGTAATACTAACATAATAGAATACGTCAAATTGTTTCGCTTTTATAAATAATCTTCTAATATTATTTCAATTGAATTTTTTACATATTCCTGAATTACATTTATACTTTTTTACATTCATTATAAAATTTGGTCAAATGCTTGGAGTACTTATTATAAAATTAATTCAAATTCTAAGAAGGCATATTATAAAATTGATCAATTTAAATAATAATGTGCAATATATTTTGGGTGATTATAGTAATATGAAAAGAGCAGCTTCCGATAGAAGACAATGCAACAAGGCGCAGCCTGCAGATCATTATGATGCAACAAATTAGTTTCGTTAGCAGTCATAATACCATTCTAAATATATAATATATTTATGACGTGAACAATTATTAAAGGATGCCAAGCTTTATGATGACCCCCCCCCCCCTTAAAGAGACAATATACCTCATCACAAATTATTTTAGATCGATTTTAATGACAAATATTTTTTAGTTTTATTTAATAATTGAACATTACCTCTTAACAATCATGAGATCATGCCAATCACCATTGCAGTGGGGCACAAACCAAATACTCGTAAATAAATAAGAACATTATTGAAACTATTCTTGTTTCTAAAAACATCCTTCTTAAATGAAGTTCTTTAATTTATTTTTAAACAAAGCATATTTTTTAATAGATTTAATACATTCGCGCAGAGCTCCTTAAAATAATAGGCTCTTCTCCAAATATTTATGTTTGTAGTTGGAAGATTTAAGCATATTCCTTTATCTTGTTTTATGATTATGTTTTATTATATTTTTGTAAAGCAAGTTCATGTTTTGTTACACAAACAAAATTGTATGCTTTCTGAATTGTTTCACTAGTCGATTAAACATATTTTTTTCGAAACGTTTCGAGAAAACCAGTAGGAGGACTGTAATTTTCAGCTAACTGCCTACCCCTTTTAGCAGATTTCTCTTAAGGAAATTCTGCTATTGAGGTCGTACTCATAACGAATTTCGAAAATTTTCTTCAAATGGCCATCGATTCTACCCAGGAGATGACGAAAATGAGGTCCGTGCAAAACTAATATATATATATATATATATATAAATATATATATATATATATATATATTATATATATATATAATTTTTAACGTTCCTCATTTTCGTTATCTCCTAGGTAGGATCGAAGGACATTCTAGGCAATTTTTCACGTCATTGGTACAACCTCAATTGTTGATTTCCCTTAAAGGAAATCTGCTAATAAGCTGTTATATCATGAACCAGTTTATTCTAAGCTTAAATACCAAATATTGATTTCAAGAGAACTTTATTGTGCGAGATACATTGAAATTCTTTGCGTGATGACGTTTTTCCGTTCTTGTTTTTGGAAAATGTTTACTGGATCTAAACCATACTCGATATTTAACCGTTTCAGTCAAGGCTAAAGACCATATTTGTTATTGGCTGAATTATGACCTGGAATAGTGAGAGTTTGACCTGGGGGGGGGGAATTGGAAAATTCAAAATATTTTTGTTATTATTAGTCAGGCGACTGTTATGGTCAATGTTATGGGACCAATCTTTGAGTTATTCGTGCATTCTTGATTTCTTCCCTCAGTAATCCCTCCCCCCTCCCTTCTATTCATCGTTGTTTTTCATACAAATGTAGAATATGTGATGAGATGAGATCAGTAGAGTCGTATACCAGCACCCGGGAAATCTGCTTAGTTTACGCAGCCCCGGGACGGCCTTTTTGTTTCGCGCATTACAATATCCCTGGCACATTTTATTTCGTCCTTTGATAAATCAATTTGATTTTTGCATTGAGATTTTTTGGCTGCGTCTATGTGTCTGTGTGTTGGAGAGGGATCCGCCGTACAACCATTGTCTTTATTCGAATGTGAATCACCTCCATTTTTAACAAAGTGAAAATATATTTAATCTCAAATTATTGGACGAGCAATATAATTTTATTTTTAGGATTGAGTCACGGAGGCAGTGGATTTTACATCTCTCATCCCCACTCACCCATTCATCATACAATTGTTATATCGTCGAAATGTGACCTCAATTCAATCTTCGTGGAAGGAGAAATTTGACCTTCGGCCATTTCTTCTTCAACGTCTATTATTATATTTATTGTGCTCCATTTATTTTTGTCACATTATTAAAAGTTTCTCATTTTTAACCACTGATAATATCAGTGTTATATCCTGTAGTATATTCTGAAATGAATTAATATTGATATTTTCAATTTTGTGTTTCAGATTGAAGATGGTTGCTGGGAGGGCGGCAGTGTACATTAGGAGAATGAAGTGAGATGAAATCGAAGCTGGATCCTGAGCCGGGTAGTTTTATCGATAAGAGATCTGCATCTGGGAGGGAGTACTCGAGCTGTGATCTGGCCGATGTGGTGGATAGAGGGTTGGGACTAGGTGAGGAGATGGCAGCAACGGTCAATCATCGCAACGCAGAGGAAGACATCGCTGCGATCGCAAAGCAGATATCGGACCACGCAGAAGCTATCTACCAGAACTGGAAGTCTAGAGGACTCGCCCCCACCGAAATACTCTCATGCAACAACGTCACTCCTGACAAGTTTACTACCCTCACCCAGAAGAAGCCAGTCGATATTCTCAACGCAGCTCCCAACAACTTGGAACAGCTTGTGAACAATTTCGTCGTCGAGGACAAAGCCAGGCTTGCGCGACAAAAGAGTAATTCTCTCTCGAATATACAATACGTCAAACAGAAGTTCGAAAGAGATGTGAGTGAAAATGTTCTGAGAATATACCCGAAATCCCCTTCGTACCCGAGCACAAGGATATCTTCCCCGTCGCCAGGGATATCGCAGTTCCCTGAGACGGTCGAAGCTATTTACCCTCCCGATGCGCCCAACGTCGTTCAATCGTGGCCTCTCAAGAACCGGACTGTCGGGAGCAAAGCTTCTGATAGGTACAGCACGCCCAACAGCATCAACCCCGTCAAGAATGAGTTTATCGAAGAAGTAGCCAAAGAGGAAGAGAGACTAATCAACGCCCTCAAGAGCGGAATGATAATAGAGGAGCCGGTGGTGGTGGAGAAGAAAGTGGTGAAGGAGCGTCCGATGGGAATGGTGAAGAAAGTGGTGAAGAGTTACCAGGAGCAGGCAGAGAGAGGGAGAGAGAAGGCAGCTAGGTGGCGAAGAGATGGAGCTGTTCCCCATCCTGAGAAGCAGGCGAACAGAGTGTCTGCCAGTCCCGTCAGGCCCTTCTTGACGAGAGGTTCGGTCGCCGAGAGGGTGCTCATCTTCGAGAAATGCCCCGCCGAGCTAGGATTGGACAAGAGGAAACCTCCATCTATGGTCAGTAATATCTTTCAACAAACCCTTCTATCCTTTATTCATATATGGTCAGCAATATCTCTCCTTTATTCTTAACACATCCTTCAATCTATGGTCAGCAATATCACTCCTTTATTCTTAACACATCCTTCATCTATGGTCAGTAATATCTTTACTTAATTCTCAACACATCCTTCAAGCCTTTATTCATCTATACCCAGTAATATCTGTCCTTTATTCTCAACACATCCTTCATCTATTCTCAGTAATGTATCTCCTTTATTCTCAACACATCCTTAATCTATGATAGCCTCTAATATCTCTCTTTTATTCTCAGCACTTCATTAAATCCTTTATTTATCTGCTCACTCATTAACTCAATTATTATTTCATTCCACTGAAATGCTTACCCCTTTCTAGTATTTGTAAAGCTCTGTATACAATTGTTGATATGAATTTGTTGTTGAATAGAACAAATTTTAACATTTTGATCAGCACTTGGTTCTCATGGAGTTTAAGGCTGGCAACAAAGTGAAATGACATTTTATTCTGGACATAGCATTCTTATAAAGTGTAATCAATATTTAGGAATATCTTAATTGTAATCCAAAGGACATGTTGAGCTATTTTCATTAATTATTGTTGCCACATATGTCCTAACTATAATACCCCAAAACAGTTATTTGACTGGGCTTACCTTGTTCGTCCTATTATGAGTTTTAGTTTGCCTTGCCAAATCATTCCAGATTGAATAATCACTTTTTGCCTATTTGTTGTCTCAAACATTCCGGGATCACGAAGTGCACTTTTATTATAAAATATGGTAGAGTAACTATTTCTTTTCCCAAAAGCTATTGTAGCTACTTTTGTATTCATTCGTATTCATTTAGACAGTTTCACATAGACATGCTCTGTTATGTATGTGTCTTTAACAGAGCAACGTTAATAAATAGCAGCCATTAGTGGGGGGGGGTAGGCATGAAATGAAATATTCGATACCTATTTGCCGGATTTTCAGCGAACATGCACATAACTAAAACTGTCTATTTTGAGTAACTTTTGTTGTATAATATTTAGTTGTTGTTAAGGTAGGAGGTATTAGATTCCTGCTGGACTGTATTTTTAGGCTGGGAAGAGGTGATAAACTGAATACAGTTAAGTGATGAGATCATGCGATGACCAGAGAGTTGAAAGGCAGAACATGCCTTGATGAGCATGTCGAAAGGAGGAACATGTTATGATGAGCATGTAGAAAGGAGGAACATGCTATGATGAGCATGTAGAGAGGAGAGTATGACATGATGAGCACGTCGATAACATGCCTTGATGAGCATGCCATGGTAAGCACATAGAGGGGGAGAACATGCCATGATGAGCATGTAGAGAGGAGAGTATGACATGATGAGCACGTCGAGAACATGCCTTGATGAGCATGCCATGGTAAGCACATAGAGGGGGAGAACATGCCATGATGAGCATGTAGAGAGGAGAGTATGACATGATGAGCACGTCGAGAACATGCCTTGATGAGCATGCCATGGTAAGCACATAGATGTCTAGAACATGCCGTGAAGAGCATGTAGAGAGGAGAGTATGACATGATGAGCACGTCGAGAACATGCCTTGATGAGCATGCCATGGTAAGCACATAGAGGGGGAGAACATGCCTTGATGAGCATGTAGAGAGGAGAACATGCCATGATGAGCATGTAGAGAGAGTAGGCATGCCAATTCAATGTTAAGTGAGGTATTGCTGAGCGTGGTTGCTTGCTGGACCTGTGTATAGTCTAGCGAGAAGCCATGGAAGTTAGTGCGTTCTAAGGATTCCCTGAAGCTAAACACTTTCTCATCCAATGACTTGCTTGGTGCAGTGGCTATGATTTCTAGCCCTCTCCCATTAGCTTAGCCTGTGCTCATGGGATGGGGGGGGGGTGCGATAAAAATCATAGCCCCTGCACCTGCATAATAGCAGAACTGCAAGTACTAAGCTAATGGGAGGGGGGGGGGAGATGCAATAGAAATCATAGCCCCTGCACCTGCATAATAGCAGAACTGCATGCAATAAGCTAATGGTAGGGGCGGGGGAGATGCAATAGAAATTATTGCCCCAGCACCTGCATAATAGCAGAGCTGCATGTACTAGGCTAATGGGAGGTGAGAGGGAGATGCAATAGAAATCATAGCCCCTGCACCTGCATAATAGCAGAACTGCATGCAATAAGCTAATGGTAGGGGCGGGGGAGATGCAATAGAAATCATAGCCCCTGCACCTGCATAATAGCCCAACTGCATGGCCTAAGCTAATGGGAGGGGGGGGGGAGGAAGATGCAATTGAAATCAGCCCCTGCACCTGCATAATAGCAGAACTGCATGTACTAAGCTAATGGGAGGTGGGAGGGAGATGCAATAGAAATCATAGCCCCTGCACCTGCATAATAGCAGAACTGCATGTGCTAAGCTAATGGGAGGGGGAGGGGGCGGGATGGAGATGCAATTGACATCAGCACATGCACCTGCATAATAGCAGAACTGCATGTACTAAATTGGAGAGGGGGGAGGAAGATGCAATTGAAATCAGCCCCTGCACCTGCATAATAGCAGAACTGCAAGTACTAAGCTAATAGGAGGGGGGGGGGAGATGCAATAGAAATCATAGCCCCTGCACCTGCATAATAGCAGAACTGCATGTACTAAGCTAATGGGAGGTGGGAGGGAGATGCAATAGAAATCATAGCCCCTGCACCTGCATAATAGCAGAACTGCATGTGCTAAGCTAATGGGAGGGGGGGGGGGAGGAAGATGGAATTGAAATCAGCCCCTGCACCTGCATAATAGCAGAACTGCATGTGCTAAGCTAATGGGAGGGGGGGGGGGGGAAGATGCAATTGAAATCAGCCCCTGCACCTGCATAATAGCAGAACTGCATGTACTAAGCTAAAGGGAGGTGGGAGGGAGATGCAATAGAAATCATAGCCCCTGCACCTGCATAATAGCTGAGCTGCATGTACTAGGCTAATGGGAGGTGGGAGGGAGATGCAATAGAAATCATAGCCCCTGCACCTGCATAATAGCAGAACTGCATGTACTAAGCTAATGGGAGGGGGAGGGGGCGGGAGGGAGATGCAATTGAAATCAGCCCCTGCACCTGCTTAATAGCAGAACTGCATGTACTAAGCTAATGGGAGGTGAGAGGGAGATGCAATAGAAATCATAGCCCCTGCACCTGCATAATAGCAGAGCTGCATGCACTAAGCTAATGGTAGGGGTGGGGGAGATGCAATAGAAATTATTTCACCCGCACCTGCATAATAGCAGAGCTGCATTTACTAGGCTAATGGGGGGGGGGTTGGAGATGCAATAGAAACCATAGTCGCTGCACCTGCATAATAGCAGAACTGCACAGTCTAACCTAATTAGAAGAGGGGGGATGCTATAGAAATCATCATTTGAGTACAGGGTTGACTTAATCCGACTTTATTCGTTTATTAATATATTTTGTATTTTTTAAATCATTATTATTATAGAGTCCCCTTCTTCCAGTGTTGTATGAAGGTTTTGATCGCATTGACGTTTTCCAGCGAGGTAATCATGTCCGCTGGTTCGCGTGAGTAATTGTAAATCTCGCATCAACTGGATTCTTGCCGAATCATAATTAGGACAGTTGATGAGGACATGCATCGCTGTCTCTCCGCTCTCTCCACAGCAACATGTTGATCCTTTTCTCTTTTTAAATTTGCACAAGTAGCTTGCAAAGGTATCGTGGCTGCTTTACATTTGACCAATAGCAAGCCGTCAACCAGGTGCCAGCAAGTCTTGCAGCCACTATTGGGAAAAAGCTCTTGGTCATAGGACCTTTGGTTGTTGTGTGTCATCTTCTCCCCCATTCAGCAATTGCGTAATTATTGGCTACTTCTTTTATTAGGTTTACGTAATCCCTAGTGCCCTGGTCAATGTTAACTGCTTCTGCCAGTAGTCTTGGGCCAACCTCGAATCATCTTTAGGCTATTTTCCCTTGTGTCAACAGGTCTAGTGGAGAAATTCCAGTTATTATTTGCACAGCTTCGTGTCACACTGAATGCTGGACCTTATTCAATGCTGCGAGATGCCATTTTTTTAATAGCGGTCCTAATGTGGTGATAGCGTAGTACTCAAAGCATGCCTGATGGAGTGTGATAGAAGGTCTGGAATTGAGTCTCCAGGTAACTCCGGCCATTCTCTGGATTAGGTTGAGGAGCCTGTTAGTTTTCATCAGCAGCATATCTATGTTGGGTGCAGGGTTCTGGTGTCCACCGAAGCAAATTCCCAGATAGGTCACCACTTCTTCGAATTCCAGTCAACCTTCGCCTATTCTTATTCGAAGAGAGTGTCTATTATCGAAGCTACCTCTATTGATGACGACACTTGTCCTCTCGCCAGCTATCGATAGTTTAGCCTCTTGCAGTCAGTCTCTTGTCGCCCTCATCGCTTTATTTCCTTGCACGGCGATGCTTGCTCTTGAGTTCCCTCTTATTGCAACTTCACTAATATCTAATGACGCCTGTAATAACCATGGACCAACAACATTATCAGTAGTCCATCTATTTTAATAACCCACAAAGGGGTTCCTGATAGTGAGCCTTGAGGGCATCCTTTGCTCCCACTTTGCTCAATTCTTTCTCTGCCTCTGGTCCTCCACCATCTCTGAGGTATGGCGTTCTGTCTTGGAGGGATCTGCTGATGAGGACACGGATGTTACTGGGCACGTCCAGCTATTGGACTGCTACCATAACTCGCGGCCACCATGTGTTGTTATATGCACCTGCATCTTTTCATTGCTATTTCAAGGAAGATTGCGATTGCGTGTGTTTGGCGTGTTTTCGCTCTTCATCGACGCAATCTTCTAACACCTTCCGAATTGCATCTTCAATGGATACCGTAAGCACGAAAACGAACTACCAAAGCCCCACCAACCGAAACAGATCAATCGGTGTATAACCTTAAAAGTTAAGTTTCGAAATCCCTTTTTCAGTGATGATACGTTTGGGCAACTCTGTTTTCTTCAGTTAGGCGTGTGCTAAACGTGAGCTTTTCGCTCCAAGCGACAGCCTAGGACAAAGTTCAGTAAACGGAAAAGTTTAAGACTGTGTGACAAACAGTTCGTATGATATAATGATGAAAGTCCAAAACATCGTATGAACTAAACGCCTTGCAGTCTAGTGTACCTCCAAATTAACTGTTATATATCAAATATAACATATTGGAAGCAATACTTTTTTATCAGTCCTCCCATTCCAAGCGCCTGCAGCAAGCGTATCGGCTCCCCGCTATACTTAGGTCGCGAAGCCCCTTCTTCATGAGCACTACGACGGCAGCTTTCTTCCAAATGTCCGGAAAAGGTCCTATACCGAGGCTGTCTGTTATGATTCTCGTCACTAGTTACTGTCCAGTTCGTCCTATCCTGGTTCTAAGTCAATAACAGGCGGCAATCTTGCCTCTGCTGGCACTGTCTTCTCCAAGGATTTCCCTGAGTTAGTTTGTACCTCTGCTTATTATTACTGGTGTGGCCGGAATACCATCGGCTTATTGTTTAATTGCTCTGTATGCGATTCACTCCGTTTTCTCTTATTTAGTTCTGCCATAGCCCATCCTCACAGGTTCGTAAACCCCATTCCGTGTTCCATCCATTGCAGTTTGTGCAGACTACTACATCTTCTGGAACCTCCTTAGTAGCTGTTCTATAGTGTCCACACTACAGCATCAGCACCATAGCTTCGCTAGGAGGTATACAGGCCGAGATGATATGGAAGGTTTCTGTTCCTCTTGTCACAGTCATTACATGGGTGCTCATCGAATGGTCTCCTTCAACTCTGTTCCTTTGAAAGCTATGGTTGGCTTTGGCCTTTCTCCAGGACAGTATTTATAAACGTGGCTTGCTTTTTGAGGGATATAGGCCTTTAAAACTGGTTACATTTCTTGCCAAGCTCTATTAACAAGAAACTGTTCGCCTCCAATTCCTTTTGTTGAACTAGTATGGGCAAACAGGTTTTCTTCCTTAGTTATGAGAACATTTCTATATTTTCTTTTTATTCATATATCCCAATTACATCCCACTTTAAATTTTGATGATGTTAGTTGCTTCTTTCTTCCCCTAATAGGGCCCTTACATTAATAGTGCATACATTTCCCTCCATTTTCTTCTTGGTATTTTTGTCCTTTTCCTTGTTCCTGATAGGTTTCCTTTAATCGATTCAACCCCGGATTCCTAGAATATATTACCTTCATAGTCCCTAGCCTTCTTATTAGAGAAGTATTATTTTTCTCTTTAGAAATATGTTTTATTTTTGTGACGTTAGTAATTGTTCCCCGCTTTCATTATCAGTTTGCTCTTAGCAGATTTCCCTTGGGGGAAAATACTCATAGTGGGATTTTCGTGAAATGTCTTTAAATGTCCATCAATCCTATCCAGGAGATGACGAAAAAGGGGTCCGTTAAAATGTTGAGATGATGTAAAATGAGAACAGCTGATTTGCATTAAGGGGATGGTGCTAAATGAGTAAATACATGTTTTCACAAATGTTGCATAAGGCTGAGATCTGGGACCCTTCCCATTGGATGACCATTGAAATAAAAAAATGTTCCCCTCGCCAGAGACATTTTTGCTAATTTCTATATTTTAAAGTGTGCTGAGTTCGAATCTGGAGTCCAAAATATTCAATACCAGATTTTCCTTAAGGGAAATCTGCTAAAAACAGATCATTTCACAGTCAGAAAATATCCAGAGCAATTGGTCCAAAAATATTGTTATTCTTCCCTTGGTTGAAAAAACGAAATTCTACTCCTACTTCTCCATATCAAATTAGGAAATGTAACGAATTTCGTGGAAGCAAAGGATAAGGAAGGAGAAGGTGTTTCTTACTACAATCAGAAGTTTTAGAAATTAAGTAAAACAAAGATTTAATTCATAGTACTTATGAATGTAGGCTAATCAAATTATTGATGAAATTTAGAAATTTTTTCATGTTGTAATACATTGTAATAGCTTCAACATCAAATAGGTTTTTTTTTTATTTTTCTGAAAATTATGTAAAAATTGTCAGAATGTCATAAAACGGCTCATTTTATGGTCCAAAACACAAATTTGACAAAAAATTGTGGCTTATAGAGATTTTCTGTCTTCTAATTCGTATTCAGCATACTTCAGAAAACAAGAAAGGACATTTCTATTGAAGTGGGGGATTTTGATGCAAATCAGCTGTAATATGCCTCATTACTCTTCCCTCATTTCAGCCATATTTGCATTTGTTTGATTTCAATCAAATTAGCATTGACATCTTCATATTTAACACTGCTTATTCTGGTCCTTTTTCATTTTTTCAGGTGAGTCCCAGTTGTATGACCTTGGTTTTCCCTGTTTCCATGATGGTATCAAAACTGTAAGTAAATGTATTGTTACTACTTTATAATTAATGTTTTCAGCACACAAAAAAAAGAAAAAGTGTCTTTAGGTCTCAACTCAGCTATCTTCTGTAGCAGATTTTTCTGGAGGGAAATCTGCTACTCAGGTTGTACTCATGACGCGATTTTCGAAAAATGTTTAGGTTATAGCATAGGAATTTCGCCCCTTTCATTCCTAGTGATAAAAAAACAAAACAAAAAAACTCACACCCAACACATACACACAGAGGTATCCAAACCCAAAGATCAACAACCTCTCACACACACCCATACCCAACACACACACACACACACACAAATATATATTTATTTTCTATAACAGCGGAATCCCTCATACAAATCAACTAGTAAGGTGTTAGCTATGTTGCAAATAAGATAAGGAGATGAGTTAAGTGTAATGGAAGTGTGAAGTAGTTGCACTTAGAGAATATAGGCGATAAGGTGACGTCACCGGGAGTAAGTGGAGCCCGAGGCCAGATCTCAGAGCAATTAACAATTTATATCTCTTTGCTCTTATCCAATGAGGTTCCTTAATTGCTCTTAATTTTCCATCAATTTAGCAAGTATTGTATCAGAAGCCCGTCATTGTCATCTACACGGCAAATACATATTTTGTAAAGACATTTATAATTTTAACAATGTGTATTTCTTATTAATTGAAATTTTATTTGGAGTCCGAAATATTTAGATTCTATCGAAGTGGCACAAACTAAATTTTTTAAATATTTACATTTGTGGGCAAGATGTACTCCTGATTATATAGTCAGGCTGGAATCAGGTCATGACCCGATAGCTATTCTTGTTTTATAGAAAATAATTAATTTTTGTTTAAAATATTATCCCTCCCAGAACATCGGTTGCCGCGCAGGTGCTTTCAAAAATTGGTTGTTTTGGATAGTAGGGAGGAGCCAAATGAATTTAACATAAAATATTTGCAGCTTCAAACTTTGTCCAGGAATATTTTACCAATCTATCTAACCCTCAAACACTTCTTGCTAATAAAAATAATATAATAATTAAAGCCACAAATAGTTTAGTTTGTAGAGATATTGCAATGCTGACAATCCATTTTATTGTCTATTCCGTACCTTTCCACGTCTGGACATTCAAATTAACCATAAGCCTGCTGAGAGTCTGTAATAGCGAATACATTAAAATATCCCTTAGAGGTAAAGCCCATATCTTAAAATCAGAAATACATTTATAATAGCCTGAAGCATGTACGTTGCCTTGCACTTGTAAATCACAGAAAACAATATTTACAATGGTTAAAAACAGGGACGAACTTTCATTGGAATTGCTAAATATTAACAACATTGAAAAGCTAAATAAAATTTATTAAGAGTATATTATTGTCAGTTTATTAACCATTGATTGTTGTTTTGTTTTGTTGATTTTCCTTAACTATTATATATTGCTTATGTATTGTTATATATTACTTATATTATAAGTGTACTCGAAATTGTCGAATTGCAAATTATTTAAGTAGAATACCTAACGATACTAACATAAAATGCTCAGACCTCTGGCATCGCCCATGCATTTATGCCAAAATAAATAAATAATAATATTTCTTATTAATTCGATGAGTTTCAGTTTGTTTGGAAAATCCATTAAAAAAAAAAGGATGAAAATCAGTCACTTGAAAATAGGTTTCGTTTTGTTTCGCTGTTTATTATTACTCTTCGTGGCCAGCTTTTCTCAAATGATGAAGACTAGCATTGATACATTATTTTTACTGACGCCTCAAAATTGTACCTCATTTTATAGTTGTTTGCGATAGGCTAGCTTCCTTTGGCAAGCTCGTCTATTATAAACCATATTTAATTGAAGCAAACCCCTCAATAAAGTGCATTAAATGCACAATATTTTCAGCCCAATTATCATAGAAATTCATGTTAAGAACTATTTGATATTTTTTGGACATTTTTTTATTCGGTCATTGTGGAATTGGTCTCTCATGTTTTATGGTTTAACTTCGTCAAGGCTATTCACTAGTGCAAATATGGAAATACGCTATAAAAGGGGAAGCGTGACATAGGGACATTAAAAGCCAGGGGCCTTTGAAAAATTAAGAATTCTCCCAGCCCTATAAAAGAGGGAGGATTCAAAAAATAGAAATGTAGAATAATATTTGAGAGTGACGACCTTCCTGTCGGCCTTCGCTTTGAAGTTTCCACTTTAGGATATTCCAATTGAGATGTAAATTGAAGGAAATGTATGAATGGAGCAGAGATAGGGAGGCATGAGACGGTACCAGCCTATGTCAGGCTGTCTCGAGTTGCCAATATCTATCTGCCTGGGCTAGGGCACACCATTCCTCTACAGGCCTGCACTCTGCTAGCAGCTCTGGAAGACTATGCTGTCCGTGTTATCATCAAGGTATTATCACTAGAATAGGGGAGTATCGCCTGTACTTCGCTCGTAGTGGAGTATTGCCTGCACTTCGCTCGTAGGGGAGTATCGCCTGCACTTCGCTAGTAGTGGGGTATCGCCAGTACTTCGCTAGTAGGGGAGTATCGCCTGCACTTCGGTAGTACGGGATTATCGCCTGTACTTCGCTCGTAGTGGAGTATTGCCTGCACTTCGCTCGTAGGGGAGTATCGCCTGCACTTCGCTAGTAGTGGAGTATCGCCTGCACTTCGCTCGTAGGGGAGTATCGCCTGTACTTCGCTCGTAGGGGAGTATCGCCTGTACTTCGCTCGTAGGGGAGTTATCGCCTGCACTTCGCTCCTAGGGCAGTATCGACTGTACTTCGCTCGTAGGAGAGTATCGTCTGTATTTCGCTCGTAGGGGAGTATCGCCTGTACTTCGCTCGTCGGGGAGTATCGCCTGTACTTCGCTAGTAGGGGAGTATCGCCTGTACTTCGCTAGTAGGGGAGTATCGCCTGCACTTCGCTAGTAGTGGAGTATCGCCAGTACTTCACTCGTAGGAGAGTATCGTCTGTACTTCGCTCGTAGGGGAGTATCGCCTGTAATTCGCTTATAGGGGAATATCGCCTGCAATCACAATATAATATTGCTAATACTTGGCGAATATGTAGGAGTCGCCTTTATTTTAAGCTTGTTTTTCATCAATAAATATTTGTACTCGGCAGTAGACTGGATATGAAATATTTTCCAATGTACATGTATTTGGTTGTAAGGTGATGCGGGCTACTGACCCAGGAACTGTGTTTACAAGCAGGCCACTAAAATGTGCTCATGTATGAACCTTGCGGGTGTAGCAGCCAACTTGACCAATTGCCAATTATTCCTCTTTCCGCCCCACCCTCTGCATCGGTTTCCTCATACCGAATAATGTAAGATTCTTATATTAACATACCTCTCTCACTACATTCCTTTTTCCGCATACCTAGGCATTTACTATAGGGATTTGTTAAACATACAACACCGTTCTGTAGATACTATATGAGTTTCCTAACATTTCTTCTTTTACGCTTGGGGTTTGTTAAACACCCTTCAGTAGATTCTACACGTGAGTAACACAAAGATGCCATTAGGCTGATGTGTTATCCGCAGGTTGTCGCCCATTTCTATCTAGGACTAAGGATTTTGTAAAGTGAGTTTTTTCACTGTATAAACCCCTATTGCCCACACCGCACCATAGCAACAGCAATTCCTAATGCCCTTACGACTCCATAGCAAATCCTGTAGACCACACGGCACCATAGCAACTCCTATTGCCCACCCAGTACCATAGCAATTTCTATTGCCCACACGGCACCATAGAAATTCCTATTGCCCATACGGCACAATAGCAATTCCTATAGACCACATGGCACCATAGCAATTCCTATTGCCCACATCGCACCATAGCAACTCCTATAGATACACAGCATCATAGCAACTCCTATTGTCCACCCAGTACCATAGCAATTTCTATTGCCCACATCGCACCATACCAATTCCTATACCCCTTACGGCAGCATATCAAGCACTTGCATCAAGAAGCTTGATCTTTTCACAAACAAGGATCGGCGCATTACATTTTGTTTATTGGTCACCTGCTGTTCGTACGGTTTCACCTTTATTATTTTCATCCCCTAGACTGCATAGGTGTAGGATTCTCCATTATAAGCCTGCCCGTCCGTTTGTATTGACCGTTGTTGTAGCTACTTCAAATATGTTTAACTACCACTTTTCCATGATTTCTCATACAAATCATATTGGGTATTGTTCGTGTGAGTAACAACGCGAGCATTTTTGTATTTTACCTTGCACATTTTGTATTCTACCTCCTTGAACCATTAACCAACCAAATCATTATGTTAACCGTAAAAGCTTATGGTTGTTAGTAGCTAACAAACTGCTAAAGGATTGGGAGAGGAATATGATGCCCTTTCAAATTGAAATATACACGAATTTGTTCACGACCACAAATGTAATTTAAATAAGTGTGCCTACTTTATTTTTGTGGCGCCTCGCTCTGGTTACGTTGTTGCCTCATGCGACCTACCATGACTCGTGGGAAGGCTTACCTTGATGGTTTATTTACTTGTTTTTTAATAATATAGGTCTACTCGCAGGTCAATAGCGCATTGCTCTAAAGGGTCGGCTAAGGTAGGCTCCGGAATGCTGTTTCTTTGGAGGAAATCTCCTGCTTTGGAAATATATTTGATAGCCATTAAATTAATATATCTAATTGATTCAGTAATAGAGAGGACCTGATAAAGATTGCCTTAAAGGGAGTTGATGGAAGGAAGGACTGGCATTGGACCAGCACCCACCAGCATCCGCTCTTCCAAGGCTGCTCGCTCTCTCTCTCTCGCTCTCTCTCTCTCTCTCTCTCTCTCTCTCTCTCTCTCTCTCTCTCTCTCTCTCTCTCTATATATATATATATATATATATATATATATATACACACACCAGTTTTAATTGTTTGTATGTCTAGCAATAAGTAATTATTTTATCATTTTTACATAGCCTTTGGAATTCATTTGTAAGTAGTATAGTAATAAGCATGTACTTCAATAGTCAGTAAGAGAGGACCACTCCACTAGTCCTATGACAATAACGCATCTCTATCTCCCTCCTTCTCTCTCCTCTCTCTCTCTCTCTCTCTCTCATACACACACACACTTTCTCATTCTCTCTCTCTCTCTCTCTCTCTCTCTCTCTCTCTCTCACTCCCTCACTCACCCATTCTTTCACACACTCTCTCTCTCTCACACTCACTCTCTCTCTCTCTCTCTCTCTCTCTCTCTCTCTCTCTCTCTCTCTCTCTCTCCGCCGCTCTACCTTCAGGCTGGTCTTTATACAAGCGGTTCTTTCCAATTTCTTGTTTTCAATTTTGGAACCCGAATTGTAATAGGTCCCAATAGCTCGGCCATACTAGAGAAGGTGGAGGGTAGAGTAGTGAAGTCAAGTTTGGAGTGGGAAAATATTTAAAAGCGGCAAACGCCTTAGGGCATTCGCAATTGGAATGCTACTGCCTCTGCACAGCGGAATTACTATAAAATCGTATACTGAACTTACATTTTTATTTACATTAAATTGTAACAACTTACTAAAGTTGTAGTTTATAGTATTTCAATTTATATTTAATATATTTTGCCCATTTTTTAAAATTTCACACATCAGCAGGAAATGACCTAAAAGCCCGGAAAATGTCTTCTGTTCTCCTGCTTTCTTCTTTTGTTTATGATCAATATGAAGGGATTTTTATGGGGTATTCCACATTTGGTTCATGCCAATTTGTTTAAATTTACGTGCCATAGGGAACCTTGATCTTTAATTCTTTTAGGTGGCTGATGAAATAGAATCTCTCAAACAATTAAATAGTTCACGTTTAGCGAAGGTCGAATTGTTACCCCACACACTTCGACTAGCATGGAAGATTAAGCGGGAATTTATATTTTTAGTTTCCAGCCATCAGTAAACCCCCATTTCTTCTCATGCCCCAATGAAAATAAGCTGTTATAACATGAACATCTTTATTCCAAATAATGCTTCCATAGGCCATTTTTCTACGTGGTAATTCTTGTGCGATGAGACAATGCGTTTTGCGTATCACTATTAGAAATATCGCAGTTTTAAGACTGCTACGATTGTAGCTCCTTCCCACGCGGAGACTTGATTGATAAGATAGAGGGAAGATTTGAGGAAGATTTGAGAGGGTGCTGGGTGATGGGATGATGCGATGTCAGCTGTGAGGAGAGGATTGATTGATAAGAGATTGGGAAGATGTAGATGGAGGGAGATTGGAGAGGTAGCTAGCTGGATGATGGGATGATGCGATGTCAGCTGTGAGGAGAGGATTGATTGATAACAGATTGGGAACAGGTAAATGGATGAAGATTGGAAAGGTAGCTAGCTGGATGATGGGATGTTGCGATGTCAGCTGTGAGGAGAGGATTGATTGATAACAGATTGGGAACAGGTAAATGGATGAAGATTGGAAAGGTAGCTAGCTGGATGATGGGATGTCAGCTGTGAGGAGAGGATTGATTGATAAGAGATTGGGAAAATGTAGGTGGAGGGAGATTGGAGAATTAGCTGGGATGTTGAGATGTCAACTTTGAGGAGGGGATTGATAAGTGATTAGGAAGAGGCAGGTGGAGGGAGATTGGACTAGTAGCTGGAATCTTGCGATGTCAGCTGAGAGGAGGTGGATTGATTGATAAGAGCTTGGGAAGAGGTAGTGGGAGAGAGATTGGAGAGGAGCTAGTTGGATGATGGGATGATGCGATGTCAGCTGTGAGGAGGGGATTGATTGATAAGAGATTGGGAAGAGGTAGCGGGAGGAAGATTGGACTAGTAGCTGGGATGTTGAGATGTCAACTTTGAGGAGGGGATTGATTGATAAGAGATTGGGAAGAGGTAGCGGGAGGGAGATTGGACCAGTAGCTTGGATGTTGAGATGTCAACTTTGAGGAGGGGATTGATTGATAAGAGATTGGGAAGAGGTAGCGGGAGGGAGATTGGACTAGTAGCTGGGATGTTGAGATGTCAACTTTGAGGAGGGGATTGATTGATAAGAGATTGGGAAGAGGTAGCGGGAGGGAGATTGGACTAGTAGCTGGGATGTTGAGATGTCAACTTTGGGGAGGGGATTGATTGATAAGAGATTGGGAAGAGGTAGTGGAAGGGAGATTGGACCAGTAGCTTGGATGTTGAGATGTCAACTTTGAGGAGGGGATTGATTGATAAGAGATTGGGAAGAGGTAGAGGGAGGGAGAGGTGGTGGGATGTTGTGATGTCAGCTGTGAGGTGTGGCAGAGAGGGAGGAGCGCCTCTTCCTTCTCTCTCCCTCACTCGTCGAGGTCATTCTCTAATTCAATAGTAGGTCCTTGTCTAGTCCACATGTTCGAGCAGTGAAAGTTGTTCCACGAGCAGAGGGGAACGTTCTTACACAACCTCTAGCTGGCCTTAGCTCCCAGATGTTCCTGCAGATGGGCAGGGATTGCCTCCTTGGAGAAGCAACTCTTTTCCTTGTGGAATAAGTGCAGTGGTGTGTTGGTGTGATGTTGAGTGAGGATATGAGGACATCTTCAGAGGATGGTAGTGAGGGCATGGTGCTTAGCTTGCCAGTACCTTGCGTCTCATCCGTTTGAACAAGAGCACGCCCCCAAGTTTCCATACAAACCTTGGAAGCAACCTAGGCCGAGATCGTATAACAAGGTAGAACCACTTGTTTGTTTTTATTTCTTATATTACTTTTTCTCTTCATCGTTTCCCCCTAATTTTAAAAAGCATTTCACGTTGGTGCTGCTTAGATTGAGGATGACACTGGGGATCTTATCAAACCATAAATTATGAACTTGAAGTTTACTTACGACTGAAATGTACGAATTATTTGATTAATCTTTGATTTTATGAGAAACTGCTTATAATAATTTTTGAGCATCAGTATTTTAACAACAGGTTTTATTTTTGATGATACTCATGATAACGGAGATATTTTCGAGTTCCCCCTCCAGACCCGCCACCCCATTCCGATTTCAGTCATTAAGTAATATTATCTTTAGTTTTCTTTGGATTTTAGAACAGATTTGGGTGGTAACCTTAACATAACCTGTCCCAATTTGCCTTAGTAGGAAATGTGAAGGTTAATGAATAATAGTGTTTATTATTAAAACTGGAAAACGTCCCTGCGTTTTCTTTATAGGTATTTGCCCAACGCTGTTAAAAGATTTTCTAATATCAAGGTAAAACAATACATCAGTCTCCTATCTTGATTATAGCTAATTGAATGGATTCATTGATTATTGTTTTGTTATGTTCATTTGTAAAAGGTCTTGCACGTGGGAAAAAAAAACCCTGTTTGATGAGTAGATATGAGCATATTTTTTTTTTCTTTCTTGTGAATAGCTCGTTTAATGATTCTTATGGCGCTATACATCGGACTATAATTAGAAATGTTAATTTTTTACCCAGAATCGTATATTATGATGGTTCTGAATAACTTATCAAGTCTATTCTATTTCAATATATATAATTAGCAATGTATGTTAAAGTTTGGTAGCTTCCATAGTTCGTATTGGTCAGATACAAGTACCATCTGGCCGAATCCAATGATATACCCTCCGCAGCAAGCCCAATATATCCACCAAGACAATAATATCTTCATTAGTTTGGCGATTTTCTTTCAAGTTGGCAAGCATATTGTGCTAGAGTTAATTCTTTAAACATATCATAGCTAGTGTTGCCATCTATATGACACATAGCATTTTCCTTTGAGTCATCGCTAGTTGGCTCATGCACGCATATTCGCGACGTTCTCACATATTTTTATTTGATTTTTTGTCCTAGAATGAGTGAAGTTTTATTTTTTCCAGCTTTTTATAATATATAAATTGGAGCTGATTTGCTCAGTTGTCATGATTGTTAAGTTTAGAAGCGATGGTTTCTTTCTGCCAATAGTAGCACATGCCATTTATTTTCCCAACTCGCCAGACTCACTTCCAGCTTAGCATCATCTATTTCATATGAAATGATTTCTTCACTTTGGCAATTTGATTCTCCAAGCTTATGATCTACATCTCGGGCTTTACTCAGAACAATTCGTCATTTTCTGCATTCTCCCCAACCATACATGGTGTATTGGATTGATACCCATCTCGCATTCTGTATGCTCCATGGATTCGTGTCCTTTCCGGCCTCGTTTCCCCCTTCCAAAACATTCTTACATAATTCACACTGAGCAACACTAGTGTGATAATCTTCTCCAATTAATATTTGTTTTTCACCGCTCTGTAATAAACTCATTAAAAACCACTTACCTTATTATCCACCTTTAGTAAACAAGTAAACAAATAATTCAATCAATAGTTGAAGAATAATCATATTTCTTAGTTATTATCAAACACCCATCCCAGCTCGACTATATATATATATATATATATATATATATATATATATATATATATATATATATATATATATATATGACAATCAAAAGCAAGAGAATGGATAATAAAATAGGAGTATAATGAGTGAGATCACAGTAAAATAAAAATATGCTGGTTATCACTAGTTAATAAAGTATGGTTAGGATTATGAAAAGAGGCTATGTTTGGTGAATTATTCCTATAAAGATCATATGCTGGTTATCACTAGTAAATAAAGTATGGTTAGGATTATGTAAAGGGGCTATGTTCGGTGAATTATTCCTATAAAGATCAAATGCTGGTTATCACTAGTTAATAAAGTATGGTTAGGATTATGAAAAGAGGCTATGTTTGGTGAATTATTCCTATAAAGATCATATGCTGGTTATCACTAGTTAATAAAGTATGGTTAGGATTATGAAAAGAGGCTATGTTTGGTGAATTATTCCTATAAAGATCATATGATTATCACTAGTAAATAAAGTCTGGTTAGGATTATGAAAAGAGGCTATGTTTGGTGAATTATTCCTATAAAGATCATATGCTGGTTATCACTAGTAAATAAAGTATGGTTAGGATTATGAAAAGAGGCTATGTTTGGTGAATTATTCCTATAAAGATCATATGCTGGTTATCACTAGTAAATAAAGTCTGGTTAGGATTATGGAAAGAGGCTCTGTTTGGTGAATTATTCGTATAAAGATCATATGCTGGGTTTGCCTATTAAATAAAGTCTAGTTAGGATTATGAAAATAGACTATAATTGTTGAATTATTCGTATAAAGATCATATGCTGGTTACCACTAGTAAATAAAGTATGGTTAGGATTATGAAAAGAGGCTATGTTTGGTGAATTATTCCTATAAAGATCATATGCTGGTTATCATTAGTAAATAAAGTCTAGTTAGGATTATGAAAAGAGGCTATGTTTGGTGAATCATTCCTATAAAGATCATATGCTGGTTATCATTAGTAAATAAAGTATGGTTAGGAGTATGAAAAGAGGCTATGTTTGGTGAATTATTCCTATAAAGATCATATGCTGGTTATCACTAGTTAATAAAGTCTGGTTAGGATTATGAAAAGAGGCTATGTTTGGTGAATTATTCCTATAAAGATCATATGCTGGTTATCATTAGTAAATAAAGTCTAGTTAGGATTATGAAAAGAGGCTATGTTTGGTGAATCATTCCTATAAAGATCATATGCTGGTTATCATTAGTAAATAAAGTCTAGTTAGGATTATGAAAAGAGGCTATGTTTGGTGAATTATTCCTATAAAGATCATATGCTGGGTTTGACTAGTAAATAAAGTATGGTTAGGATTATGAAAAGAGGCTATGTTTGGTGAATTATTCCTATAAAGATCATATGCTGGTTATCACTAGTAAATAAAGTATGGTTAGGATTATGAAAAGAGGCTATGTTTGGTGAATTATTCCTATAAAGATCATATGCTGGTTATCACTAGTAAATAAAGTATGGTTAGGATTATGAAAAGAGGCTATGTTTGGTGAATTATTCCTATAAAGATCATATGCTGGTTATCACTAGTAAATAAAGTATGGTTAGGATTATGAAAAGAGGCTATGTTTGGTGAATCATTCCTATAAAGATCATAAGCTGGTTATCATTAGTAAATAAAGTATGGTTAGGATTATGAAAAGAGGCTATGTTTGGTGAATTATTCCTATAAAGATCATATGCTGGTTATCATTAGTAAATAAAGTCTAGTTAGGATTATGAAAAGAGGCTATGTTTGGTGAATCATTCCTATAAAGATCATATGCTGGTTATCACTAGTAAATAAAGTATGGTTAGGATTATGAAAAGAGGCTATGTTTGGTGAATTATTCCTATAAAGATCATATGCTGGTTATCACTAGTAAATAAAGTATGGTTAGGATTATGAAAAGAGGCTATGTTTGGTGAATCATTCCTATAAAGATCATATGCTGGTTATCATTAGTAAATAAAGTATGGTTAGGATTATGAAAAGAGGCTATGTTTGGTGAATTATTCCTATAAAGATCATATGCTGGTTATCATTAGTAAATAAAGTCTAGTTAGGATTATGAAAAGAGGCTATGTTTGGTGAATTATTCCTATAAAGATCATATGCTGGTTATCACTAGTAAATAAAGTATGGTTAGGATTATGAAAAGAGGCTATCATATGCTGGTTATCACTAGTAAATAAAGTATGGTTAGGATTATGTAAAGGGGCTATGTTTGGGGAATTATTCCTATAAATATCATATGCTGGTTATCACTAGTAAATAAAGTATCGTTAGGATTATGAAAAGAGGCTATGTTTGGTGAATTATTCCTATAAAGATCATATGCTGGTTATCACTAGTAAATAAAGTATGGTTAGGATTATGATAAGAGGTTATTTTAGGTGAATTATTCCCTGTTAGGAGCATATTCTTGTTACTACCAGTATATACATCTGGTTAGGATTACGAAAATAGGTTATCTATGTATGGTGAATATTTCTATGCTTGTTAAAAATAAATGGTTTTTCAGCCTTTCCTCAGAGCTTAATACTCTCTGAAGGCTATGAGAAGTAAAAATACTTTTCCACCCGACTTAACCATTGCCTGCCAATGATCAGAGATAATAGTCCGATGAATATATGTTTAGGATTGCTGGTTATCGAGACATTAGTTGAATTATAATGGTCCCCCCCTCGAAATATAAAAGTTGGATTAGCAGAAACACTAAAGGGAAAAGCATAATCCATTTAAGGGAAATCAGCTATTGAGGTTGTACTCATGACGGAATTTTCGAAATTTTTCTTCAAATGTCCATCGATCCTACCTAGTAGATGACGAAAATGAGGTCCGTTCAAAACTGTATATATATATATATATATATATATATATATATATATATATATATATCTTTATCTTTGTCTGTTACTGCTCTAGCGGTCGCAATTTTTGTTTGATGATCGTTACCAAACTCGATATTTAGTCGTTGTATGTAAAAAGAAAGATCAAGTTCGTTAACGGCTGAAATCGGACCAGTGGGAGGGGGGTTTAGAGGGAAGGATTTTCGAAAATTCGACATATCTCTGTTACTATACGTCGGATCGAAAAATTATACAGAATAAATCTTATTGAAAATTAAATTTACTATAAATATTGTTATATACATTTATTCTCTATCTTCAATATTAACCGAGATATTTGCATTTTTATTAAATCTGGGCGGCTAACGGGTGGGTGACATTCCCGCCAAAAGCTAGTTCGGCCGTTTCTTTAACTGCTCGGATCTCGTGAAATTTCTCTATTGTAAAACTTCACGTGGGAAATCTGCTTAGTTTTTGCAGCACCTGCGTGACGGACTTTTGAAGTTGTGTGAATGTATTCTGCATATGATTCTGTGAAAATAGTAGTGTTGAATATGTGATTTATATGATGAGGTCATCAGCAAACACTCAGTTCATGATATATCCCAAAGAAGTATCATACATTTATGACCGTCTTAATAGCTACATTGACTGGGCTCAGCACACCTCCCTGAGGCACTCCACTCTCCTATCTGATAATGTGGTACCTACCCTCACCCTGAAAGTTCGATCAGACATACATTTATCCAAAACTCTTATATTTTTTCCTTTAGCACTCCATTCAATCAACTGTGGGAGAATGAGCCCTTTCCAGGCATAGTCATGTTTTCCCCATATCAGGGGATATTACTAACACTAATTTGTTTCTAAGGAAATCATTATAAATATCAATCTCCAGTTGTGGAATGTGTTTCACGGTTGAGTGTTAGTAAGATTTCCCTTCAGGGAAATCAGCTATTGAGGTCATCCTCCTGAAGCAACTTTTGGAAAATTTCCTCAAATGTCCATCGATCCTACCCAGGAGTTGACGAAAATGAGGTCCGTTCAAAATTTATATATATATATTTATTTATATGCTCTCGCTCTAGCGGTCGCAATTTTTTTTTTTATCGTTACCTAACTTGATATGTAGTCGTTTCATGCAAAAAGGAAGGTCGAGTTCGTTAATGGCTGAAATCGGACCAGTGGGGGGGGTGGGTTTAGAGGGGTGGAATTTTGAAAATTCGAAATATCACCGTTACTATACGTCGGATCGAAATATTGTTTAGAACCAATCTTATTGCAAATTAAATGATTTATAAATATTATCCTGTACATGAATATTAAACAAGATATTTGGGTTTTATAGTTTTCCGCTTTCTGTAAATCCCCACTCCACTAGTGTCATATTAATAATAAGCTGTTATACTATATAATGAACCATTTTATTACAAGGTTAAACACGGAATATTGTTTTCATTGAACTTTTACTTTGTGAGATATACGTATATACGTTATGTTGATCCACCCCCCCCCCTTCATTTTTTCTTGGATTACTAAAATTTAAGTAATTGAGATTAAAATTATTCTGATTCATTACAAATTACAGCATTAGCTATAGTAAATAGTTTTCAATAAAATTAATGTGTTATATTCAGATATATTTCATTAATGGTTTTTCTTTCCGGTCTAGAATTCAGGTTGGCTGGCCTGTTTGTTTACAATTAGTCGCTTTCCGTTGTAGAGTTATTAACTTGTAACTGAAAGATTTCTCATTACCATTTGTATTTATTCACTTAATATTTGCGGTGGTGAAAGAAGGTTGTTTTTCTCCAAGAGCAACAATAGTTTTTTTAAGGGATTTTGCAGTCATTTGTTCAATGATATTGGGCGATAACTTGTGGTCAGATTAGTTTCTTTTCAAGGTTTTAGAACTGATATAACTATTGCGACATTCCATGTCTGAGGTACATACTGCTCTTGGAAACTTTATTCAGGTGATCGAGAATAGCTAGTAATCCTTGTTATGGTAAATATTGTATCATGTTGAATGTAAACATGTTTGGTATATGTGTATTGCATGTATTATGCGCAGTAGATGAAATCAGTTTTAGTACATTTGGTATGAAAGGGTCGTTAAGTGGGATGTTGGTTAGTTAGTATTATCAGAAAATGTCTTTAAAAAATGTGTATTTTTTTAAGAACTGTAAACTGACCTGAAATGTTTCTTTAAAATGTTGGTGATTCTTTTTTGGTCAGTTACAATAGTTTTATTTTGTTTTAGTCCTGAAATTGGCGTACGATATTAGCAGATTTCCCTTAGAGGAAATCAGCTATTTAGGTTAGGTCGTACTCATGACGCGATTTCTGAAATCTTTCTTCAAATGTCCGCCGATCCTACCCAGGAGATGACGAAAAGCAGTCCGTTCATAACTGTATATATATTTGTCTGTTACCGCTCTAGCGATCGGAATTATTGTTTAATCGTTACCAAACTCGATATTTAGTCGATTTATGTAAAAAGAAAGATTAGGTTGAAATCGGTCCAGGGTGAGGGGGGGGGGTTTAGAGGGGAGGGATTCGAAGTATCTGCGTTACTATACGTCGGGTCGAAAAATTGTATAGAAACAATCTTATTAGAAATTAAATTTACTATAAATAATGTTCTATTCATATTTTCCGTTTAATGAGTATTAACCGAGATATTTGGATTTTATAGTTTTATGCTTTTAGTAAACCCCTACTCCTACTAGTTTTATGTTAATAATTAGCTGTTATATCATGAACCACTTCATTACAAGACCATACCAAATATTGTTTTCAACAAAGCTTTATTATACGAGATACAAACAAATGCATTCTGTTGACCCCCTCCTTTTGTTCTTGGATTACTAAAATCTGGTCTGATTTGAGATGGACATTACGAGGGGTTCATAAGTTCTAAGCCTGGTGTACTTATGATACCTTTTATATCAAACAGATAAGCTGAGTGGTGTTAAAGGTGATCGTTTATCTATATTAAGTTATTATCTTCCTAATTCCTCCTTTCAATTCTGGTCAGTTTTTTTCAGACTGTTGTGAGTTACAGGTCGATTTAAAAATGTCTAATTTTGAGCATCGTGCAGTGATAAAATATTTCGTAAAAAAGGGGATGAGGCCGAAGGAAATTTTTGAAGACATGTCTGCAACTTTGAGGGACTCTGCCCCATCGTATGCCACCGTCAAAAAGTGGGCCGCACTCTTCAAAGGTTGCCAAGAAAACCTTGAAGATGATGACCGATCTGGACGGCCTTCAACATCAGTTACTGAAGACACCATATCCAAAGATGAAAATTTGGTGATGGCGGATCGTCGTCTTACAGTCAGGTACTTAGCAGCAAAGGTGGGCATTAGCGCTACTTCGGTGGAAACGATTTTGCACCAGCATTTGAGACTGAACAAGGTTTCTGCTCGTCGGGTGCCAAGAATGCTTTCTCCTTCTCAGAAAAATCACAAAATGAAACATGGGTACCCCATTTTGACCCAGAAACAAAAGCAGAGTCGATGCAATAGAAACACACAGACTCCCCTCCACCAAGAAAGTTCAAAGTGGCCAAGTCTGTAGGGAAAATCATGACAACGATTTTCTGGGACTCAGAGGGACTTTTGCTGGTCGATTTTCTGCAGCATGGCATGACAATAACAGGGCAATACTATGCAGACCTTCTCGTCAAATTGCGAGAGGCCATCAAAGAGAAACGCCGAGGAAAGATCACCAAAGGTGTGCTGCTGCTGCAGGACAATGCTCCCGCCCACAAATCAAGAGTTGCCATGGAGACGGCCAAGTCTTTGGGCTTTGAGCTGCTCCCGCACCCACCCTACTCGCCAGATCTGGCCCCCTCAGACTTCTACATCTTCCCTAATATGAAAAAACATTTGCGTGGGAAAGTGTTTTCGTCAGACGATGAGGTGATCTCAGCTGTCAAGGTTGTTTTGGAAGGTTTTGACAATTTTTTTTTGACCGGGTTACAGATGTTGGAAAAGCGGTGGAATAAGTGCGTTGCTACTGAGGGGGACTATATTGAAAAATAAAAATATGTATGGCTATATATATATATATATATATATATATATATATATATATATATATATATATATATATATATATATATATCAGGCTTAGAACTTTCTGTACACCCCTCGTATTTATGATTCATTTCAAATTGCTCCACTAGCTCTAGTAAATAGTTTCCCATAAAATTAATATCTTATATTCAGATATATTTCATTAATTTTCATCTTTCTGGTCTAGAATAACCCTATCTATTCAGCGCTGCGAAGTTGGCTGCCCTATTTGTTTACAATTCTGACGCCTTCCGTTGTAGATATTATTAACTTGTAAATTGACTGAGGGATTTCTTATTACCGTTTTTATTTATTTAAGGACATAAATTCAGGGTTCAGTTCAGGGTGGTGTTACCAGAGTGTAGATTTAATCCTGTTGTAAATTTTTCTGTTGGAAATCTTCTTAGTTTACGCAGGCCCTGCGTGACGGGCGTTTTTTTGTGTGTTTGTGTGAGGTCTGTGTTGTCAGTATCTGTATTGGGAAGTGATCGCTTCCAATGGAATCATGAACAACATTCAATGTAAGTCGAGATAAGAATGAAAATGTCAATGTTGGGCACTGTTCCAGTCCTTGGGCCTAAATGTGTGGGAGAGATATTATTGAGTGCAATTAGGTCAAAGTTTACAGAAAGCGTCTTTAATTGTTGCTCTTTGCTTTCTAGTGCGGCGAGTTCGGTTCCCGCCAAGGCAATAGGAATTTATTTAGTGACGGAATACATTAAATATAATCCTTAGCCCCACCCTGGCTAGAAAAGGGTGGTTACCTGTAGATAACCCGTCCCAATTAGCCTTAGTTGCAAAAAGTGGACGTAAATAAATGATTTAATTTAATCTTCGCTATCGCCGAAAGAAGACTTGTACATTTTAGAGAAAGCATTTAAATGCCCCACTAATAGAAAAGGAGTTGGTAATTGTGTCAGTAAGTTGTGTATTTGATGTAAGTCAAGATGTTCCTTTGATGGTAGATAAATGCTGCATACTGTAACTGGGAAGGGGAGGTGCACTGAGACTGCTACTGCTTGCAGTGTTGTTCTCAGCTGTGTTATCTACAACAAACATAGCTAGCCTTCCGCTAGAACTAATCTGTTCTCTAGCTAATCTCACCATCTATCCTCAATTCCTTATTAGGGGCTGCTAAGTATGTACTTCTCAATAGCAACTGTATTAGCGCTTTTAGCAGATGTCCCTTATGGGAACGTACTCATGACGCAATTTTAGAAATTTTTCTTCAAACGTCTATCGATCCTACCTAGTAGATGACGAAAATGAGGTCAGTTCAAAACTGTATATATATATATATATATATATATATATATATATATATTTGTCTGTTAACTGTCTGTGGTCGCAATTTTTGTTTGCTCGTTACCAAACTCGATATTTAGTCGTTTTATGTAAATAGAAAGATCAAGTTCGTTAACAGCTGAAATCGGAACAGGGGAGGGAGGTTTAGAGGGGGAGAATTTTCAAAATTCGAAGTATCTCCGTTACTATTCTTAGGATCGAAAAATTGCCCAATATCGTTTTCCAGAGACCTTTATTATACGAGATAGATGTAATTATATTCTTGGGACCCCCCACCCCACGTCTTAAATTCTTGGACTACTAAAATTCGATTGATTATTTTTGTTTATTATTATTTACGTCCACTTTATGCTACTAGGCTAATCGGGACGGGTTATCTACAGGTTACCACCCTTTTCTAGCCAGGATGGGCTCAAGGAGTTTATTTAGTGAGTCCGTCACTAAATAAATTTCTACTGCCCAGGGCGGGAATCGAACCCGCCACTCTAGGTCTACCACGCAAAAAAAAAATCGATTGATTGAGGTACAAATTATTCTGATTCATTATAAATTACAGTACAAGATATAGTAAATTGTTTTCAATAAAATTAATATGTTATATTTCAGTTATTTTTACCTTTCCGGTGAGCCGTTGGCAGACGTGTTTGTTTACATTTGAGACGCTTCCCGCCCGAAATAGAAAGATTTCTTATTACTGTTAGTATTTGTTCACCTAATATTCACGGTAGTGCTGTGTCACGTAATACGTAGGTTTATCTATTATTAAACTTTTGATTTGTTTACGCAGCCCCTGCGTGACGGACTTTCTAGAAGTTAAAGACTAAACCAGATGGAATAGTCGGCAAGTATAATGCTCGTCTTGTTATTAAAGGTTATACCTTAGAAGAAAGGAACCGAATATGGGCAAACCTTTAGTCCTGTTGCCAAAACAGGTACGATCAGGGCTTTGCTTAGTGTGGCTGCCAACCAAGGTTTGAAGCTGTTGAGTTATTTGATGTTTATACAGCATTTTTATAAGGCAACTAGCTAAGGTACCCGGCTTCGCCCGGGAAATCATTTGAGGCTGAATGATGATGGTATGTTTTTGGAGGCTTTACTTTGTACAATATTTTTACATTTTCCCGTCTCAATGCTAAGGATTTACACCGAGTCCGGTGTGCTGGGGATATGTTAATAATAAAAGTATTTGTTATGTACTTAATTCTACAAAATGCACAATATTCTTATATTACCCCTCTCCTGTGCATGTTTCTTTTTTATATATAACATAATCATAGATTATCATATTATAGTCAAAAATACGGACTTTCGTTGATTTCGATTTAGTCTTTCGCGTCCTATATCATTGTTGACCCCTTCTGTAGTTTATACCTCATTCAAACTTCGTTATACGGCAAAAGTGTATATAACTAATATTGCTCTAAATAACAAACTAAACAACGTTGGTTATGTGCACGTCTGGCGAAAAACCAATGGAAAATGAAATATCCCGATCACTCCAATTATTTTCTTAAAATGTTCATATAACTTATAATCAAGGAAGTTCTAATACTAACCCACTTACAGAGTTTCGTTTAGGGCCGTTTAGTCGTTTGTGCCCAAAAAAATTGTTGTGCACTATTGTTTTTAGCGTGTATCTCATTTATAATTCGTTATACGATAAAAGTGTATATAACAAAAGTTATTCTAAATAACAAAATAAATACCTTTTTTTATGCCTATATTTTCAGAGAAACCAATAGGAAACGAAATATCACTGTTTTTAATTTCAGGCCACCTTTATAAACTCCTGTTCGTCTCAGAGTATATTAGTATAGTCTAAAACCTAAGTTGAGTTAGTAGTAATATACATACCAAGTTTCATAAAATTTGCTTCTGCCGTTTACGATTCTATAAAGGACATACTCGTACAACATTCATTTATATATATATATATATATATATATATATATATATATATATATATATATATATATAAAATTGTAACCTCTGTCTGTACATTGATTTTTTTCGCGAAATTTCACGATAACTTTTCGTTTCACATGTCATAGACACCATAACTGCATTTTGTTTCTTTGGTGTGTGTTTGTTTGTCTGTTTATTTGTTTGTTTGTTTGTTACCTTTTCACGCATAAACGGCTGAACCGAATTTTATGTAACTTGGTAATGGATATTACTACTAGCCCAACTTAGACTTTAGGCTATATTAATATTCTCTGAGACGAACAGGAGTGGGGATTATAAGGGAGTCCTGAAATTAAAAATAGCGATATTTCGTTTCCTATTGGTTTTTCGGCAAATATGCACATAACAAAAGTTGTTTATTTTGTAATTTACAGTAACTTTTGTTATATGCACTTTTGCTGTATACGGAAGTATAAATGCGTTATATGCTAAAAACTATAGCGGGAGTCCACAATTTTATTTGGCACAAAAGACTCAACCGAATTAAATAAAACTCGGTATGTGTAATAAAACTAACGCCTTCTTTAGAATAACCCATACCAATTTTTCTAGCGACGGGCAGGATTGGGGGTTGTAAGGGAGGCCTGAAATTAAAAATAGCGGTATTTCGTTTTCCATTGGGTTTTCTGCAAATATATAAATGTACTTGACAAAAGTTGGTTATTTTGTTATTTAGAGTAACTTTTGTCATATTTATTTTTGTCTTTTAACAAAGTATTAACGAGATATACGCTATAAACTAAAGCGGGAGTCAACTATTTCATTGGGCGCTTACGATTAAACCGAACTTAAAAAAACTCGGTATGTCAACTAGCATTAATTCGTCCATGATTATAAGCTATATTAAAATTTTTAGGTTCGAACGGGAGTGGGGGTTATAAGGGAGGCCTGAAATAAAAATTCGCGATATTTCATTGTCTATTTGTTTTTCGACAAACATGCACATAACAAAAGTTGTTTACTTTGTTATTTAGATTAACTTTTGTTTTATACATTTCACCAGGAACCATCATGTGTGGAGCAAGTAATTTGCGTAGAAATATTGATATGCTCAACAATTCATTCCAATTTGAACTATGAGGTACCTCACCTGGAAAAATTAATTCAAATCTATGTTAATATTTTGTCCTTAATAGCTGAAATCTATGCATAATGCACAGGAGACGGGAAATATGTCAATTTGGAGAACAGTGAAAACTTACATAAAAAATTAATTTTATTATTAACAAATGCCAACAACGGGTACTGACCCTAAACACTGGGACGGGTAAATGTCAAAATATTGTGCAAAGTAAAGCCTTGCCAAAAAAATACCATCACCATTCAGCCTCAAATCAATTCCCGGGCGAAGCCGGGTATCTAAGCTAGTATACATATATACATATATACACTATATAGAGGAGATCTGTATGGAACAGCCAGAAGGATGCAGTCATGTAACTAACATGGTGTGCCAGTTACTGAGGAGGCTCTATGGTCTGAAACAAGCTCTGCCATATTGGAATAAGTGATTTGGTAATTATTTACTTCTTGGTTTAGGTTTTAGCAGATTTCCCTTAGGAGAAATCTCAATGGTCTAACTCATGGAGCGATTTTCGAAACATTTATTCAAATGTACGTCGATCCTACTCAGGAGATGACGAAATTGAGGTCCGATCAAAATTGTATATATTTGTTTATCTACTTATCTATCTATTTATCTAACTAACTATATATATATATATATATATATATATATATATATATATATATATATATATATACCCGTATATACACACACATATATGTTTGTCTATTGACGCTCTAGGAGTCGTAAGTTTTGTTTAATCGTTACCAAACTCGATATTTAGTCGTTTTATGTAAAACTAAAGATCTAGTTCGTTAATGGCTGAAATCGGTCCAGTGCGAGGAGGGTTTAGAGGGGGGAATTTTGAAAATTCGAAATATCCTCGTTATTATATTTCGGATCAAAATATTGTACAGAACCAATTTTATTGCAAATGTAATGTTATATAAATGTTGCTATGCACGTTTTTTTCATTATCTCGATTACTAACCAAGATATTTGATTTTGTTTTTAATTTTTGACCTCAGTAAACCCCTGCTGCTGCTCGCTGCTATATCAACAATAATATAATGTTGCCGAAATACCAAATATTGTTTTCATTGAACTTTTACGTTTTGAGATAAATGCAAATACGTGACGCACTTGGGATATCTGCTTAGTTAACGCAGGCCCTGCGTAACGGACATTTTTTTATTCTCTGAGAATATAAAATTATATGAGTTCGCTATAGTTACTGGGATAAATAGTAAGTTAAAGACTTGAGACGGGAAGTGTGAAAATATTGTGCATAGTAAAGCCAAAAGAAATTAAAATCATTATTCAGCCTCCCCTTGCAAGGCAGACATTATGATTTCCCAAGCAAAGCCGGAAACCTGTAACGTAACTTATATTACATATATGTTTGTTAACACTCTAGCGATGGCAATGTTTGTTTGATCGTTACCGAACTCGACATTTAAACGTTAAATGGCAAAACTTTAGATCTCGTTCGTTTATTTTCTGCCATCCGACAGGTGGGAGGGGGTGTTTACATAGGGGGATTTCGAAAAATTTTCAATATCTCCGTTATTATACTTCGGATAGAAAAATTGTATATTTTTCCTTGGATTTACCCCTCAAGGGAAATTAGCTGGTATAGAAATGAATTAGGTTTATTGAAGGGTAGGATGTGAGAGACAATTTTGATTTTCCCTGCTTGCTCTGAGGTGGTACTGTATGAAGATAGTAATTTTGGCTGTTTGTCTGTTTCAGAACTATTCTAGGGATTGTATAGTGAAGCCCGGACCACCACCTCATACAACTCTACAGAGGCACACCAAAGCCAACAACAGCCTACTACTACCAAGGTATACAACATTCTACACTTTCAGTATCTCTCATTTACAAAAGAAACTATCCTTAATATGCAATTTTTAGGCTAGACTTTATTTCATACTGGATATGAGAACATGTCGACCGTTAGGATGATGCAACCGTTATTATTATTTATTTATTTATTTTTTTTACGGGAAACTAAATTTTCGTGACCTCATGAACGATAATGAGTTTTTCAATGTTCGCCAATAGACATTTTACAACATCAAAGCAATTTCACTGAAACAAAGGGCTTAGTCAACCTTATTTAGCCAAATATGTTTTACTTTATTTGGGTTACTTAGACATACGGGTACAACTGAGAGCACAATGGTTGATACGCAAGCCAAAAGTGACATTGACATAACTTAAATAACACTAACTGACGCACTGCATTACAAGAAACACCAGATTGTACAGAACTGGGAACAAGACTGGTTATCAAAAGATTGCATGTTAAGGGAAATCATAAATGCAACTGTGAAATGATCATCAAATAATCGAATTTCAAGAAGAGAAGAGGTGGTTCCTTGTTCGACTGCCTCATGGCCATTCGGCATAAGTCTGAGGCCATTTCCGTCTATGGCACAATCTGAACTACCAACTGGTTCCCTGTATAATAAACTACTCACTTTAAAACACTTACTTACTGACTGCAGAAGACCACATAACATAGACCTGCCTTACAACCTTAACTAACTACTAAATGACAAAAATACACATCCGGACAAACTTATATAATACTCACCCTCTTCCTATTTCCAGAGAGGTATTAGCCATTAAGGTTTTCAACACAATGTAATACCAAGTGTAAATTACATTTTGTAATATTACCTTGTGTGTCCATCTGTTCATGTGTGCATGCGTTCGTGAGAGCACGCGTGTGTGTGTGTGTGTAATTCTGAATGCTTGTAAGATTATATAAATTTTTAAATTAATTGTTATTTATTTCTTATTAATTATTACACATCATAGTTTTATTTCTTTTTCTGTTTTGAATGTAATATTACGCTTCTGTTTCATTTTTTGTTTTTTCTATTTTGTTGATTATTCGTGTTCTTTTTTTATTGGTTTACTTTCATTATCCCGCTCATAATTTTTTTTTGGTTTTAATAGTGTGTATGTATTTAGTTCTTATTAATTTTTATATTTTCTTCTCCAAAAGTATTATCGCCCAGCAGCAACAGTAACTATATAGAGATAATTTACATTCAACAATTTGGAGCATTTTTACCATTTGGTTATTTGGTGAATAGTGAAAATCGCTCCAAATTGCTTGACACCAAACAAACAAATAAATATTAACAAAATATTTATATTTCGCTGTGAAACCATTAGGAATTCAGTTTGTCCAATTTCCAGACCAGTTGTAACAGAACCTCCAGCTTGTATCAGGGTTGAACTAAAAGAGTCACAAGCCGATTGCAAAAGCCCGAGAATGAAGGCTTCATAACTGGTTGAATTCGTGAATGCATAATCCCGGACTCGTTGGTATATGACCTAAAAGATATCAAGATTGCACAAGACTATGGTGCCATGGTAGTCAAGTTAGCCAAGAGGGAGACCGCAGAAAAACTGGTGGAGATGATAAAGAAGTGTTCTATCTGCGAGAAGCTAGCCATAACTGATTTGAAGAATAGACCAAAGGTCACTGGCGGGTAGCTATCCTCCCTATGTTTGCTCTCTGTTCTTGGTAATGCCTTAGAAAGACTTATATACAACAAAGCAATCTTCATTGACATTGCAGAATCCTTTGACAACGGACGGGGGCCGAAAGTTATGGAGACTCTTCAAAGGCTAAGGTTACCGGGCAACATCTTTGCACTCACTACCAGTTTTCCCCAAGAGACGAGAGCATAGGTGAGGGACGGAGGAGATGCAGAGGCAGATATGAATATAACAAACGTTTGCCAGGAAGGTTCTGTGCTGCGACCACCTCTGTAGTTTTGCTAATTTATGGTCTTCGCAGTATGATAAGGGGATGGCCCTCCCAGAGAACTGCTGAAGACACTGCAAATATCTCGCCAGGAACAGGACTATATAAGGATGATGCTGATTCTTGCAAGGGATTGGGTGCTGAAGGAATGGCAGGCCGCATGGAGCACAACAGCCAAAGCTGCTAATACAAAGCAAACTTTTAGAACTGCCCCCCCCCCCCCAGGAAGGACCACCTGTCTGGCCATGGAAAGCTGAGGGGTCCTATGTGTCCTTGCGGTGAAGCAGAAGAAACCTCCATCCATCTACTTTTGCGGTGTGTCTGCTACGAAGAGGTGAGACTTAATGTAATGCGAATCATCTGTTGTTACAACCCAGACCCTGAAGAAATTGTACAGAGTCCTCCGAACTTCCAAACCTTGAAGGATTCATACAGTTATGGAGGGGAATCAAAGAAAATAGCTCAAAAATAATTGGAGCCTATGCCCCATTCCCAAACCCCACGCCCCTAAATGAATGGCAATGTCTCACTGAGTCAGGAGCCAAAAGTAAAAGTGCTTAGAATTATGATTTCTCTCCTAAAACGGTATTTACATTTTGAATTTTGTAATTTTTACTTCCCCCTTCCGGGCACCAGATACTTTATTTGTTTTTCATGAAAATGCTTGAACAGAATTGGAAAAATTTTGCATATGTATCAAGGGACTGTATTGGTAACGATTTGATACTTTACTCCCTCATCATTCGTTTGTCGTATTACAATCGAATGCCTCAACAAATTCTTATCATATGTCTTCCCCGAATGCTAAGCTAATACGATCGGTTTGTTTGTGTTTGAAGGGATTTTAGACTTATTTGATGCCAAGAACGATACGGTTGTTATACTGTGTATATGTTGATTGTTGCAGGTTCTACTTCCCTCATGGGAAAGCTACCAACCAAGCTGAGCGTCACCTCATACAGGAAGCTATCAGGGCACTCTTCCTTACCCTTCCTAACCAGCAAGCAACATTGGACAAATTTGGTGCTGTTACTAAGGTAAGTTCTGCCTTATTTGTGCTGTTGACCTCAGCTCTCCCGTTAACCTCAGCCCTCCCACTAACCTCAGCCAACAAATAGTTTAATATATTGTATTTACATTATTTTTTAAAATTGTTGTTTTAATAATTTATTTCAGGCGTGTGGCTGCCCGCTCTATTGGAAAGCACCCTTGTTCATAGCCTGCGGTGGAGAGAAGCTGGGCTATGTCGAGCTCAATATGGTCCTCGACTACTGGAGGGAGTAAGTACCCACTTTATTCAATATCTCACCCAGCTGATATCAAAGTACAATTATTGTTATATTCACAGTTTATGTGTACAAGGTTTGTTATACTTAACTAAACCTTATTTATTTATACATAAAGTGAGTTATGCGTTTGATTGTACTGGAAATGTAGAACCCTTTAGTTAATCCATAGATGGATGGATAGGTATCACTCGAATTACATTCATTATTGATGAGTATTAATTATTCTTGCTTAACTAATGAGTATGTTTGATTGCAGGCTTAGTTCTACATATCATGATCCGGCATCCAAGTTCCTAAAGATGTTGAGCAGAGAGGATAGCCGGGACTACCTCCTGCCTGAAGACTTCATGGCCCTCGTTCAGGATGTTGTCGACACACACCCGGGCCTCACTTTCCTCAAGGAAGCTGTAGAATTCCACTCGCGTTATGTGCACACTGTAAGCATACTCCAGTTAGATATGATTCACACATCAATACTCACATTTAATTAAAAGATTATTGATACAGTTAAACTTATTTTGGCTGGGGGGGGGATCTGTTTAAGACATGACCCTTCTCCTGTTCTCCTTGTCGCCCTCAAACACCTTTCACTAATTGATAATTAAGAAATTATCTTAGCTTCTTGTAGTCATATTATGATGTAGCAGAGTTCCCTTCAGGAACATCTGCTATTAAGGTTGTACTCATGCCACTTTTTACAGAGAAATGCCATCCAATCCTCAGCGATATTGCCTAGGAGCTGTTGAAAGTGAGGTCCTTTCATATATATGTATATATGTATCACACTATGATGAAGGGGCTGATATCGGACCATGAGGAGCAGGATGATATCTGATCATGAGGGGGTATATGATATCTGATCATGAGGAGGGATATCATATCTGACCATGAGGGGAGAGAATTCATGACATTTAGATGCCAATTATAGTTGAATGACTCAATAACGCACCCCCTCCTAAATTTCAGCACCATATTACCCCAATAGCAACAATCTACCCTCCCTCTACCTGATAAGCTGCAGACGCTGCCTACTATAGTCGAATCACCCTACAATGATTACATTTCCTCCTACATATTCCCATCAACTTTCCTGCAATTGTTCCAACCCTGTGCCTGATTATCTGCAGATGCTGCCAACTATAATCAAGTCACCCTACAATGAACACACTCCATCCTGCATTTTAGCATCAAGTTTCCTACAATTGCCCCAACCATGTACCTGATTAGCTGCAGATGCTGCCAACTATAGTCGAATCAACCTACTATGAACCCACTCCCTCCTGCATTTCAACATCAAGTTTCCTGCAATTGTTCCAACCCTGTGCCTGATTAGCTGTAGATGCTGCCAACTATAGTCGAATCAACCTACTATGAACCCACTCCCTCCTGCATTTCAACATCAAGTTTGCTGCAATTGTTCCAACCCTGTGCCTGATTAGCTGCAGATGCTGCCAACTATAGTCGACTTACCCTACAATGAACACACTCCCTCCTGCATTTCAACATCAAGTTTGCTGCAATTGTTCCAACCATGTACCTCATTAGCTGCAGATGCTGCCAACCATAGTCGACTTACCCTACAATGAACACACTCCCTCCTGCATTTCAACATCAAGTTTGCTGCAATTGTTCCAACCCTGTGCCTGATTAGCTGCAGATGCTGCCAACCATAGTCGACTTACCCTACAATGAACACACTCCCTCCTGCATTTCAACATCAAGTTTGCTGCAATTGTTCCAACCGTGTACCTGATAAGCTGCAGAAGCTGCCAACTATAGTCATATCACCCTACAATGAACCCACTCCCTCCTGCATTTCAACATCAAGTTCGTTGCAATTGTTCCAACCCTGTACCTGATTAGCTGCAGATGCTGCCAACTATAGTCGTATCACCCTACAATGAACCCACTCCCACCATTATGTCGCACATCCATCATCTATTTGATTCCATTGGTTTGTGATTTATTATTTAAACACAGTATTTATTTATTTTGTTATTTCTATATATTTGTTAATCAATTTTTTTTTAAATATTTAGTCATGTAATAATATTAATGTAAACATGAATTAATTTTATAGTTTCTTAATTTGTTTTTCAGGTAATATCCCGTATTTATTATTGTGTAAATAGTTCATGGAGTGGTAGAATAACGTTGCAAGAGCTGAGGCGGAGTAACCTCCTCGCTGTTATCTCTCTCCTCGAGAAAGAAGAGGACATAAACCAAGTGACACAGTACTTTAGTTATGAACATTTCTATGTGATTTATTGCAAGTTCTGGGAGCTCGACCGAGACCACGATTTGTTCATCGACAAGCATGACCTAGCTCGCCATAGTGACCATGGTAATTACTTATCTCCTTACATGTTTCATTGTTTGATGCTGCCTAGTTCCTACAGTATTGGCCTTAATAGTTGGGGTTTTTGTGTTAGGTCTCATGCAGATCTGAAACATTTTATCCTATGTAAGGAATAATTAAATTGTTAATTTATTATATAATAGCTGTATCCTTAGGTACAGCTGAAAATTCTATATCCTCAGCAGGAGGGATGGAGTTGGCGGTAGATTGTAGATTGGTGGGTCTTGAGCAAAGGGATTTTCCTACATCCAGAAAACTGTTTTATTTGTCATTTGTACTATTATATAACATTTTGAGATACCCATTACCTCCGAAGGTGAAAACTAAAAAATCGAAATATTACAGTTAATATTCAAGATATAGAAAAGTTATATATAACATAATTTATTGGTAATAAAATTTGCAATAAGATATGTTCTATAAAAGTTTTTGATTTGTTGAAAATCGTGTCTTACGAGTATAACCTCAATTGCTGATTTTCCTCAAAGGAAATCCCTTAAAAGGGCAAAGGTCGAGGTGAGCAGCAGGAAGTAAGGTTAAAGGGAAAGATTTAGAGAGGGATTTGGAATCTCACCACTGTCCTACAATAGACACTTCCAGTCTCCATCATGAGGATGACGATTCTCAGGGAACAGAAGATGTCTCAGCCAAGCAACTGCATGAGATATACAGGAAGCATGGGAAGTAACCCTTCTTCCTGGTGGTTCTCCCTTCTTGGTTCTGTACTGGAATATAGTTACAACTTATGACATTAAGGGAAACGGATTCCCACAGAACAAGGGAAGGTCACAGCGAAACAGGCGAACAAGATGCATTAACAAACTCATGCGAATTTGTGATCTATATGGAACCTCATTCGACCCATGTTTGTTGTAGGAATGACTGAGTTAAGCAGGAAGCCCCGAGCGTCAAGATCTATGAGCATTTAGATCGGCCAACAGACGCCACGTTCAAAATCAAATACAGATTGACACATATTAAGAAATCTATTTGATTACCCCTTATATAAGTATTACCCTATCTATTAGTACAAATAAAAAATATTTCAATTATTAAAAATAATGAACAAATATACTGATAAGATTAAAAATAATTATAACTGAAATAAATATAATTATTTGTGCTGCATTGGCAAACCCCTTTTACATTGGCCCGTTGGTATCTCTTGATGTCACAGAATTTGACAGTTCACCAAACGGTTGCTGCTACAATTATAAAAAAAAAAAAAACTTTAAATATCAAAGTAAATAACTTTTGTTATGGGCATGTTAGTCAAAAAAACCAACAAAAAATAATGGGAAACAAAATATGATGATTGTTCATTTCAAGCTATCTTACAATCCCATCCTATTCGTCTTTAAAAATATAGTATAGTCCAAAATTGGTTTACTACTTATAATCATACCAAGGTACAACAAAGCTAACGATTGTTGATAGAATTTATATTGCATGTGAAACGAAAAAGTATTATGAAATTTTGAGAAAAATATCAAAATGTACAGCAAGAGGTGTGAGCTGTTCATTTTAGCCACTACACCTTCTAGGCTACATGATATTTTTTCTTATCCATACTGTACTCGATTTTAAGGTGTTTTATTTTAAAATAAAGACTAATGATTGAAATGGGACAGTGGCGACAGGAGTTTTTAGATGAGACAAAAATTCTATTCCAATGTGTGAGTTCAAAAAATTCTATATAACCAGTCTTGTTGCAAATACAATTTCATATGATTATTGATGTTATTATTTCTTATATATCTGAAATATTAGAAGATATATTGATATATTTTAGTCTTTAGTCTTCATAAAATCCCTACTTCTACCCATCCGATATTCACTTTGAGTTACTGAGCCACTAAACACTTCATATCTTCTTGTATTTTAATTCCTGTTTACATAGGCGTCTTATTATGAGAGAAATAGAGAAGTCAGTGTGTCATATACCAGCTCATTGGAAATCTGCTTAGTTTACTCAGCTTGACTTCCTTTTTATTTTGTTCTCATTGTTCAAAATCGTAGTATTTTTGTTGTGTAATTATTTGCTGCCGACTGAATTGTACAAATAAACATATTGGTTCATGTTTAGTTTAAATATATTGCTAGCTTTACTATAGGATTATATATTATATTAAAATTCATTTTAAATCAACGATTTATTCTTTATGTAATTTGTAGCACTGTCGACCCGGTTAATAGACAGAATATTCTCTGGTGCTGTGACTCGAGGAAAGCAATCTAAAGACCCAGAGAAAATTAATAAGATGTCCTATACGGAATTTGTTTGGTTCTTACTTGCAGAGGAGGACAAGACTCATCCGAGGGCCATCGAGTATTGGTTCAGGTAATTTAATATATTGTTACGTTCATTACAAAATCAGTAATAAACGTTGTTTATTAGAGTTCTTTTGGATTGTAAAATTAAACACACAGGCTTTAGAGTTTATCACTGCACAATTTATTTAACAATGCATTACACACTAAGTTAATTATTCTTTACTATTACTCACGGTATGCACTGATCTTCACTGTTCTTCTTATTACACAGTCCAATAACTCACTATCACTGAAGTTCACAAAGATAACGGCACTGCACTGCCCTTTATTTTTATGCAGCACTACACTGTTCTTTACATAAACCTGGCACTACACTGTTCTTCACATAAAACACCTTACCGCAATGCAACTAAAATGCACTGTTCACTAAAGCTGCACTGAACACATTTTTATTCACTTGAAGAGAGCTGAGAATAAACTAACTCTCGGGACGAGCTGATCCACTTTTATAGCCGGGCGGTAATCATCAAAAGGGAATTGTCTAGACTCTTCCAGATCCCGGACGAGTATTGCCGAGGATGGGCTAGACCATTGGTTGGCTCCTTTTACCTACTTTGTACTTCTTAAAAATGTGATTAACCCAATTTAATTTTTCATATCATAGTTTTCACAACAATATATTATATATTGTTAATTTAAATGTCCTCATCATTTGTTTGATTTCAAAAGAACACTCATTTAAAAAAAAAGTATTAGAGCTTGACTGTGAAGGTGGTGGTAGCATAATGGGAGGGAGCAAACATGAGCCACAATCTCTTATTCTGATAGTGGTTAAATTATTTATCTTTCTAATGAAGTGTTACATGAGTAATTGTAATTTATTAAGTAGTATTTGTGGTGGCGCAGGTGTATGGACTTGGATGGAGATGGCTATCTCTCTATGTACGAATTGGAATATTTCTATGATGAGCAGCTTCAGCGGATGGAAGCTATTGGCATCGAATGCTTACCCTTCGAGGACTGCCTTTGTCAAGTAAGTATCTTCTTGAAAATGCTTTATTTTTCATACATTCATAATACAATTAAAATATTGTTACGTTTTTATTACCAAAACCAGTAATAAACGTTTTTAATAAGAGTTCTTTTGGATTGCAAAATTAAATACTCGCAAGTTTCACAGTTTTTATCACTGCAAAATTTATTTCACAATGCACAATAAACTTGGTGGTTATTCTTAATTACTACTCACAGTATACACTGATAGCGTTACTGTTCTTCAATGAGTCACAGTCCAATAATTCACTGAAATTCACAGAAAGACGGCACTGCACTGTCCTTTACTTCGCGGCACTGCACTGTCTTCTACTTCGCGGCACTGCACTGTCCTTTACTTCGCGGCACTGCACTGTCTTAAACACGGCACTAAACTGTTACTTACAGTCACGGCACAACACTGTTCTTCTTATAAAAACACTTTACCGCACTGCACTAAGTCGCACTGTAGCACTGATGTGAACATCAAGACAGGAGAGAATAAAACTGCCTGTCTACGGCTGGCGCGAGCTCCTTTTTATAGGGAAGCGGCATACATCAAAGGGGAATTGTCTAGTTCATTCGACGTCTGGCTGGAAGGTACTGGTCAGACCTAGAACATTCTTTCGGTCTCTTTGATCTACGTCACACTTTCCAAATACGCGACTCTCTCTCTCTCTCTCTGAAGGATTATTCATCTATTTAGCTTTCGCAACAATATATACAACATAAAGTATAAGTAGTACTAGTAGAATGAAGGGTGGTGAATTGTCTGCCTGTTTGGCTATAAAATGTGAAGAGCAATACCATGTGGTAAGAAATACCAAAGAGCAATGCCTCACTCCTAGGAAAAGCTATGACAATGCAGATAGGTAGGAGAATATTACTAATAACAATGTCATAAAGGCATTGGGATTTATGGTTCATGTAAATAAGAAGCAATTAGTATGGTCCTATTTATGTCTAATGTTTCATCAACATAATATAACACTCAATTTTTTTTTTCTCTTTCTAGATGCTAGACATGATCAGGCCTGAAACACCTGGGAAGATATCTCTCACTGACTTGAAGAAGTGTAAAATGACTCCTATATTCTTCGATACATTCTTCAATCTTGAAAAGTATTTGGACCACGAGCAAAGGGATCCCTTCGCTTCTCAGAGGGACCATGAAAATGAGGTATGTTACAAACACCTCCTAATATATGGCTAGAGTGCGATAGTGGATAGTGGGGGCCATTGAATGAGGTCAGGTATGATCCACATCACCTCCTAATATATGGCTAGAGTGTGATAGTGGATAGTGGGGGCCATCGAATGAGGTCAGGTATGATCCACATCACCTCCTAATATATGGCTAGAGTGTGATAGTGGATAGTGGGGGCCATCGAATGAGGTCAGGTATGATCCACATCACCTCCTAATATATGGCTAGAGTGTGATAGTGGATAGTGGGGGCCATCGAATGAGGTCAGGTATGATCCACATCACCTCCTAATATATGGCTAGAGTGTGATAGTGGATAGTGGGGGCCATCGAATGAGGTCAGGTATGATCCACATCACCTCCTAATATATGGCTAGAGTGTGATAGTGGATAGTGGGGGCCATCGAATGAGGTCAGGTATGATCCACATCACCTCCTAATATATGGCTAGAGTGTGATAGTGGATAGTGGGGGCCATCGAATGAGGTCAGGTATGATCCACATCACCTCCTAATATATGGCTAGAGTGTGATAGTGGATAGTGGGGGCCATCGAATGAGGTCAGGTATGATCCACATCACCTCCTAATATATGGCTAGAGTGTGATAGTGGATAGTGGGGGCCATCGAATGAGGTCAGGTATGATCCACATCACCTCCTAATATATGGCTAGAGTGTGATAGTGGATAGTGGGGGCCATCGAATGAGGTCAGGTATGATCCACATCACCTCCTAATATATGGCTAGAGTGTGATAGTGGGGGCCATCGAATGAGGTCAGGTATGATCCACATCACCTCCTAATATATGGCTAGAGTGTGATAGTGGATAGTGGGGGCCATCGAATGAGGTCAGGTATGATCCACATCACCTCCTAATATATGGCTAGAGTGTGATAGTGGATAGTGGGGGCCATCGAATGAGGTCAGGTATGATCCACATCACCTCCTAATATATGGCTAGAGTGTGATAGTGGATAGTGGGGGCCATCGAATGAGGTCAGGTATGATCCACATCACCTCCTAATATATGGCTAGAGTGTGATAGTGGATAGTGGGGGCCATCGAATGAGGTCAGGTATGATCCACATCACCTCCTAATATATGGCTAGAGTGTGATAGTGGATAGTGGGGGCCATCGAATGAGGTCAGGTATGATCCACATCACCTCCTAATATATGGCTAGTATTATTAGTCATAGTTGGGCAGTAATTAAATACTTTTGTAATTAACTACTTTTTAAACTAATAAATACTAGTTATGTAACTGTAACTACAGTTACAAAAATGTAGTTGCATTTTCTTGGTTTCGTAATTACAGGAATTGTAGTTGGTATTCATAAATCCAACAACTAGCTGAAATAAGTAGTTATAAAAATAATAATAATTACAATTAGTAGTTGTCCACTGAAGGTGGATGCTCCTATCTGCACTCTCTCCTGTTCCGGCGATCGCCTCTGGTCACTTGCGCAACAGGGCCCTGTCTGCTATATCCATCACCAATCCTCGGCGACAAAAAGAGTTTTTAAATAAATTACAATGAGTGTCAGTGAAAGTGATGACGAGAACTCCTTATTTCTTGGAGCAGAGCAGTAGAGAGATTATTTTCTTTTGCTGCGATGGCGCAAAAAAAATAGCCTGTATGACAAAATATTCTGAGTTAAGAGTAACTATAATGGCTAATTTGTTTAAATTTTAAAGTTTAAAAGTATTATTTAATTTCATTCGACTCGGGAAAATATAAAAAGGAATTTACATATTATTTTCGTTAATTTTCATTTATTTACATTAAAATTATTTTCAGTTATTATTTTTAACTATGTAGTATATGTAATATAATAAACTTTTGAATATAAAGACGTTGGATGTAGTTATTTCTTAACAGCCTCAACTACTTCAGTCAGTGTTTCATACAGTTTTTTAAAGTAACTACCCAAGTAACTGTAGTTGCAACTACAACTACAGTTACAATTACTAACTGTAGTTGTTTTTGGAACTACTGATTTTCTCAACTTCTAATTGAAGTTGTGAAATTTCAATTACAATTACTTCAGTTGAAATATGTAGTTGCCCATTATCAATTACTAATTACATTAGTAGTTGTAATTGCAACTATATTTCAACTAATATAGTTATAACTTGTAACGTGTTATTAGTATTAAATGTTTCTGTGTTGTTGAAATATTATGGAGCGATGTTGTACATAACATTGTGAGATTCTCATAACTACAACTATTTGAATTATTTTATTAATACCTGTGCAATTCACTATTTGACTGACATAATTTTATTTGTGTTTCCTTGCCCCAGACTCGGGAGTCAGAGCAGGTAATTTTATTTTTCTTAATGTTTATTTATGTTCCTGGTTTGTAAATGATTGAGTTAATGTTGGTTTTACTTTTTTCTCCTTACTCATTGAATTATACATGTTATATTCATTTGCATACATTTAGAGTTTTTCCTTTAAAATTTCATTTGATTATTGTTTTCTTTATGATAGACAACTTCACCTGGAATTATTCTCTACCTCACCAATCTAATTAACATTATTAAAAGGAAGAAATATTCTTTTTCTTGAGTGTTTTATGAATTACTCCGATCTTGAGCCAGTAAAACATTGCAATGTAAATCAATTTTTAGCTGAGAGGTAAACTCTGGTATGAGATGTTTGTTTCCATCTAAACGTACTGTCTAATTTGAACAACTCACTCAGATCACTTACTCATCATTTTACTACCTGTACCAGATTTATATACTAACCGTGTATTGTGGAGACACATGCTGTTCCGGTTATTAAAAACATATGATCAGTTACTCTTATAGACAGTGCTTGGTTACCAGACAATCAGTGTCCTTCTCTGAAAAAAACATTTTAAAAAACGGTTTTCCCGCCCTCTTGGACTTATGAACTAAAGTGAAAGGGAGTGGAATAATATCAGTGACCACAAGACTTAACCTGGGTCAGGACCCAAAAGCATGAGTTGCATTTCATAATTAGAAATAAAGCTATGTCCCGGGCGAGGTTAACACATTGCGTGCGATGGTGAAATTATTATTTTTCTCTCAGGAGCTATTTATTTTTTTTACTATTTTAAATTAAAAACATGTTTATTTAACAAATAACCTAGCTTATATGCCTACCATCACATTTTTTAATGGTAATTAACTCTTTTAATTAACTCCTTGCCTGGCAAGGAGCTCCCTACCAGCAGACGTCACCGGTTAGGCAACCCCCAAAGCACATGATCTGTTTAAAATAACAAGCAATGAAAACGGGTTAAAATACACACAGTATTCGTTAACAAATACATTTATTATTTCTATATTGTGTATTGCATTACCTACTACATAATAAACATCAATTGTTCAATTGCATACTATTCTTACAGGTGATAACAGTTTACAGATATACAAATACATATTATACTGTAATAACTTAACTCTCCTACCATGGTACAATTTAAAACAGGTCTCAAGACAAAGCCCGGGTTTTTCTGGACATTCGGGCAATAATAAATAGTTTGGTTTCTCACTTTTTTCCCGTCTTCTCCGATGGCCTTACTGCAGTGCATACAGTTTTTTTGCAACCGCTTATTCCCTTTACCCGTGAATGGGGTAAAACTAGGGAAATGCAGCCATTTTGTGGGTATTTTCGGGGATAAGGGAATCACAGGAGTTTTGAATGATATTAATTTATCCTCTATTGGTCAGAACCCCTTTTTTCACACTTCGTTTTTCCATTTTTCAAAATTTTGATACCTATAAATAATACAAACCATCATTATTATTATTATTTTAAAAACCCATAAAAATAATATGCTTTATAATGTGTTAAATACTTTAAAAATCACAGTAATAATGCTTACCTTAAAAAAAAAAGAAGAATTTTCTGATAAAAACTTGAAAAAAATCCACTAAAATCGGAAACGAACTACACTGTTAGATGCAAGACACTTGTCTGAGGCGAATGAAGGCATCCAGAGTCGGTTTTAACGAGCGTACCCCCTCCAATTCCAGTTGGGAATCCCCAGGGCAGCTCCTTGCCAGGGAAGGACGTCGCTCCTTGGGTTGGGACGGCCCTCCTTGCCTGGCAAGGAGCTCGCACGGGATGTGTTAAGTGACAATGGTTACGATGTATGTGAACACCTGGCTATGTTTTTATTTTTTCAAATATAAATGATTTGTGTCTGTTTTATTGGTTAAGTTCATTCAAACGATACTAATTTAACACTGTAAATATGCAGTTTGAGGACATCATCAATTAAGATGTGAGGTTGTAAATCAAAAATATTTATTTCTTCTATAACCATACACAATATTTAACTGTTTCATTACACTCTAAAGATTGTATTAGTTAAAGGCTGAAATAGGGGGTGGGTAGAGGGGGAATTTTGAAAACTCTAAATATTTCCCTTATTATGAGTCATATCGCAAAATGTTATATAACCAACCTCGTTAAGTTGTTGATGCTCTATAATTGTTGTTCTATGCATTTTTCCGTAACTCGAGTATGGAGCTAGTTATTTGAACTTTCTTGTTTTCAGCCTTAATTACCCCCTCCCCACAACCCTTTTATTCATTGTCCTTTTTGCATAGAAAAATGGAGAATGAGATCAGAAATGTCTTATACCAGCAAGTGGGGAATCTGCTTAGTTTACACAGCCCCTGCATGACGGACTTTTTACCTTCCGCTTCCTCGAAAAAGGAGTATTTTGTGAATATTTGATTTTTTTCAAACATTATCTGTTACTCACACTGACATTAAACGCCTGCTGTCTTCCAAATTTTTCCTCTTTAAATCTTATATTTCATATCCAATATGCAAATACGTCGTGCTGTTGTTGAAGCGCTCCTAACATGGGTTCCCGCTTTTGCCAGGATTTAAAAAAAAGAAATATTATGCTTTCCATTTATTATGGCCCTTTCACTTATTACTAAAGCTGTGGATATTACACATATTACAATATATATTATTGTTGCCCAGATGTCTGATTGGGATCGGTATGCTGCTGAAGAGTATGAGCTTCTGGTTGCAGAGGAAGGAGGTGCTGATTCTCAGGATCCTTTGTAAGTATTAATTCCGTGTGTTTAGTCTTGTTTTCATTATATTCGCAATGATATTTTGTTGACATTTGTTTTTCTCTATTATTATTTGTTTTTAGTGTTTAACTTGGTTCAAATTTTATTACCGTATTTTTTTATAGAGAACTCTTCTTCTGTAGTTTACCTTTCTTTGAATTCCTTTTATAAAAAAAGTAAATTATCACATGAAGCTCTTAGGACACAGTGAATTTGAAAGTTCTAAAATGAATCTATATAATGATATCAAAAGTGATTAATTAAAGAAATTTAATAGTTTAATACGATAGGAAATGGTGTGCATTGATGAATAGTGTGCTTGGAGGAGATGGCTTCTCTTCTAATTCCTAACTTGTCGACTCAAGTACAACTCACTTAGCCCACTAGAGGTTCAAAGACCACAGCCCACTCATGTAGGTGACAGGCAGCTAGAGCCATGGACAATACGATTTTATCTACCAACTAACTTACTAATGAATCCCTCAGCTGTGGCCTGGCAACAAATCATTGCCATCTTATTACAATCAATAATTATAAATAATAATGGAGTGGAAGCAGATTTGTGGTTAACTGGATCTGCTAATATATTTATATGCTCCTGCAGCTAATTGGAACCAGTTACCAACCTTTTCTAGCCTACGTTTGGCTATGCTAAGTATTATTATTGAATAAATTCCTGCAGCTATGTGACATTATCTTCTGTTTGTTTAGGTCTTAGCTGTTCCCCATAGCTAACCCAACCCATTCCCCATTTCGTAATAGAATGAAACCATTTAGAACATTAGCGACCATTTAATAGAGTAAACAGATGAAAACATATCTTCCGAGTTACTCTTTTCACATCTGTTAATGTATCCAATCATGAATGCATCCATGAGATATTTGATTTCTGCAAGAAATACCTTTATACGGATTCCTTCCCCAAACACAATTATAAAATGTTACCTTCAAATGCAGAGAGAATCACTTTATTGTACACAAATTTATATGCAGTTTGTGGGGCTGCTCAATTACATTAAGATGCTGAAGCACACAGCAACTGAAGTCAATCTCTAGGACAACAGTAAAACAATACATATTGTATTTAGTCAGCTAAATAACTAAAATATTAACTAAAATAAACACAGTCAGCAACCTAAAAGGTGTATGTCACTAGATATAAATTAGAAACTCTATTATTGGAATAACATGATCCGTCGATCTATAATAAGATCACTGGTCAAAGCTAAAATTAAAATATATGGTGGAAAATAATCCCTAAAGTATCAATAATGATACCCTCGACCAAGGTTTGAAGAAACTTCTTGTCTATTCCCACCTTGTCAAAAAATTTCTGGGTATGTAGGTAGGATGAAAAAATGTAGGCTACGCTTCCACTATAATAATTTAATAACACGGCAAAGTGCTTTCGATGCTGTGCATCATCGTCAGTTCCCTGTTGACACACACAATAATAGTTACAATTTTCTATAAAATATGTTTGGCACATATAACAAAAAACTTATTTTTCTTAGGACTAAAAACATATAAAATCTAACGTGGAACTAAATAACATATAAAACATTTCATAGATAAAACATTTCATTTTTTAGTCCTAAGAAAAATATGTTTTCTGTTATATGTGCCAAACATATTTTATAGAAAATTGTAACTATTATTGTGTGTGTCAACTGGGCACTGACGATGATTCACAGCATCGAAAGCGCACCTACATTAGAAGTCACTTCCACCTGCCAGAATACCAACTCAGAATTTCTGGGTATGCTTAGAACCACAAGCCTATCACCAGAAAATCCTGCACCCCAAATGTTTCCCTGAATTTTTCGGACTAAAATTTAATACATTTCACATAAATATTTTTCTTTTCTTCGTGGATCTTCTCCGCTTGATCTGGGTCGTTGCTCTCGTACTTTATCGTTGGGTCTAGGAAGAAGGCAAATTTACAATTTTCTTTGAAGGCAATGCTGTTGGCGTACCTTGTTGACCCTGCATCATCGACAGTGTACACCTCTTCAAAGCATGTAAAATTCTTTGATCTCAGGAGCTCCATGATAGCATGCTTTACTCGGTGATGTCGCCTTGTGATCAGCAACATGTTATGTGGACATTTCCCGACCACATGGGCTGGTGTTTCGGTCTCGCTGCCACACCTTGACAGAGGGGTCCAACATCAGCTGATTTCGAGACAACTCCCGGAACACCACGCAATGGGGCGTAATTTATATTCAGTTTGTCCATTCTGAAGCAGAGAGCAACTGTTTCTCGGTCATATGCTTGTTCAGTCCTGAGTTTTCTTTAAAATGGTGGACTCCAACACCCTACCACTTGCATGATGTCCCCACCTCAAAGGACTTTTCTCTGAGAGTCTGCCTTATTTTCTTGACCGAGACTGTGTCCCTTCTGGAAAAAGTAATGAAATTGGGTAATGAAATCATTGATCTTTAAGATATGGCAGAGAAGATTCAATGGACATTTATGGAAATGTTTTGACTGAGTACGACCTCAATAGCTGATTTTCCTTAAGGGCATCCTCATTGATGCAACAACAACAAGAATTTCCTCCGGCTCTTTTCTCTATTCAAATGCCAATAAAATTCTATCAAATACACTCCTTGTTCAGTCCAGACAGCTTTTTCAAAGAGTGAGTAATTAAATCTTAATGAAAAACTACAGAAGATCACTAACCAAAATGGACAATATATAATGAATTTGTGGCCGTCCCTACCGCCTGCCTACAGTATTTATTTATTAATGTTTTTCTAAAATCATATGTTTTTAATTATTAACTTTGTTTACTCTTTGTCTTAACCTTGTTCTTGTTTTCATTCCGTCATGTTCTGTACACAATAAATCTCTTTAAACCCACTTTGTACCTTTCTCATTAACTCGCCCCATAGTGGTGACCATCGACGTGATCTGAAAATGTCTAGCACAGATTAAAATACCGATAGACCCGATCCTGACCGCCAACTCTCAAAAGAGAAGCTGTCAGGAAACCTCTTCAACCAACTTATGAAGGTCCATTGAAAGTTGCATCAAGAAGTGACAAATGTTTCACTATATTGTTACCCAGAGGCGAGGATTCCATCCCTATTGATCGGCTGAAACCAGCGTTCTTATTGCATGAGCAGCCCCAAATCGACCTACATGAAACCAACATCAACCTACCAGAGAAACATCCTGGAACGGACATGTCCTCAGCTATCCCGCCCAACCAAACGACTCAAGAACATTCACAGCGTACTGCATCATCCATGCCCACAACCTCTACCAACCGGAAAACTCGTTCTGAGGGAGTCGTACGATTTCCAATGAAATACGCTGCTTAGCCTTCTCGTTGCCACTGGGAGGGGAGTATGTAGCCGTCCTCACTGCCTGCCTACATGATTTATTTATTAATGTTTTTCTAAAATAATATGTTTTTAATTATTAACTATGTTTACTCTGCTTAAATTGATCATCAGATCATCACTCTTTCTATAATAAAATAAAAATTTTCAATTGAGAAAAATATTTCTTGATTGTCTTGACAACTCAATAGTTTCATTAAAGTGACCTCATAAATATAATTAATCAAATTCCATTTGGATAAATGGAATTAGCCAGCAAATTAATGTAATATATTCATAATAAAATATTTATCACACTAATTTTCAAAATTATATTCTAACAAACTTATGCATGATTTGTATATTTGTTCCACTGCCTATTCAAGCAAGGACTCCTTCTTGCTGAGCTATATGACATCTGTTAGAAGTAGACTGCTCTAAACTATTATTAACTTAGCTCTCCAACATTAGCCCTATAGGAATATATTTAATGAGAAACTCACTAAATAAGGTCCAAAATTCCAGCCTGAGGAGAAAAGGGTGGTAACCTGTAATCGGTTCCTACTAGTCCTTCCTCTTAGTAGAACAAAGTGGACGTAAATAAATAACAATAACATTTTCCTGACTTTCTTCCAACTTAAAATATTATTTTCCAAACAAACGTCTACTCTTTGTAGTCTGCGTTTGTGTGTGTGTGAGCGTGGAGCCTGCCAGTGAGTGGGCTGTGGTATGTGTCCCATCAATTTATATGAAGATTGTAAAATGCAGAATAAACATCAAATGACTTACTGAATTAATTGAAATCATCTTTAAAGATAGTTATTTTTGCAAAAGATACTTGCTAAAAGGTGGCTATAAAAGATAGCCAAGCCATATTGGGAAGGAGACGTTCTTCCTTCTGATTCCACTATCAAGTTTCGAACTTGAGTCTATTCTCCAGTCTTAAAAATTTTAAGATACGACATAACATTTCCAAGTATATTTATACATATCTTGATTATATGAAACAAATTTTTGTCAATCCATTACACTCTTGGAGTTGATCAGTTAATTTTTTTCACCGGGAGTGTGCTATATATTCTCTTGCAAGTATAATATACTTGCTTTTAAAAGGGTTATGTCATGTTTGATTGTTTCTAAATCAACAAATTATTGTTTATTTCTATATATTTTTATTTATTTTGCTTGATTACCAAAAATGATTGCTCAATTCTTGAAGTTTAATGAGAAGGATATTGTCTAGATGTAGATATGCTATTATATTTGCACAATTCCCCAGGCTAAGTTATATTCTATAAAACTCGACCATGCCTTTCCGAACATCAAATCCCCTTGTCAATCAAATCCTTAACTCTAGTTTTGTCAAGTCCATTAAGACTTAAGCCTATATTTGTGTGCAAACTCATAACTCAGCTCCTATGTTAAAAATATTTCGACATAGCTTCAATAATTACGTTGTCATTTTACAATAAGTAATAAAATAATTAATACATTCGTTGTCTCACAAATTCCTTTGCAATGTTTTGTTTTCTGATTTGTAATGTTGCAAGAAGCCCCCCCCCCAAAAAAAAATAAACTATAATTGTGCTGGTAAAAATTGTTTCGTTGTTTTCATTACTAAATAAATAGAATCATGACATACTGGGGAATTGTGTAAATATATTAAAGTTTTCAATTATGTCTTTATGAACTTTGTCACTAAATTTTTCACATGAATTTTCTTTTTTCTAAAGTTTTCGAGAATATGTTCGTAGCCATATTATTTATTTATTAATCTTAGATGCATATTGCTATTCAAAGCAAAACATTTGTGACTGTTATTGAAATTATTCATATGAAAGCAGAATTCCCTTGTTCTTAATTTTCAGAAATGTGTAGTAGTTTCATTGAAAATATTGGTTCTAGTGTTGTAAGTAATGAATGATCTTTGTATTTAATGCACGACAAACTTGAGTTATTCAAATTGTTTTATTAATTACAATTTAAAGGCTTTTATCTATTGCTACATTGTTGTCACAACAAAGTGTCAATATTTCCAATTCCCATAAAAAACATGATCGGCATCATCCCTGCTTAAAATTTCACCTTCACGTCTCTATATTCTACTCCCTTCATGACTAGATTCTACTCCCTTCATGACTAGATTCTACTCTCTTCATGACTAGATTCTACCCCCCTCACAACTAGATTATATCCCCTTCATAACAAGATTCTACTCCCTTCACAACTAGAATCTACTCCTCTCATTACTCTGCATTCTACTCCCTTCATGACTCTGCTTTCTACTCCCTTCACGACTCTACATTCTACTCCCTTCACAACTAGATTCTACCCCTTTCAGGACTAGATTCTACTCCCTTCACAACTAGATTCTACTCCCTTCACGACTCTAAACTCTACTCCCTTCACAACTAGATTCTACCCCTTTCAGGACTAGATTCTACTCCCTTCATGACTCTGCATTCTACTCCCTTCACGACTCTACATTCTACTCCCTTCACAACTAGATTCTACCCCTTTGAGGACTACATTCTACTCCCTTCACAACTAGATTCTACCCCTTTGAGGACTAGATTCTACCCCATTCACAACTAGATTCTACCCCTTTCATTTCTAGATTCTACTCCTTTCATTACTCTGCATTCTATCCCCTTCACAACAAGATTCTACTCCCATCACGATTCTACATTATACCTCCTTCACGATTCTACATTCTACACCCTTCATAATTCTACATTCTACAGCCTTCACAATTCTGCATTCTGCGCCCCTCAAAACTAGATTCTATTCTCTTCATAACAAGATTCTACTCCCTTCACAATTCTGCATTCTACCCCCTCACAGCTAGATTATATCCCCTTCATAACAAGATTCTACTCCTCTCATTACTCTGCATTCTACCCCTTCACAACTAGATTCTACTCCTCCCATTGCTCTGCATTCTACGCCCTTCACAACTAGATTCTACTCCTCTCATTACTCTGCATTCTACCCCCTTCACAACTAGATTCTACTCCTCTCATTACTCTGCATTCTACTCCCTTCACAACTAGATTCTACTCCTCTCATTACTCTGCATTCTACCCCCTTCACAACTAGATTCTACTCCTCTCATTACTCTGCATTCTACTCCCTTCACAACTAGATTCTACTCCTCTCATTACTCTGCATTCTACTCCCTTCACAACAAGATTCTACTCCTCTCATTACTCTGCATTCTACTCCCTTCACAACTAGATTCTACTCCTCTCATTACTCTGCATTCTACCCCCTTCACAACTAGATTCTACTCCTCTCATTACTCTGCATTCTACTCCCTTCACAACTAGAATCTATTCCTCTCATTACTCGGCATTCTACCCCCTTCACAACAAGATTCTACTCCTCTCATTACTCTGCATTCTACCCCCTTCACAACTAGATTCTACTCCTCTCATTACTCTGCATTCTACTCCCTTCACAACTAGATTCTACTCCTCTCATTACTCTGCATTCTACTCCCTTCACAACTAGATTCTACTCCTCTCATTACTCTGCATTCTACCCCCTTCACAACTAGATTCTACTCCTCTCATTACTCTGCATTCTACTCCCTTCACAACTAGATTCTACTCCTCTCATTACTCTGCATTCTACCCCCTTCACAACTAGATTCTACTCCTCTCATTACTCTGCATTCTACCCCCTTCACAACTAGATTCTACTCCTCTCATTTCTCTGCATTCTACTCCCTTCACAACTAGATTCTACTCCTCTCATTACTCTGCATTCTACTCCCTTCACAACTAGATTCTACTCCTCTCATTACTCTGCATTCTACTCCCTTCACAACTAGATTCTACTCCTCTCATTACTCTGCATTTTATCCCCTTCACAACAAGATTCTACTCCCTTGACAATTCTACATTATACTTCCTTCACGATTCTACATTCTACTCCCTTCACGATTCTACATTCTACACCCTTCATAATTCTGCATTCTACCCCCCTCACAACTAGATTCTATCCCCTTCACAACAATATTCTACTCCCTTGACAATTCTCCATTTTACCTCCTTCACGATTCTACATTCTACTCCCTTCACGATTCTACATTCTACTCCCTTCATGATTCTACATTCTACCCCCCTCACAACTATATTCTATTCTACTGCCTTCATGACTATGCATTCCACCCGTTCACAACTCTTCATTCTACCCCCCCCCCTCCCTGACTACATCAAAATATACATATTTGTAAAAATTTAAAATATTTTGAAATATATATATTTTTTTGTGAGGTTATCATTGTGATGAGGCTAGTTGATGAACTGGAGTAAGCTTGAGTGCTGCTCTTGTTTCATGTGGGTAAAGTTATTCTGAAATCGTGACGCCATTCCCAAGTATCTTCAATATTCCAACTGCAGATTCTAATTTTCAAAATCTCTATAATCAGATTTGAAGAGGAACTTAGAGGGAGCTGTCTAGTGAAAGCTACTAGCAGATATATGATGGTTATCTTTGAATAATGGAAATCACTGTTGTGGGCTGCTTTAAGATCATTACCCACCGTGCCCCTTTGGCCGGTTATATCATTTGAAGGAGCTCAGATATATCTACTCCCAAGATAAACAATAGTTTATTACCATTTTAGGAGTTTCTAATGTATATATTTGTTGTGACAACAGTTTGCGTATTTTTTACTTTGTCTTTGTGACTCAACACTTTGTATCAACAAGGGAGCACTCAAAAAGCCTTTTTATTGAGAATTAATCTATTCTTTTTCACTGTGAGAAACGTAACACTTGCATGAGAGTATTTTTGGCACCTAAAATCATTTTACAATGAAGTACTCAACATACTAAATGAGTAGCCTTACCCGAAGGTAATGACTGAAGGCTTCAAGCGTAAATGGAGGTTAGTGCTCTCTAACACATCCTTCTTTCAAACAATACTAATTTCTCTTTGAACAAGAAAAGAAATTCTGAACTAAGTTAAATATTGTTTAGGGTACTTGCATAAGTGCTTGAAGTATTTTTGGTATCTCAGTATTTATTTGGGAGGCTGCTGTGCTCTGGAGAGAGGGAGTGGGGAAACCTCAGGCCCAGCTCTATACATCTGCAGCCAAGACATACTTCTTTCACATAACTTTTAATCTACAATTTTTTTTAGCAGATTTCCCTTAAGGGACATCAGCTATTGAGGTCATACTCATGATGCAATTTTTGAAAAATTTCCTCAAATGCCGATCCTACCTAGGAGATGATGAAAATGAGATCTTTTCAAAATACTTGTCTGCTAGCCCTCTAGCGGTTGCAATTCTTCTTCGATCGAAGCCAAACTTGATATATAAGTTTTTCATACAAAACTAAAGTTTGAGTTCGTTAATGGCTGAAATCGAACCAGTGTGGGGAGGGGGTTAGAGGGTAGAAAATTCAAAATATTTCCGTTATTATACATTGGATCAAAAAATTGTATAGAACCAATCTTAATGCAAATAAAATTTACTATAAATATTGTTATATACATTTGTTCTCTCTCTTTAGTATTAACGGATATATTTAATTTTTTTTAGTTTTCAGCCTTCGGTAAAACCCCACTCTGACTCATGTCATACTAGCAATAAGCCGTTATATAATAAACCACTTTAATCCAAGCTTAAATACCAAATATTGTTTCATTAAACAGTTACTGCAAATACATAGTGCGATTATGTCATCAATTAAGATTTTGAGGTCATGAATCGAAAATATTTCTTTCTTCTATAGCCATACTCGATATTTAACTGTTTTATTACACACTAAAGATCTTATTAGTTAATGGCTGAAATCTGGTTTGGAATGGGAGTGGGAGTGGTTAGAGGGGGAATTTCAAAAATGTATTATTATGAGTCGTATCGCAAAATGTTTTAAAACCAATCTTGTTAAGCTATTGGTGCTTTACAATTGTTGTTCTATACATTTTTTCGTCACTCCAGTATTAAGTGAGTTATTTGCATTTTATTGTTTTCGGCCTTCATTACACCCCCTCCCTCCACAAGAATAGAGAATGAGATGACAGGTGTCTTATACCAGAAACTGCTTAAGGGAAATCTGCTTAGTTCGTGCACTCCTTGCGTCACAGACTTTTTTTAGTTAAGACTATTGGCAAAAGTACTTACTTCTCTAATAACTTATACATATTATCTATTCAAACCGATAATACAATGATTCAAAACCAAAAGGGTGAGAATGTGCTTAGTACATAGGTTAGAAGAGTAATCCTCTATTTGGTCCATTTCCCTTCCTTACATTTTCGTGTCAGTTTGAACCTCGTTTCAGGGGGGTTCCAACTGTTCTTGGGGAATCCTTAGTTTTTTGTAGAAGTTTCTGTATCCATATAGAGGGTAAGCTCTTCTAGCTATGTACCTGTTTTTAGATTATGTCTCCATTTCATTATTTTGTTCCTGCACTCTTATTGTTAGGGTTGTTATGTGGCCAGTTGTGGGAGCACGTTATTAGCACTCTTGAGTTACACTTAAATTTATAGTTCTGTAAGAATTTGGAAATTATTGTGTATTGATGTTTCTCTGTTCACTATTCCTTATGCGGAGCTTTAAGTTTAATGCTTTTTTTTTTTTATTTATCGGCTTTTGGTCGAAATTTCAGGTACTTCCATTTGAGTGGTTTGTACATGATGCAGGTTATATGCTTTCAGCTCAGCTACGGTTGCTGCTTATATTTTATAATAATTGTCTAGCCTAGTCTTGCTGCTACTCAGGTCAGGCTTGGTGTTGTTATTTCTACTTGCTTCATTATTATACACAATCGTTGACCTACGTCTTTGGCCACAACTTGTTTTTGAACAGAGATCTACCTATGAATTTATGGTCGTATCGATTTGGGATATGAGTCTATATTGATGTACGATTCTGGGTTGGCAGGTCTCCTAAGCTATATCTGTGTGTCTTCAATTTCCTGCACCAAATTTTTTATTCTGGAGACGGCCTCCTGATCCACTTTTAATTTTGGTATGCTAAAATCTCTGATAATTAGTGCCATTGAAATCTGTTGAACGAGATTGTCGATTTTCCCTTATCCCTTAGGAAGGGGGGGGGGGAGGCCCGAAATTTGACTGATGATGAGACTAAATGGTTCACTTTTAACAGTAGGTGTTTATTTCGAATTTTGTGAGTTAAGTATTTGCCTGAGGCTTCCTGGACAGTACAGGGGCTTGTTATGGAGTTGGGAATAGCACCAATTCTCGAACAATTGTGTGTCAAGCACAATTGATAAGTTAGATTGGTGATAGAAGTCTCTGGCCAAAAATAACAGACATTGTACTCAACCTGATATTATATTTGGAGGTGTTTTATCATATGTGTGTCAGTTATAAGGTCTTCATCTGATTAACTCATATTGAAATCTCCTGGATTCCAAACTTGCTAACTTCCCTTACGGTTTGCTTTGAGTCAGGCACGGTTTGCGTGTAGTGGAGGCAGGCACTTCCATCACACCAAAACTCCGCACTGTATGCCAGTTATAACTGGCACTTGAATCAAACATGTACGACATCTGCTCTCCTCTCTATCTCTCTCACTCTCTCTCTCTCTCTCTCTCCCCCTCTCTCTCTCTCTCTCTCACTCTCTCTCTCTCTCTCTCTCTCTCTCTCTCTCTCTCTCTCTCTCTCTCTCTCTCTCTCTCTCCCTCTTTCTCTCTCTCTCTCTCTCCTCCCTCTCTTACTCTCTCTCTCCCCCTCCCCCTCTCTTCTCTCCTCCTCACTCTTTCTCTCTCCTCCCTCTCTTTCTCTCTCTCTCTCTCTCTCTCTCTCTCTCTCTCTCTCTCTCTCTCTCTCTCTCTCTCTCTCTCTCTCTCTCTCTCTCTCTCTCTCTCTCTCTCTCCCCCTCCCCCTCTGTTCTCTCCTCCTCACTCTCCTTCAGCTATGAGACACACTAACAAACAAAAATATTTCTCTTTCATTCATTGCCAATGGCTAATTATAATTTGAGATTGGTGTTACTTCTTACAGAGAGGGTGAAGATGTGTGAAGTTGTGTACCCATCGGTTGGCGTAAGTATGAGTGGAGTGGTGTGTCTTGATTTGACTGCATGGCCTGCCTCCTCCAACATTACTCTCTCCAATAAAAAACTTTCTCAATCTTGTATTAGTAATTGAATTGCACAACTATGATATGAAATGTTAGTTGAGATTACTCAGATTGTGTTTGTTTCTTTGCATGGTTTGGCTTAAAGGCATGGTTCATTAGCTTAGCTATACAACTATCAAAACTATTAATAAACAGTTGTAAAGTTGTAGAGGTCTGGCTGTGGCAATGGGCCTTGAGCCTAAAAAAATCCCACAACCAAATCGCAAAGATTTTAGGAAGGGATTCACCAACAATCGACACTTGATCAGATTTAAATAAATGTGAATTTATTCATAATTAAAGACTTCACCAATATAAAATATTATAGTGAAAATTAGAGAAATTTATCTTTTAAATAATATAATGAGGACACTTATGCCTAATTAAATTATGTTACAAGTATATAGAACTTAGCATGTAAATCGTAGATTCTTGTGTTCCTGCGGTGAAACTCTGTCGTGAGAGTGTGTAGCAGCTGGTAGATAAAGATTAGCGAGATATCACCAGTCAGGGGCTTCCTTTATATAGCCTCAGCCTGGCCGATCAAATATGGCCAAAAAGTATTTTAAAAGTAATTTAAATAACGTAAATCTTCTCGAATATTGTATGACTTGAAGAACTGGAGCTGCCTAGAGCCCATCAACCTGACATCCCTTTATCAGCACCATTAAATAGACTCCCCACGATAAAGTAGTAGTTTCCATATTGTTTCAGCGTATATATTGTATAAACTATATTCATTGGGTATCACTTTCAGCTAAAAGATACTTTTTTAACATATTCCATTCAGCTATTTAGGAGGTAAGCCATTTTAGCTTCATTTCTTGCATTGTAGTTGAGACTTTATTTTTTATTCTTTGTGTACCATTTATATCTATTCACTAGTGTGCATTTTGTTTGCTTTGTCTTTAAGTAATGTTAGTAATAACTCACTAGAAAATTGTTAGTTCAAGGTATAAATTTAAAATATAAAAAATAATAATATGTATTAGCATTTTCAGATTTGACTACTAAAATGTTCAACCCGACAGTTTTTAGTGATAATCTACTACCTCCAATGATAGCCATTGACATTTCTTGTCAGAAAATAGGAAGCTGATCCCTGGGGGAGGGGGCAGGGTGGCTCATGCTGGGGTATGACTAGGAAGCTGATCCCTGGGGGAGGGGGCAGGGTGGCTCATGCTGGGGTATGACTAGGAAGCTGATCCCTGGGGGAGGGGGCAGGGTGGCTCATGCTGGGGTATGACTAGGAAGCTGATCCCTGGGGGAGGGGCAGGGTGGCTCATGGTGGGGTATGACTAGGAAGCTGATCCCGGGGGGAGGGGGCAGGGTGGCTCATGCTGGGGTAAGACTAGGAAGCTGATCCCTGGGGGAGGGGCAGGGTGGCTAATGCTGGGGTATGACTAGGAAGCTGATCCCTGGGGAGGGGGCAGGGTGGCTCATGCTGGGGTATGACTAGGAAGCTGATCCCTGGGGAGGGGGCAGGGTGGCTCATGCTGGGGTATGACTAGGAAGCTGATCCCTGGGGGAGGGGGCAGGGTGGCTCATGCTGGGGTATGACTAGGAAGCTGATCCCTGGGGGAGGGGGCAGGGTGGCTCATGCTGGGGTATGACTAGGAAGCTGATCCCTGGGGGAGGGGGCAGGGTGGCTCATGCTGGGGTATGACTAGGAAGCTGATCCCTGGGGGAGGGGGCAGGGTGGATCATGCTGGGGTATGAAAAGGAAGCTGATCCCTGGGGGGGGGCAGGGTGGTTCATGCTGGGGTATGACTAGGAAGCTGATCCCTGGGGGGGGGCAGATTGGCTCATGCTGGGGTATGACTAGGAAGCTGATCCCTGGGGGAGGGGGCAGGGTGGCTCATGCTGGGGTATGACTAGGAAGCTGATCCCTGGGGGAGGGGGCAGGGTGGCTCATGCTGGGGTATGACTAGGAAGCTGATCCCTGGGGAGGGGGCCGGGTGGCTCATGCTGGGGTATGACTAGGAAGCTGATCCCTGGGGGAGGGGGCAGGGTGGCTCATGCTGGGGTATGACTAGGAAGCTGATCCCTGGGGGAGGGGGCAGGGTGGCTCATGCTGGGGTATGACTAGGAAGCTGATCCCTGGGGGAGGGGGCAGGGTGGCTCATGCTGGGGTATGACTAGGAAGCTGATCCCTGGGGGAGGGGGCAGGGTGGCTCATGCTGGGGTATGACTAGGAAGCTGATCCCTGGGGGAGGGGGCAGGGTGGCTCATGCTGGGGTATGACTAGGAAGCTGATCCCTGGGGGAGGGGGCAGGGTGGCTCATGCTGGGGTATGACTAGGAAGCTGATCCCTGGGGGAGGGGGCAGGGTGGCTCATGCTGGGGTATGACTAGGAAGCTGATCCCTGGGGGAGGGGGCAGGGTGGCTCATGCTGGGGTATGACTAGGAAGCTGATCCCTGGGGGAGGGGGCAGGGTGGCTCATGCTGGGGTATGACTAGGAAGCTGATCCCTGGGGGAGGGGGCAGGGTGGCTCATGCTGGGGTATGACTAGGAAGCTGATCCCTGGGGAGGGGGCAGGGTGGCTCATGCTGGGGTATGACTCGGACGCTGAGCCCTGGGGGAGGGGGCAGGGGGGTTAATGCTGGGGAATGAAAAGCCAGCTTATCCTTGGGGAGGGGGCAGGGTGGCTCATGCTGGGGTATGACTAGGAAGCTGATCCCTGGGGGAGGGGGCAGGGTGGCTCATGCTGGGGTATGACTAGGAAGCTGATCCCTGGGGGAGGGGGCAGGGTGGCTCATGCTGGGGTATGACTAGGAAGCTGATCCCTGGGGGCAGGGTTGCATATCCCACAATGCTCAGCAGCATTACTCTAGTTATACTGGGTGCATCATGACTAGATAGCTAGTAAATTAGTGCCCTGAAATATCTGAGGCCCCAACACTTACATTATTATCATCTTTATCTAAGAGTTGAAGAGCTGCTTTTTTTATTATTAGATATGAATATCAAATATACTTTCTGTGATAGAATATTGTCATGCATAATATTATAGCAGGTAGAGGAGCTGTTTTAGTTATTTACCTACTCAAAATATTTTATTCTATACTTACTATACATAGTCTAAAATATATTGACTGAAGAAAAGAAACAAAAAGTATTTTGGTAAATATTTTGGTTGTGTGTGGACTTTGGTAGTGTGTGTGAGTGCCCTGTTGTGTGTGTGTGTGTGTGTGTGTGTGCGTGCGTGTGTGTGTGTGTGTGTGTGTGTGTGTGCAGTTGCATGTATATTACTTTGTTTACATTCTTAATAATTATATTTTAAGAAGCTGATGTTGAATTTTTAATGACTTTTTTTTATTACAGGATTTGTAGTTATGGAGGAGATGAGGATATGCTTTCGCCGAACTTGGACGAGATGCTGAATGTCGGAAGTTACATCAATAACAACAGCAAGTATGCCTGGGCTCAGCCAAATCTCCGCCTCACTACATTTGATGATTTGAATGATTCTGATGATTATGGAGACAGTGACAGCCCGATATACGACTAATTCTAATTAAAGTGCCTACTCCTCACAGCCTAGGATTATGGAGACAGTGACAGCTCGTTATATGACTAATCCTAATTACAGCAGCCTACTCCTCACAGCCTAGGATTACGGAGTCGATGACAGCCCGATACACGACTAATCCTAACTAAAGCAGCCTACTCTTCACAGCCTAGGATTATGGAGACAGTGACAGCCCAACATACATCTAATCATAATTATGGCAGCCTACTCCTCACAGCCTAGGATTATGGAAGCAGTGACAGCCCAATATACGACTAATCCTAACTACAGCAGGCAACTCCTCTCAGCCTAGGATTATGGAGACAGTGACAGCCTGATATACGTTTCATCCTGACTACAGCACCCTACTCCCCACAGCTCCCATTTCAACTATCAACTTATTTAAGGAACACACTTTGCAATTGTGAATCTCTTTATAGTTGGAGTTTAATTTAACTCAAACGGAATAATTTAAATGTAATGGCATTGTATTCATTTATAATTGGTGTTATCAGTTATGGGTATTATCCATCATCCTTTAATCATTTATATATATATCTTTTGTTGTTCTATCTAAGCCCTAAAAGTTCCTAATTGCCTAATATAGTACTTTCTAAAACGTATTAATTTTAATATATTTTATGTAATTGTTATATTTGTTAATATTTTAATAATTTTTCTTTCATATAAAAACATGCAGTGATAATGGAAGCAATTAATTTTCGAATGTCATATTATTATTTATATTGTATCTATAGGCTTTAATTTTCCAAATGTATATTCCATTAGTTTGGCAAAGATTTTGGATAAGAGGTTTAACTGGTGGACGGGTTGTTGAAGTGCTAGCTGTTACCTGAGTGGCAGCATGTGACTCAGCACCGACCGTTGAAGTGGTAGTTTGTGACTCTGTCAGCACCTACCAATCAAGTCCTATCCAGTGATTCCATAATATGCGCAGACGTATCCTACTCTAGTATAGGCCCGATCTGAACACCAATAATCACTAAAGCTCGTCGCCATTATTACAAATGGACTCTTTTCCAAAATTCCCCTGTCGGCTTTCGACATGTTTTCACTTTCTAGGCCATATCAATAAATAATATTAGTTAAGATTGATAATTATAAGGAGTTTATTGTCGATTGTATGTTGGTTTATATGATTGCCTATTGTAGCTGTTGGTGTATAGATTGTGTTCTTTAACAGCCTAAACTACTATATTCCTTGCCATAATCTATTTTTGCCCTTCTAATCGGAATAGTAAACAGTTTGTGAATTTATATTGATTTGTATTAATAATTAGATATTTGTAAGCATCACTATTCATGACTATTATTTGTTTGTAATATAATAATGAGAAACTTTCATAAATGATAAATGAAATGTTTCGATTAATATAAGCTTTACAATTGTATTGTCTGTACCTGTGTAATATATCGTTTTATTGTATTATACTGCTAACTCTTCCATTGACATCTTCCAGTTTCGGATAAGCCCCTTCAAAATTTTATATTATATTAATTATCCAACTTTCTTTAAAAGTCCTAACTTCTAAATAAAATTTAAAAAAAAATCCTATATTTTATAAATGTTTCATAGAATACTCCTAGATTTATAAATAAATAATTTTTTAATTCCGGACACATGAATTAATTGTATGTATAAGCGCCTGTGTGATAGTATGCCCTTTGAATCTAATAATTTACTAATGTACATCACTTAATATTTGGTGGAGATATTTTATCGATTTTTCTAAGGTTTAAGTGTATATTTTAGTGCAAAAAATGTCTGTGGATGAGTATTATTGTATTTTAGCTGTGTTGTTGTTAATATGTTGAAAGAGGAACAATTCGCTCCTGCTCGTCTTATCTAACTGTTTCACTCACACATTTATCATCTCTTTACCCTTTTTTTTTTTTTTTTTTTTTAGTCATAGAGTAGAAACTAAAAACGCTAAAAATATAATGTTTATTGTAAGAATGGATTTAACCTTTATGCCGCTGGAAACTACTCGAATGGGGAAAAGTGTGTGCATTGAGATTGCTGATACGTACCCAGCTAGAATCTGATGGCCTCTCCACCCGTTCTAAATCTTCTTACTACTACATAGTTACATTTATATATATTTAGGTAGTCATGTGATTATTATTGTTCGTTTCCCCGTGGATTACTCCAACATTTACCCATCGATAAAACATTCACCACAAGTCCACTCCTGACTAGTCCTTTAACATTTGTCATAATGTACAAATAAGTCTAGGAATATATATTAGCACTCAGATATTTTCTTGATACTGTGTGCTCCTGAAAATTGTGCTTTAATTGTCTTCAAATAGAACCGTATTTAGATATGTAATCGAATAGAAAAAATTCCCAAAGACAGATAAGTTATCTTAGAAAATAAGAGTTTCTGGAGCTAAAAGGTTGAAGATTGGAGTTTGACTGAGAGATAAGTGATGGCTAGGGTTCCTTAATAAAATTACTATTTCAAACCAGAAATATCTATTAGTTCATGTTGAAATGAGATGTCGACCCTAGAGATAAAGATAGTAGAATGTTACCACTCGTAGCCAAGAAGCCATCTCATCTAGTTTAAAGGAGCCTTCGCCTCTTATCAATATTATCTAGCGGCTTAAGCTATCTCTTTTTCATTCTCTCATCTAGAGTCGAATAATTCCATTGCCTTAATCTTATTAATAATTCTACAATGTGTTCAAGATAGATTAAGTAGTAACATAGTCTAGTCTATAACATTGGTACAATTAACACAAATAGATACATTCACAAATATGTAGTTTATTTTTTAAGCTTCACCATTAATAATTATTAACAATACCTCGGAGAAAAATGATATATTGTATCTTGAAAAGAGGAAGAGAGTATTTTTTATGTTAATTTATCCAGGGGGTTGTAATTAATTTGTTTTAACCCATTCACTGCATTCAGCCTTGATCCTTCCTCCCCTTGATTATTCTTTCCTGCAACCAATACTCCCCAATATACTCCATACTTGTGCTTACAATCCTTCCCTCTGACCAATACTCCCCAATATACTCCATACTTGTGCTTACAATCCTTCCCTCTGACCAATACTCTCCTTTTGCTCACAATCCATCCTTGCGATCAATACTCTCCTTGTGCTCACAATCCATCCTTGCGATCAATACTCTCCTTGTGTTCACAATCCATCCCTGCGATCAATACTCTCCTTATGCTCACAATCCATCCTTGCGATCAATACTCTCCTTGAACAATCCATCCCAGTCGATCAATACTCTCCTTATGCTCACAATCCATCCCTGCGATCAATACTCTCCTTATGCTCACAATCCATCCTTGCGATCAATACTCTCCTTATGCTCACAATCCATCCCAGCGATCAATACTCTCCTTATGCTCACAATCCATCCCAGCGATCAATACTCTCCTTGTGCTCACAATCCAGCCTTGAGATCAATACTCTCCTTATGCTCACAATCCATCCCAGCGATCAATACTCTCCTTATGCTCACAATCCATCCCAGCGATCAATACTCTCCTTATGCTCACAATCCATCCCTGCGATCAATACTCTCCTTGTGCTCACAATCCATCCCTGCAATCGATACTCTCCTTGTGCTCACAATCCATCCCTGCAATCGATACTCTCCTTGTGTTCACAATCCATCCCTGCAATCGATACTCTCCTTATGCTCACAATCCATCTCGTAATCGATACTCTCCTTGTGCTCACAATCCATCCCTGCGATCGATACTCTCCTTGTGCTCACAATCCATCCCTGCGATCAATACTCTCCTTGTGCTCACAATCCATCCCGTAATCGATACTCTCCTTGTGCTCACAATCCATCCCTGCAATCGATACTCTCCTTATGCTCACAATCCATCCCTGCGATCGATACTCTCCTTATGTCCACAATTCTTCCTTGAGACCAATACCCTTATAAATGGAGGGGGGCATTATAAATATGGAGTCGGGAGGGGGGGGGGTTATTCTTAAGATAGGGGTGATGTGAGAGGCAGGGGGGATTCGGTCGATGGGAGTAAGAGGGGGGATTTATTCTGTAGATGGTGGTGGGAGGGGGGTTAGTTATTCTGAAGATTGAGTTGATGGGAGTGCAGGGGATGGGAGTGGCAGGGGGGTATTGTGTAGATGGGAGTGGCAGGGGGGTATTGTGTAGATGGGAGTGGCAGGGGGTTATTGTGTAGATGGGAGTGGCAGGGGGGGTAATGTGTAGATAGGAATGGCAGGGGGGTTATTGTGTAGATGGGAGTGGCAGGGGGAGGGTATTGTGTAGATGGGAATGGCCGGGGGGTATTGTGTAGGTGGGAGTGGCAGGGGGGTATTGTGTAGATGGGAGTGGCAGGGGGGGTATTGTGTAGATGGTAATGGCAGGGGGGTTATTGTGTAGATGGGAGTGGCAGGGGGAGGGTATTGTGTAGTTGGAAATGGCAGGGGGGGGTAGTTAAAGGGTATAGAAAGGGGGGGTGGTATATTTGAAGGAGTTGATGGGAGTGGGGTGGGGGGTGCTCTAACTACCATTGCTGCGTAGGATGAGTTTAGAGTTGTGTTTATAATGGTTAATTTACAATTAATGGTTCCAGATTGTACTAATGAACTATCATCCATATAACTATGCTACCAACCAATTCTTATTATATATTCCAATACATTACACTATTTACTAATAAGCCATAAGTTTGTGAACATTTTCACTTCTATTAAAAAGTAGACCCAATGCCAAATCAACCTATTTCTTGCAGTGAATGGGTTAAGGCTGTTTAGTAAATTATTTGTAATATTTTATAAATAAATTTAAGTAATTTTTTATGGTTTTAAATTAACATTTTGATTATAGGAAAATAATTAAGAAGTTACTTTCTCACCCCAAAAAGTGTTAGATTACATTTAAAAGAACAGAATCAGCCTTTTCTATTTTCATTTAAATAACACTTTCATTTGAGATTAGGGGTGCTATAAATCAGGATATAAGTATTTATAGTTGTGTATTATGAAGGCTTATTCATGATCATAAATATGTGTGTCCTATCAATATGCTTTAGGCTTGAAGGCCAATCAAAAAATAAAGATAAATTAGTAAAGTCCAGCCAAAGTTAGTATTATATTTATTAGTCCTCCATAATTAATCAATATTAAAACCTTCAATATTTCATTCCTTTAATATTGTTTTTAACTAAGGAAAGTCCAATAATTTATTTTAATTGTGAAGGAAGATCTACTAGGTTTATGAGGATAATGATGTATAGGCCACGTTGATCTGCAGCTAGCCCCCTCATTCTCCCAGCACCAGCGGAATCTCCTTCAATTTCCTACTGTATCCATCAGCAGGATTATCTCTTATCTCTAGATAAATCGTCTCCTTAACCCAAAATACAATCCAAATACATATCATAGCCATTATCAATATATTACACACTCGCTGATACATCTATCACTTACATAGTCCCTCCTAATGCTTGCCTCCTATATCAATCTATAATGTCAAATAGTTGTCTCATCTAAAGTGCATTTTAATAATTACTAATTTTATTACTAAATGAATTAGTTACGATCAATAGTTTATTCTAAAAGTGTGTGTGTGTGTGTGTCTGGGTGAGTGTATTTGTATGTATATGTAGATTTTGGGATTGGACGTGTCATGTTTATTCTATAATCTAATACGTTAGTAATTTATTATGTGTTAGTGTGTCTTTACTTAGACATAGCTGCTATTCAAGTAACCAAATGTTAATACTGTTAATTTTATAATAATTATTTAATATTAAATTGGATAAATGTTTATTTCTTTCCTAGCTTTTAAGGCGTAACGTTCATTGCGAATTATTAAAATTTTGATATGATTGTTATATTTGCCATTATATATTATGATTGTTATGTATTCTCCCTTCCATTCTTTGTATGACTCTTTTCTTTATTTGTATCTATAATTGTAAGAATGACTGTATTGACCTGAAGCCTTTTATAAACTAAATGTAAAACGAGATCTATATGCACTGAGGTTTCTAAAGGTTTTCCCTATCTGTATATATTGTAAAAGTATCAAGATGAGAAGGCGATCGTGAGTGCTAAGAATAGTTTAGGTGCGATCGATTTGATTTCAATACCCCAAAGAATTTTTAATGTACAAAATGATATATATGAGACAGATGTATATGAGTAAATAGACTAACAAAGTAGATTTAAAACAACGATTTTGTATTAATGAGATATTTTACATAAGCCGTAGTTTCATATTTGTTTTTCTATTCATGTTAAAAAGGTGTTCTAGACTGATCTAGAGTTTTTAAAAGTTAATTTAGCATTTGTAACTCTGTTACCATCATGTATAAATAAAACCTTGAGTAAATTCTTTTAAAGTAATCTGGCTAGTTTATTCTCTTCTCCTCAACAGGAATGTTTACTCCCTTCTCCTCAACAGGAAAGTTTATTCCCTTCTCCTCAATAGGAACTTTTATTCTCTTCTCAACAGGAATGTTTACAACATTCTCCTCAACAGGAACTTTCATTCTCTTCTCCTCAACAGGAATTTTTACTCCCTTCTCCTCAACAGGAAAGTTTATTACCTTCTCAGCAGGAACGTTTATTACCTTCTCCTCAACAGGAACGTTTACTCCCTTCTCCTCAACAGGAAAGTTTATTCCCTTCTCTTCAACGGGAAAGTTTATTCCCTTCTCCTCAATAGGAAATTTTATTCTCATCTCAACAGGAATGTTTACAACAGGAACTTTCATTCCCTTCTCCTCAACAGGAATGTTTACTCCCTTCTCCTCAACAGGAACTTTCATTCCCTTCTCCTCAACAGGAATGTTTACTCCCTTCTCCTCAACAGGAACGTTTATTACCTTCTCAGCAGGAACGTTTATTACCTTCTCCTCAACAGGAGCGTTTACTCCCTTCTCCTCAACAGGAATGTTTACTCCCTTCTCCTCTACAGGAAGTTTCATTCCCTTCTCCTCAACAAGGAATGTTTACACCCTTCTCCTCAACAGGGACGTTTATTACCTTCTCCTCAACTGGAACAATTATTCCCTTCTCCTCAACAGGGGAATTTATTCCCTTCCCCTCAGCAGGAACTTTTACTCCCTTCTCCTCAATAGGAATTTTTACTCCCTTCTCCTCAATAGGAATTTTTACTCCCTCCTTCTCAATAGGGCCGTTTATTCCCTTTTCCTCAACAGGAATGTTTATTCCCTTCTCCTCAGCAGAAACTTTTATCCCCTTCTCCTCATAAGGAACTTTCATTGCCCTCTCCTTCACAGGTATGTTTACTCTCTTCTCACCAGGAACGTTTCTTCAGGGACGTTGAGTTCTTCTTTTAACTTCTTCGCCAGTTTTGGTGCGGCCCCCACGTTGTTCAACTTGACTATCCCATGGTTCCATCTTGTGCAATCCTGATATACTTTAGTTCAGGTCCCAATCTCCATGCTTATACATTCCACGGGTTCAACTACTTCTGCAGCCTTCGTTTTGCTTTCGGCTACTGACTCGTCGTATGGCCTTTCGCTACTACTGCCGATTTATGATGCACCTTTCGATCGTACGCGGTGTTAGGCGTTTCGTCATCAATATCAGAGACTTTTGATGTGACTACTTTACATCCCTTATTTTGTTCCGTGTACATTGGAGATCACGAAAATATCCACGACAACCTTAGCACTTTTTTATTTCTTCCTCCCCCCCCCCCCGACGTAACTTTTCGGTTTTCCCATGTCAGCAGTCTCCATTTATGAGATATTAAAAATTTTGGAAAGAATATTATGGCCTGTTGTGATGGAGAGATTTGTATTTAGATATAGAACAGTGCTGTAATGAGACCTGTGGGGGAATGGGCAAGTCAGACTGCTGATAAATGCACTACTGGAAATGAGGGCATTGTGCGTGTATATATATATATATATATATATATATATATATATATATATATATATATGTATAACGTAGGTATAGGGTAGTATATAAGTTAGCTTCTATGTATATATTTTATAAATATATCTGTGTACCAACCAGCCGTGTGTGTGCCTTACCGAGTAGCCAACAGGACACAGCCTAGCTCACCGAGCTCCCTTAAGTATAATTAAGTGGAATATTTGGGAAATTCAGTATGTCCGAAACGCCAAGTGCATAACTAAATACAATCTAAATAAACACTATTTTACTTAAGCTTCAACATCTCTAGAGCAAAAGATGTGAACGTCCTAAAATCTATCACAGTGATTTACTTACATACGGTAACTCTCAGGGGCCAGTTAACATATGAGAAGGCAACCATTAGCCGAATTCGTTGCCCCCCCCCCTCCTTACAGATATTGATGTAACCCCTCCCCCCTGCAAATATTGGTATTGAACCTTTTCAGTAATAATAGATTACTCTAAATACACATGGTCCTCATATCATATGACCAGCCCTTCCTTATATATATCACTTGATTAATCTATTTTTTATTTTGCCTGTTTTATTAGTGTTTACTAACCTAGAAAAATCGAATTTCCAAAAGTTTATAAGCTGTCAAACCAATGGTTTTTGATGTTAAACATTTCACAACATATGGGAGAAAAATAGTGGGAGCTGCCCTAAACTACAAGTAAGCTACATTAATCTGCGTTTAAAGTCTAGGGCATAGAGGATGGGATGCTAAGCAGATGACACGGGTATGGAGGTGTGTCTATCTAGCTACTAGTTGCCGGGCCTATGACCTGCCTATCTAGGCCTGAGAGTTGTAAGGTGCTGCTACTTTTGCTGCGGAGTTCTTGAAGGCGAGATTACTTCTCGACTGTTGCATATTTTTTTTTCTTCTGCCTCCTCTACTGGGATGCCCTACTCCGTAAGTGTCTTCGATGGGAGAGCTGCAACACCCTCCATAGACGCGGCTAAAGTCACCGGTGCGCGTAGGAGGCAGCACTTCTGGAGTCGTGAGAGGCACTGTTGTGGTCTGCAGGGGCGGTGTCTTTGTCGGGAGGGACGTTGTTGTTGGTGGTGGAGGCGCTTTTGTGGACCGCCTTACCGCTGATCTTCGAGAGGATGCTTTTTATTTGTTGAAGGTGGTGGCACTGCTTTCAATGGTGGAGGCACTGTCGGTAGGGGGGGGGGTGCTAATAGTCTAAGGTGGTGCTGCGACTCGGCGATGTAGTCGTTGACCGGGGTGCAGTGACCTGAACAGGTGGCAGTGCTAGTGCAGCTATTTTGTTTTTTAATGGCTACTAGCGCTAGCTGGGCTAATTCCAATTTTTGCCATTATTATTGTGGTAGGGCTAGAAAGGTTTGGTTGTGTTTATTTATTTTTGCTCTTCCTCCATTCGTCGACGAACTTTTTAAATGCTTGGAAGTTATTGTCGGGGCTGACCAATTCATACGGTTCTGGGATATAGCTGCAAACTGCTCTCATTAGGTTTAGTCGGCTGTGGTCGTAGAGCGTGCATTCTTTAGTACGTGTAGCGATGTTTCGTTATTATCCCGGCAATCACAACTCGCGCTGCGTTTTCTTTTGTATTTATATAGGTAGTCTCCAAAATTACCGGTATAGGGCAGAAATTGGCTTATCCAATGATTGGTGAAGATCCATTCCCTTTCTAGCCTAAAGGCAACTGTCGGGAAGAAGGCCTTGGTCGTTAATCCTTTGGTGGTGTCCCGCCACAGCTTCTCCCACTCACTAGTGATATACCTGTTGGCTGCTTCCCTTACTCTCTTCTTAAAGTTGGGTTCTTCTCGATCGATATTTAATGCATCCAGGAGCTCCTGAGGCGTAGAGGTTATAGGCTGCCATCCTCTTACTGTGCATCTTTCCGCCACCTATCACAAGGTCAATCGGAGCGGTGCCATATTTTGGACTGCTTCGTAAGAAATAGTTAGATATACTTTGCATATTCTTAGCAGAACCTGTCTTTGAGCCTTAAGGATCGATGCTTCCTTTTAAGCATTGGACCCCGGGCTGCGACGGCATACAGGACTGTGCTTAGATAGCATACGCTATAAATCCTAGCAATTTGTTTATAGTGTAGTCCTCGTCGTGGCCCTCGACCAGATCTGTAATATTTTGATGATAACATTCACTTTACCCTGCTGCGCATCAACGTTTGGCTCAGGAATGAAATGCTGTCCCATGCTGACTCCAAGATAAGTTACCGTCTCGGGGAATTTCACGATGGTCTGACCTAACCGAATCCTGAGAGGGTGTCTTTCATCGAAGTGCACCCTCATCACTAAGCCACATGTTTTCTTGTCTCCAATATTTAGCTTCGCCTTCTTCAGCCAGTCGGTGATGTTGCTCGCCTCCGTTGCTTTTCTACCTACCCCGTCTCTTTAGCTGCCTCGAACAACGTACGCAACATCACCGACCTAGGCGTGATATATGTCAGCGTTCCCAACGTGATATTTACTGCGGCTCCTAGACCATTCCCGTAGGCTTGTTAAGGCATGAATGTTGCTCGGCAACTGCATCTTTTGGAAGGGACGCCAAAATCCGCGGCCACCACGCATTTTCATAGGCTCCTCCTATGTCAAGGAAGAAGGCTATGGCGTATTTAGGGGTTCCGTTTACTGTGGTTTCCTCCACAAACGAACGCCAGGACTCCTTTTTGACCCTGCGTATTTTGCAGGCATAGTACTATTGCAGCCGGCTGGGCCACTGTCTGTGGTTGGCAGCGGTACCCTTATCCTCTCCTATGTCGGAATTGAGCTGCAGCAGACTACCTCCTGATGGCGGTGACACATTCCTCGTTGGGAGCCTCCACTGATCTCGTCGTAGTTAGTGGGACAGCTCGTTTCCCTGCTGGTGGTAGCCATTCCTCCTTCTAAAAATCACTTGTTGAATGTCCCGGGTCGTTGAGATGAACTGTCCCCCGTAAAGCGATGCCTGACGTCAGACGCAGGTCGATTGGCCCACGAGCTCTATATGTCGGCGGATTTTCACCTAATATTCGGTAGCTGTCGTCTGTACGTTAGTCCGCACTGGTGTGTTTTCTTTGGCGATGTTGGGTGGCACTTGTGCCTTCCTCGCTGCTGGTTCGAAATAGTGGGATGGCTTTACGGTGTTAGCCTGACGTGGTGGCTGGGGATCGTGTTCGGCGGCGAAGAGACCCTAGAACTGAAGTCAACCTGATGATGGGTCGATGTGAGACTGAGAGGACACCTGTCGTCGGCCGTCACAGTGATGTAGGTGTCATTCTAGTCGGGTTTCTTCCCTCGCTCTCGGCGATTGCCACTTCAGCTGCTCTTCTGGAGCTCACTTCCTCGTCCTGGAGTCGAGAATCGGCTTCCATTTCCATGTCGCTTGCCGCCCTACAACCTCCCCAGTTGGTGCTAGAGCAGGTAGCAGGGAAGGGGCAGAGGAGGAAGGAGACGTGTGATGGTTGGCTCAGAGATTCATCTAATAACAAAGTCAGCTTTAGGCGTGTGTTTCTGAGATGGAGGAATTTAGTTGGTGTTAGAATTTAGTATTGGCAGCTGTATTGTAATATATATTTTATGAATAATGCACAATATTATGTGGTGCCTAGCTAAAACTTTATTGTTTATAATAAAGTGCTTGCTTCTTCTTAAATTTTAGATCCGCAGTTAAAGAGAAGAGTGTGGAATGTCCACGAGAGCCTGTGATATTCTTGAAGCCAACTTCATCGTACCTCTGTGAAGGGGAGAGGATCCAGGTAACTCTCCAATAGATACCAATACTCCTACAACTCAACGAATCACGTATTTTAGAAATTCGATTAATAGTTTGTAGAAAGTTATCTACCATCTTTACAGCTGTGGCTGGTGTATCTCAATTGCGTTGTATAAAATGTTTATTTGAAAACCTCAGAAACTGACAAATATTTCCAATTGTACCCCTATTGTCAAGCTGGTGTCGTGACTGTCAGTCAGTGAAATAAACCTTCATGTACATGTCAAGCACGACATCTTCCTTGGCGAGATAGAATGGCTATCTGGGATTCAGAAGAGGGTATGAGCATAAATGCGAATAAAAAGATAGCGCAGTTGCCCTTGGCTGATCCACCCCCCCCCCTCCCCTCCAACGGCTGTTTTTCGTTAGCACCGGAGAATCGAACACTCTCTTCTGGAAGCAGGACCCGGAGTTATGGTACGACGCGGTAGAACAGATTTTTGCTAGCGGTAAAATAACCCGCAGTTTAACCAAGTTCCGCTTGGTGGTGCCTAAATTATATGCTGACATTTTGTGCTAGCTATTGTGAAGCGGATACCCGAAGACCACTACGGATCGCTCAAGGCAAGGCTTGCTAAGGCGCATTCCTGAAAATAGGTGGATTATGCAATTCCTGGAGTGCAGGGAGTTAGGTGAGCTGAAGCCTACAAAGGCAGATGAAGCAGCTAGCTGGTACGTCTGCTCGGGAAGAGGTACTTCGCTCCAACTGGCTTCGATCTCTTCCCAGTAGCATGGAGGAAGTATTATCCGTTACTGAGACTCCGGACTTTTACTAGTAAACCACGGTAGCAAACAGAATTCACGAGGTATATCAGCCATTATGGTCGGTGGCTACTTTTGTCACAGTCGACCGAGACACCGAGTCGAACTGGCGTCTCATATGTCCTCTTTGACAGACCAAGGTGCAGGCTGAATTAGTCTAGTCAACGCTCTCGTTCTAGGAATCGGTCTCGCAGCAAATAAGGCGACTGGTGGAGAGGAACTCGTCTGTGCATCCCCGCAGCCAAGAAATGCCAGCCCAGTTGCATCTGGAAGCAGGCTGCAGCTGCAAAACCTAGAAGGTGCACTGCAACCAGCGCTGCTCCTACACCTCAACGCCACTTATTTGCGTGATCTGAAGACTTGAGTACCATTGCTCATAGACACCTGGCTACTGCAGTTTCGGTCAGGTTGTCCCCACAGGATTTCAACATCTACGCCGCCAAGATCCATACTTATGGAGGGAAGGTGCTCAACCTCGACCTTGGTTCTACCGTTGAATTATGACTATCGCCCCTTCTCTTTTATTTTTTTTTCCTAGAAAATAACTATGTTATTTATTTCCAACTTCAAGAGCATTTCCGTTATTTAATTTGTTACGGAAGTTATAGGGATCAAACTCTTTGGTTCTGCTAATGTATTATCTTATTTCCGTTATCTTGATGCAATTGAAACCAATATAATGTACCAACATAACAATTAGACGTTAATGGTAATATCATTATGACAAAAGACAATATGCTTATAAACTCGATATGATTGTTTAAATATTACTTAGATTGCAGGAAGTTCTATGATCTCTTCCCCTCATCTAGCTTTTTGAATATAAATTAGATTATTTTAGAGTACCACTATTATTTAATTCCATCAGGTAGATAAATTATTAAAATAGTATTTTGGATCAATAATTTAAGGAAATCGATGTTGATGCGGGAGCGGAAGTCGACGGGAGGCTAAAGACGTTAATTGAGTTTACTTATTTCCTGTGAAATGCTGGCATTAGTGGGAGTGATTTCCGCTGATTGTGAGATTTACTATTACAAATATAATCTAATGTACAAAACTATGCTTAAACTATATGTGCACGGATTGGCTTTAACAGGAAATATGTTCATTATAGATATTATTTAATTGTAATAAATGCTATCCATGATTATGGTGTGGATTATTCAAAAACAGTGTGTCACAAAAAGTGGAGAGGAATAGATTAGGAACACATTTTCATTTATTCTTTATTACTAAAATTTCTATTCTATTAGTCCCAATAGTTACCCTTTACGATTAGCTAATTCGGAAAAACAATGTCGTCGAGGGAAGTGTAATTGTACACATCGAAGTCTTGATATAAAAATATTATCATTAGTGAGTCGACAAAGATTTCCCGGGCATCACCGGGTACCTTAGCTAGTTTAAACATAAAGTAGCAGAGTTGTTGACGCGTTGAAATAAAAGTTGTGTCCCCTGTAAATACATGTGGAAGAGCAACATACTAAATGCATGAGGGTGCATTACATACTAAATGCATAAGGTAGAGCACGACAACACGCGTGCGCGCATACAATCACTGCATTCTAATCTCTTAGGCATCCTTAAAATAATTGATTGATTACTTATTTTTTTAGATTCCTTGTGGTTTCGAAGTACACCATGAAGTGGAGTTAGGAGTTATCATCAGCCAGTGTTGCAAAAATGTTACACCTGATTGTGTCTACAGATATATTGGAGGTTTCTGCTTGGCTCTTGATTTAACTGCTCAAGACCAAATGGTTATTATTTAATTCGTATTAATATTTATCTATTTATTTGCATATTAATTAAACTACTTGAATATTATATTCTACGAAATGGCGAATGAGAGTAACATATAATATTTGCATAATAATATCACAATAATCAATTTGATAACTCTTACGTCAAATTCTTCTCTGGAAATATACGTATGTTGGAAGGAATTGAGGTCAGTGGTATTGTAGCAGACATGTGTGTTTTAGCAGATTTCCCTTAAGGGAAATCAGCTATTGAGGTCGTACTATGTCATGAAATTTTTCTTCAAATGTCCATCGATCCTACCTAGTAGATGACGAAAATGAGGTCCGTTCAAAACTGCATATATATATATATATATATATATATATATACATTACCACATTATTCGAAGCTTAAATACCAAACATTGTTTTCCATAGACCTTTATTATACGAGATAGATGCCAATATGTTCTTGTACCCCCTCCGCGTCTTAAATTCTTGGACAACTAAAATTTGATTGATTGAGATAAAAATTATTCTGATTCATTATAAATTACAGTACTAGGTATAGTTCATAGTTTTCAATTAAATGAATATGTTATATTCTGATATGTCCCAGTTATTGTTTTTCTTTCCGGTAGATCTGTTTGTTTGCATTTGAGATGTTTCTCGCCGACAGGGGAAAGATTTATTATTACTTTATTCACGGTGGTGTTGTGTTAGCAGTATGTAGGTTTGTTCTATTATTAATCTTCACGAGGGAAATCTGCTTAGTTTACGTAGCTGGAGATGATGTTGATAGGTCTCCCAACAAAATTTTATTACATTCGAATAATTTATATAAAAAAAATATTTATTATCTTTAATAGAATCCTGTATGTCGAAGAACGCGATGCCTGGATAATTGATTCTGTTTGTTGCAGAGATGTGCCGCCAGTAAAGGGCAGCCATGGTGCCTGGCGAAGGGTTTCGACGGCAGTTGCCCCGTCAGCAGAGCGATTCCATGCGAGTGCCTCCCAGATATCTGCCATACGAGGCTATGGTGCTCCGTCAATGGGCTCATGAAGCAGGACGGCAATACTTGCGATATGATCTTCGACTATGCTCATCTCATATCGTACATATCTAAATACATGACCCTGGAACCGTACGACCTCGTTCTGACAGGCACTCCTGCAGGCAGTGGCCCTATATATACTGGAGACATTATACGCGCTGGTCTAGGAAATGTAATATCAGTACACTTTTGTGTGAAATAACCTAGTAGTCACTGAAATATTTACTGATTATTACGGAATAAACAATGTTTCTTCTTCATCTGTTTATGAACATTATTTATTTTTTATTAATTGCCACTGGCTGGCAACATTATGTAGTCGTTTCTCAATTTTACAACGAGTTCCGATTTCCAAAAGAACAGACAAGGAAAGGAAGTGGTTTCCTCTTACTTGTAAGCGCTTCATAATATAACTGTTTATTGTTAACATGACATGAGTGGGAGTGGTCGGTTACTGAAGGCCGAAAAAGAAATATGCAAATATCTCGGTTAATAATCAAGATAGTGAAGACACGTACATAACAACATTTGTAGAACGTTACATTCGCAATAAGATTGGTCCTCTACAATTTTTCGTTCCGATGCATAATAGCGATGATATTAAGAATTTTCGAAATTCTCCCTCACACTGGTCGGATTTCAGCCATTATCTTACATATCTTATCTAGTTTTACATATGAAACGTTTAAATGTCCAGTTTGGTAACGATCAAACAAAAATTGCTATCGCTAGGGCGTTAACAGTTACATACATAAAACTAACAAATTAAGCTGCTCTCTTTTTTGGGGGGTAACTATCAAGGTCAGCCTCCTTATCTGCCTTATTTAATGTAATTGTTCAGTCGTCATTTGAATTTGAATTTACCGCGCTCGCTGAGTTCACAAACCCGCCACACACACGCAGATCACCAAGGCTGTGGCCTACAGCGGAAACTACCTTGCAGCTCAAGAAGGCATCGGCTACTTACAAAGATACAGTTCAGTTGGTATTTGACGCTCCCAGAGGTCGTTTTTACGGCCAGTGGGGCTTTGCCCCCTCCGGGGTCGTTTCTCCGCTACAGTAAAGTGTGTACACCGCTTCATAGAGAACCGCTCAGTTGGCCTCTCCAGGGACGGTTCTACCGCCACAGTTATAGTCAATCCCCCCGCAACGCTACCATCATATACGGATCACCGCAACCAGCTAGAAGACAGAATCTTATAGGGAACACAGAAAATAACACCGGAAGAAGACTCCACTTCAAGGAAAGTATATGTTTCCCGCAGGTACCTACTTCTAATAATGCTAGCATTATCTACGCAAATTATTAAATGAGTACTCACACAATATAGGACCGATCGATCATTCTATTGTATATATATTATTGGCTTGCCGCTAAATTATTTTATAAAGTTAAGTTTCCTTTTGTTTCTTTTGTCAACCTCTATATCTATAAAGTGTATTATATGTTGCTTAATCAATTCAATATACTTGATTCTTTGGAGAACTCAAATAGTGACTTGTCTTATTTCCCCTCATCTTTCCATAAAATAGTAAATATTTCAGTCTAATGCTCTCTTATTCTTGCCTTTAAAAAGCTTCCCGCCTTTACATTTTGGTGCCGAAACTAGGGACTAATGGCTTCCCCGCCCCGACATTTTGGTGCCGAAATAGCTCTATTATTATTACCGCAAAAGCTAACCGCACGCCCTTACAGTAATTATTTCCATTTTGAGTCTTATATAAATATCTTTTCTGTCGGGGATGTTGCTAAGGGAGCAGCTTAAGTCAAACTTTATTATGGTATAAATTCACTATTATCATAGACTATATATTTATATACATAGTTTTGAACGGGCCTCATTTTCGTTATCTCCTGGGTAGGATCGAAGGACATTTGAAGAAATTTTTCGAATAACACGTCACGATCTGAGTAGGTGATTCCCTTTAGCCAATATATATATATATATATATATATATATTATATATAAAGACTAGCTCAGATACCCGGCTTCGCTCGGGAATTCATTTGAGGCTGAATGGTGATGGTATATTTTTGGCAAGGCTTTACTTTGCACAATATTTTGACATTTACCCGTTCCAGTGTTTAGGGTTAATACCCGTTGTTGGCATTTGTTAATAATAAAATTATTTTTTTATGTAAGACTTCACTGTCCTGCATATTGTCATATTTCCCGTCTTCTGTGCATTATGCATAGATTTGAATTATTAAGGAGAAAATATTGACATACATTTGAATTAATTTTTTCAGGTGAGGTACCTGGTAGTTCATATTGAAAAGAAGTGTTGAGCAAATTTCTCTAAATAAAAAAATAAACAACTTTTGTTATGTGCATATTTGCCGAAACCCCAATAGGAAACGAAATATCACTATTTTTAATTTCAGGCCTCCCTTATAACCCCCACTCCTGCCCGTCCCTAGAAATGTTAGTATGGCTTATTATAAGGAAGGCGTTAGTGCTAATACACATACCGAGTTTGGTTTAATTCGGTTGAGTCTTTAGTGCCATATATAATTGTGGACTCCCGCTTTAGTTTATAGCGTATAACTCATTTATGCTTCCGTATACGGCAAAAGTGCATAGAACAAAAGTTACTCTAAATTACAAAATAAACAACTTTTGTTATGTGCATAAAAAGCAATAGGAAACGAAATATCGCTATTTTTAATTTCAGGCCTCCCTTATAACCCCCACTCCTGTTCATCTTAGAGGATATTAATATAGCCTAGTAGTAATATACATACCAAGTTTCATAAAATTCCGTTCAGCCGTTTATGCGTGAAAAGGTAACAAACAAACAAACAGAAACAAACTGTAGTTATGGTGTCTATGACATGTGAAACGAAAAGTTATCGTGAAATTTCGCGAAAAAAATCAATGTACAAACATATATATATATATATATATATATATATATATATATATATATATATATATATATTACAGAGCATATTGGAACCAACAAACTTATAATATAAATCATATCTCCATATACCCTATATACTCGTCTCAGTTGCGAAATGTGATTATTATAAGAATAAATAAATAAATAATCTTTATACAGGAAATAATTCTTATTTGAATTCGTCATGGATGGCGGTTTTTATTTTTCATAGCTATTATCGAGTCGTTATGTTTCTGATATTAGTCATATCAATTAATACACTAAGATAGGATTTTTACACTCCAAGAATTATAATATGTCCCTTTAAATCCTTATCACGTTCTAATGTTATCTCCAAATGATGCCATTCAGTATTTGTTACAAATGGGTAAACAAATATAAATTGAAAAAAAAATTAATCATTGATTATATTAGTCTTAAGTGCAATTTATATACCTTGCTAATAACTAAAGCTTTCCTCTGATAAAAAGAATTGTATATAGTCGAATAAAATCAGTATCATTCCTGTAAGAGTCTATTTAGCAACTAAAAGGTATGTATTATAGCGTTTGTTAGAATATCTTTTAATTGTTTTAAATTTGAATAGTTTTGGGAAAAACTGAATTTTTCAAAGCGGAGAACGATAAAATAAGGTACCCACAAAAGTCAAATATGAAACCTTGGCATTTATCAGAAGCAAAAGAAGTAATCCATGAATCACCGAGGTTCCTCGTAATTAAATGAACCTCAATGGAAAAGACTTTAAGAAAGTAAGTCCTTTTGCTCTTGTGAAATGGATTAGCCAAATTTCTGAAACACATTACTGTATTCAAACAACGCCGAAGTGGAACTGTATTACTCAAATGTCTCACAGCACATTTGTCTGAAAAAATAATCCAAACTAATATCTTTTATGATCTGCCAATAGATGTCAGCCCTCACAAAACCAAAAATTCCTCAAGTGGCGTATTTTATTGTCGTGAAATTCATGAATTAACCGACGAAGAAATCTTTGATGAATTAAAGGAGCAAGGACTAATCGGTGTTCGAAGGATTAACTCAAGACGTAACCCACAGTCTCCTCTTTTCGACTCTAAGTTTAATAGAGCTGATATACCTCAATATGTGAAAATTTGTTACCTATTGGTGAAAGTCTGAAGGTAAAAGATGACTCTTGCGGTAGCGACCGTTTCCCGATTTTATTATTACCGAGTTTAATGAAAACAGAATTCAATTTGTAAATACTCCTCGATTCAAGACGAATAAAGCAGACTGGCCAAATGCAGTTCCATGGCAGAACGGAGAGTGTTCAGCAGCTGTAGCAGAACGAAAGAGGACATTTCGAATCTTCTACAGGTGTCCAAGCTCTCACGCCCTAGAGCAATATAAAAGAGCGACAGGGAGAGCTAACACTACAATAAGGAAGAGCAAACAGCAATGCTGGGTAGAATTCATTTCAACCATAAATAGACATACTCCATATAAAGAAATTTGGCAACATATTAATAAAATTCCAAATAAAAAATATTGTTCCCCAATTTCTGGATTAAAAATTGATTATAAAATTATTTAAAACCCTTTGGATATCAGTAACTTTTTGGAAATATTATCAATCACCATTCGTTCTCAATTCCAAAAGTAAAAAAATTCTTACAATACAAAAAATGTAAAGAAAAAATTTCTATTCAAATTCTACATTACACTTCTCACCCATTGAATGAATTACTTAATATGCGTGAATTGAAATATGCAATTAAAAAGTGTAAACACCTGGAAAAGATGGTATATGTTAAAATATCCTTAAAGAATGTAGCACTCACCCACTATCTTCAACTTATTAACAATATTTTCCAAAATGGCGAATATCCTGAAATATCGAAAGAGTCCATAATTATTCCTATAATGAAGTCCAACCAAGACATTCTCTCCCATCCAGCTATAGACCGATTGCCTTTACCAGCTGTCTGTCAAAGCTATTCAAAAGAATGATTAACAAAAGTCTAGTATGGTTCCTTGAATCAAACGAACTCCTTTCTAAATATAAATGTGGTTTTAGATACGATAGATCACATAGTACAATTAGAAAGTGACATGCTGAATGCATTTATTAAAAAGAAACTCGTGCTAGCCGTATCATTTGACATTGAAAAAGCCTACGACACAGTATGAACAAGATCAATCCTGTCTCAGCTGGTTGACTGGAATATTCAGGGAAGAATAATTATGTTCATAAAGTCTTTCCTTAGTAATAAAACATTCAGAGTTAAACAAAGTATATCTCTTTCATACCCTTTCATACGGACCAATGGCGTGCCACAAGGTAATGTTTTAAGTACCACACTTATCAATATTGCAATTAATAATATCACAGAATATATACCACCTGAAGTGTATTACTGCCTGTTTATTGATGATCTGATCGTCTACTCAATCTCTCCTCATTTTAATGAGGTAATAGTGAATAATATACACCATAAATAACTTAGAAAAGTGGAGCGAGGAGGGCGGTCTACGGGTTTCCACTACTAAAACGAAAACTATCATTTTCAATAAAAAACGTTTGAAACCCCCACCTTTATATCATTATCAAAATAAAATTCCTGAAACAGACAATAAAATTCTTAGGAGTAACCAAAAAGATTACTTTGGTAGCTCCTATCAAAATGCTATTCCAAAAATGCGTAAAATCCCTTCAGATACTGCGAGTTATTGGAAACACAGAATAGGGAGCAGATGGAAAAACTATGATGATGATATATCGGTCGAGATTCAATTTATACTATGGAAGTATAGACTTCTTGGAAGCCAAACCATTAAAACTCGTAAATTCTTGAGGTCATCCAAAACACAGGCTTAACATTAGCAACAGGTATCTTTTGAACAGCTCTAAGTATAAGGGTGTGTACAGTCTGGAGGACCTTGTTTCCGAGCAAGTTTAAACATACACAAGTGGTTTCAAATCACTCGTAAACATAGATTATTCAATGAATCTTGATTGAAAGGTTATTCTCCAAAAATGTGAATTTTCATGTAAAGAACATATAGGTTTATTTGGTTAAAATTATATTTATTATTCAGTTGTAATGCGATATTAGAATGTAATGGAGATTGTTATTGTTGCAGGTTTCGGCACTGACGTTTGTTGGAAGAATGAAGATTCTGCTCTTTGTGTTGGGTTGTCTCACCTGCCAGGTCTATTCGCACGTTAACAAGGTCGTCGACCTATCGCACTGGAACAATGTGAACATGCGACTCGCCCAAGAGGATGGTATCGTCGGAGTGATCCACAAAGCTACTCAGGGCGAGGACTACATAGACCCGACCTACCAGAAGAGGAGAGAGCAAGCAGAGAAGCTGGGACTGCTCTGGGGGGCTTACCACTTCGGCAGCGGCTCCAACCTGGGCCAAGTGCAAGCTGACCACTTCCTCCGCACTGTCGGCAATCACACCAATGTCCTTCTGGTCCTCGACCTGGAGCCTAATGGATCCAACACGATGAGCATCGAACAGGCTGGAGACTTCGTACTCCGCGTCTTGGAGGTAACTGGTAGATATCCTTTAATCTACGGCTCGCCCTACTTCCTCTCGTCCTACACAGGCAAGCTGGATGTCCTCCGGGAATGCAAGCTGTGGATTGCTCACTACACCAACAATGCTAGTCCTATCCTACCCAATGGCTCCAACTCCTGGTTGTTCTGGCAGTACACCGATGGCGGGAGGGGAGGGACTCCAAGGACAGTCAAAGGAATCGGACCCTGCGACAGGGACAGGTTCAACGGGGAAGAAGAAGATCTAATCAATAAATGGCCACACTTTTAATTTATTAGAAAATCAACCCCATTTAATGATTTGGAGTGTATTTCTTTACATTAAATGTTAAAAACATTAAAATGATTTTGTTTTACTGTAATGAGTGAATAAACTCACAATAAATTGCCTAATCTTTTTTTATCTGCTTATATTAATTATGCGTTGAGCAAAATGTGACAAATCAGACACTGCTTTACTGAGACGAACATGTACCAAATTGACTTCATTATAAGCATGTATTAACCCTTGTATTTGCCATTCGATAACATCATAAGCCATTTAAAAGTATCCATCCTACTGTTTACTTATCGGTAGTATCTTACAAGCATTTCCCAGTATCCATCCTACTGTTTTCCTTAAGATAGCATCCTACAGGCATGGCCTTGTATCCATCCTACTGTTTACCGTACGACATCGCACTGCAGGAATGTAATAGTGTCCATTCTACTGTTTATCTTACAAGCATGTCCCAGTATCCATTCTACTGTTTTCCTTAAGATAGTATCCTACAGGCATGGCCTTGTATCAATCCTTCTATTTACCGTACGACATCGCCCTGCAGGAATGTAATAGTGTCCATTCTACTGTTTATCTTACAAGCATGTCCCAGTATCCATTCTACTGTTTTCCTTAAGATAGTATCCTACAGGCATGGCCTTGTATCAATCCTTCTATTTACCGTACGACATCGCCCTGCAGGAATGTAATAGTGTCCATTCTACTGTTTATCTTACAAGCATTTCCCAGTATCCATCCTACTGTTTTCCTTAAGATAGTATCCTACAGGCATGGCCTTGTATCAATCCTTCTATTTACCGTACGACATCGCCCTGCAGGAATGTAATAGTGTCCATTCTACTGTTTATCTTACAAGCATGTCCCAGTATCCATTCTACTGTTTTCCTTAAGATAACATCCTACAAGAATGGCCTTGTATCAATCCTTCTATTTACCGTACGACATCGCCCTGCAGGAATGTAATAGTGTCCATTCTACTGTTTATCTTACAAGCATGTCCCAGTATCCATTCTACTGTTTTCCTTAAGATAGCATCCTACAGGCATGGCCTTGTATCAATCCTACTATTTACCGTACGACATCGCCCTGCAGGAATGTAATAGTGTCCATTCTACTGTTTATCTTACAAGCATGTCCCAGTATCCATTCTACTGTTTTCCTTAAGATAGCATCCCACAGGCATGGCCTTTTATCACTCCGTCTATTTACCGTACGACATCGCCCTGCAGGAATGTAATAGTGTCCATTCTACTGTTTATCTTACAAGCATTTCCCAGTATCCATTCTACTGTTTTCCTTAAGATAACATCCTACAGGCATGGCCTTGTATCAATCCTTCTATTTACCGTACGACATCGCCCTGCAGGAATGTAATAGTGTCCATTCTACTGTTTATCTTACAAGCATGTCCCAGTATCCATTCTACTGTTTTCCTTAAGATAACATCCTACAGGCATGGCCTTGTATCAATCCTTCTATTTACCGTACGACATCGCCCTGCAGGAATGTAATAGTGTCCATTCTACTGTTTATCTTACAAGCATGTCCCAGTATCCATTCTACTGTTTTCCTTAAGATAACATCCTACAGGCATGGCCTTGTATCAATCCTACTATTTACCGTACGACATCGCCCTGCAGGAATGTAATAGTGTCCATTCTACTGTTTATCTTACAAGCATGTCCCAGTATCCATCTTACTGTTTTCCTTAAGAGAGCATCCTACAGGCATGGCCTTGTATCAATCCTACTATTTACCGTACGACATCGCCCTGCAGGAATGTAATAGTGTCCATTCTACTGTTTATCTTACAAGCATGTCCCAGTATCCATTCTACTGTTTTCCTTAAGATAACATCCTACAAGAATGGCCTTGTATCAATCCTTCTATTTACCGTACGACATCGCCCTGCAGGAATGTAATATTGTCAAGTCTACTGTTTATCCTACAAGCATGTCCCAGTATCCATCCTACTGTTTTCCTTAAGATAGCATCCTACAGACATGGCCTTGTATCAATCCTCTATTTACCGTACGACATCGCCCTGCAGGAATGTAATAGTGTCCATTCTACTGTTTATCTTACAAGCATGTCCCAGTATCCATTCTACTGTTTTCCTTAAGATAACATCCTACAAGAATGGCCTTGTATCAATCCTTCTATTTACCGTACGACATCGCCCTGCAGGAATGTAATAGTGTCCATTCTACTGTTTATCTTACAAGCATGTCCCAGTATCCATTCTACTGTTTTCCTTAAGATAGCATCCTACAGGCATGGCCTTGTATCCATCCTACTGTTTACCGTACGACATCGCCCTGCAGGAATGTAATAGTGTCCATTCTACTGTTTATCTTACAAGCATGTCCCAGTATCCATTCTACTGTTTTCCTTAAGAGAGCATCCTACAGGCCTGGCCTTGTATCAATCCTATTTACCGTACGACATCGCCCTGCAGGAATGTAATAGTGTCCATTCTACTGTTTATCCTACAAGCATGTCCCAGTATACATCCTACTGTTTACCTTACGATAGTATCCTACAGGCTTGTACAGTATCCACCTATTGTTTACAATACGATAGTACCTTACAGGCTAACTGGGATCAGAGTGCGATATACCTCCTTTGCCGAAGCAACTGCTTACAAGGAAAGATAGTCATTGGGACCAGGTTGCTTATTTGACAAGTGGCTAATTACCAGATATTTGTATACATTTTTGTCTATTTTACTTCTATTAGCCTCCATTGGAATGAAGCTACTCAGATAAATAACTATTTAGCACTTCACCTTTATCATAATTTATAAATCAAATAAACAAATCTGATTAGTCAGTCAACAATTGAGCCGATTACGAGCATTTCAACTTTTTAAACCATCCCCCATTGGTAAAAAAATATTTGAGATAAGTGTTTACGTACGTAATGACTATCAATTTGCAAGAAATAAACACGGCTCAAGTTTTGTAATTGCTATTGGAGTAAAAATTGTTTAAGAGCACGCCTTTCATAATTTCCATCAATTAAGGTTTGTTTATTTGATGAGTTCTCCAAGGGTTTCACTTTCGAGGACATTCTCTTAGCTGCTTCAAGCGTTATTCAGAGTCTAATTAGCTTACAATCTGAAAGCTTGTCTCTCGATCATCTTCAACAGTTTCAGCGCATTATCTCAAGGCATTTCTGCAAAGATAGACAAACAGTAATGAGAAATCATTCAGTCAATTTAAAATACAAGTTAATAATCTCTACAACGGAAAGCGGCAGAACTGTAAACAAACAGGCCAGCCAACCCCGTAGCGCTGAATAGATAGATAGACCGGAATGACCAACAATTAATGAAATATACTTGAATATAACATATTAATTATATTGAAAACAATTTACTAAAGTTGGCGCTGTATTTTGTAATGAATGAGAATCAGTTTTATCTCAATCACTCAAATTTTAGTAATCCAAGAACAAAAGAAGGGTATATATATATATATATTTGTGTTGATGTTTTCGACCAGGTTATATTTATATATGAGGTTCGGTTTGGTCAATGTTGGCCAAAACCAACAACACCATATATATATATATATATATATATATATATATATATATAGATAGATAGATGGATAGATAGATACACAGTTTTGAACGGACCTCATTTTCTTCATCTCCTAGGTAGGATCAATGGACATTTGAAGAAAATATTTGAAAATCGCGTCATGAGTACAACCTCAATAGCTGATTTCTATTAAGGGAAATCTGCTAAAACGTACCGGTGGTAGACTAGAGGAGAGAGGCAAAGCAGCGGTGGCGTGAGTGGAAAGCTAGTAGACACTACGATGATATCTCCAGCCTGATAACAGTGATAAGAGGTCACGAGGTGCACCACGTAGTGTCATACTTCCCGCAGTCTCAGGCTGAGACCAGCACTAAGCACTATTGGTGCCCTTCTCCGGACAATTTCAATGCAAAACTATTAGCACATTTCCCTTGAGGGAAATCAGCTATTGAGGTCGTACCCATGACGCAATTTTAGAATTTTTTCTTCAAATGTCCGTCGATCTTACCTTGTAGATGACGAAAATGACGTCCGTTCATCATGTATGTATATATATATATATATATATATATATATATATATATATATCTGTTACCGTTCTAGCGGTCGTTATTATTGTTTAATCGTTACCAAACTCGATAGTTAGTCGTTTTACGTAAAAAGAAAGATGTAGTTCGTCAACGACTGAAATCGGACTAGGCGGAGGAGGGGGGGGTTGTGGGAGAGATTTTTGAAAACTCGAACTATCTCTGTTAGTAGACTTCGGATCGACCGAATATTGTATCGGACCAATCTTATTGCACATTAAATCTAATATAATTCTTGTTATATTATTGTAAATATTCTCTATCTTGAATATTAACCCAGATATTTGCATTTTTCACACACATGTTACATAAACAATATTCTGTTATATAATAAACCATATTATTCGAATCTTAAAAACCAAATAGTTTATTTAGAGACCTTTATTATACGAAATACATGCAAATATGTTCTGGTGAACCCGCCTCCCCTCCCAGGTCTTAGACTACTAAAATATGGTTGATTGAGATAACAGCTATTCTGACTCATTATAAATTACAGTACTAGATATAGTAAATAGTTCTCTGTAAAATTAATATGTCATATTCTGATATACGAGGTATGTTCGGAAAGTAAGTTTTGAAATAAAAAAAAAAAAAAATGAGTGCAAATACAGCAAAGAAATTTATTTTTACAAAAATGTACCACTCTTACACTATTTTTTGACATAACTCCCGTGATTTTCCAGGCATTTGTCATAGCGTGGTACAAGCTTGAGTATACCCCCCTCTTGTTGCCGCCTGTGTAGTTAACCAAGAGGCTACACGTTCTTTCAGCTCTACATCGCTGTTTAACCGCTGACTGCCAAGAAAAGACTTCAGATGCAGATACAAACGAAAATGGTTCAGAGCGAGGTCGGGGCTATACGGAGAATGGTTCCAGCCAAAGCCACGGTCTTCGTCACATTTGCAGTTTGCGGTCGGGCATTGCCCTGAATGTAAACCACTCCTTAGGTGAGCTTTCCTCGGCGCTTAATCTGTATTGCGTGGCGCAGGTTCCTGAGCGTCTCCAAATCTCTTGATGATTGTTTGGCGCCGCGGCAAAAAATCAATAGGCAAAATGCCTTTTCTGCCCCAGAAAACTGTGCACATGACCTTTCGAGGTTTCAAGATTTGCTTTGGTTTGACTTCTGCCACAGACGTAGTGTACCTCCATTCCATGGATTGGCGTTTCATTAAGTCACGGCTATCATAAGCAGCCTAAGTTTCGTCTCTGGTGAATGTCAATATGCTTTAACGTTTTCTGCATTAAGAAAACGAATTCCACAATCAGCGGGATTCTCAATTAACGCAGCCATTACAAACAAGCGCTACGAAGTGCACGACAACAATAGCGAGTTGAAAATAGCGGCATTTCCTTCCGGTTGAGACAGAGAAACTGCCGGGAATGTGCAGAACTGCGATTGCAGCGTCTACCGCGAAGAATAATGGAAACGGAACTTACTTTCCGGACGTGCTACGTATTTCTTTAATTGTTTTTCTTTCCGGTATGAGACTGGCAGACCTGTTTGTTTATATTTCGAACGCTTCCCTTCGGTAGGCTAAAGATTTCTTATTACCTTTTTTTTATTCACAGTGGTGTTGTTACCAGTATGTAGATTTATCTATTACTAAACTTCATCAGTGTCAGACTGATCCACAAGACTACAGGGAGGGCCAACCTCAAGGAGTATTTGTGATATTGCAGGTATGTCGTCAATAAATGTTGTATTTGAATATATTGTAATTATTGAGGAATAACATTTGAATGTGTGTAAAGAACATGAGGAGAGTAGGAAATGACAGCTGGTTTTATTTAATCTGTTATATCAATTGACTGAGTAGATGACCTTATTGACACAGCTAATTACCATATTGTATACATTAGTCACTTGAACAATAGTAGCTTAGCTGTGGCCAGTTACGCGCGGACTTACCTTCATAGCTGTCACAGGTAAATATATCACTTAATTCTAGAATTCTACCGGCGATTACTTTCCTTAAGAAACTGATGAGACATTGTGCCTACAGACAAACCTCTTGGCACAGAAGACCGAAAGCATTGAAACAGTCACGATTTGACTTCCAGTAAGAGATGCGTGAAACAATATACGTGATCATAATTTCAACGTGATCAAGAACAGAGCATGAGATAATGAGCATAAACTATTGTGCGGAGTGTACAGTTGGTATCGTGGTGTCTTTACTGGCCAAAGGGCGGGTACTACGATTGATGCTACCAACCAATCACCTCCAGTAACAACAATCAACCATAAAATATAAATATATTCAAACAAATACACTAACCATTTTTTTTAAATATTTTTAAATATTGCGGTTACCGAAATACATACAGCTGGTATTGATAAACATGCAAAATCAGCGCCTAAAATTAGTTCTGGCATATGTATGGTAATACCAATATACAATATGATACAAAGAGAAATACTCAAAGACACACAGTCAACAACGCTGGTTACCAACTTACGACAAATTAATGGTAATGAGAAGCAATTTTATAGGATGGACAACGAGATGGACAGGTTGTCTACACAAGACTACGAATTGGGCATTCTTACTTCACACATTCTTATAAAATGAAAAAACCAAAGTCCATACCTGTCACACTAGAAAATCGGGTCCATGATTGTGATTCACAATGTTCATTATATTACTGAGTAAAGAGAGACTGCAATAGAAACTAATGGCTGATTAGAATGTAAGATGTGTAAAATAGAAAATAATGTCCATCTCGGTGAATATACGTCGGATATAAAAATGTTATAAAGTCTAAATTAATAACAAGAGCATGTACGGGGCTAGGGTTGGCCGTGTGAGTTAGGCCGTTGGTCCTTAAGCTCGCGTGGTAGGCCTAGAGTGGCGGGTTCGATTCCCGCCCTGGGCAGTAGAAATTTATTTAGTGATGGACTCATTAAATAAACTCCTTAGTCCCACCCTGGCTAGAAAAGGGTGGTAACCTGTAGATAACCCGTCCCGATTAGCCATAGTAGCATAAAGTGGACGTAAATAATAATAAACAAGAGCATGTACCTGTTGCAATTGCCTAACTACACATTTTTCATTAATTCAATTATTAATCTCTCCATGTAAATGCACATACTTATCTCTCCATGCCTTGACTGTATTTTTAATTTGTCTCAATTTATTGTCTGTTAATAACCAGTCCTGGCGCCATAATTTAACCTGTTAATTTTATTCATGCACATTCTAATTTTTATATATTTTATTTTATTTTTAATTTTAACCATTGAAAGTATATAATTGTTTTCGTAATTTCATTTGTCTTTATAGTTTTTTAATTATCTAGTTTCTTTATAACAATCTATTTTGTTAAATTTAATGTTTCGTTTTCGTTTTTGTTTTTAGTTTATTTGTTGATTCGTGTTTGCTTGTCTCTTTGGTTGCGTTTTGTTATTTGGTTGCATTTGGTTATTTAGTTGTGTTTTGTTATTTGGTTGCGTTCTTAGTTTGTTCTGTACTAATTTTTTTCTGTTAATGCTTCCATTCATTAATTTGTTTATATTCACTGTTTAGTGACACTATCCTGAGAAGTGATAGTCAGGATGGAGGTTGAGGATCAGCCGCGCCTAGAAGGACTCTACATGCTGCTGGTGTCAGCCGTTGTAGTCTACCTGGTTTGGTTCTACCTCAAGCTGAGGCCTGTCATACAACTGGCTGCGAGGATACCTGGGCCAAAGGGAATACCGATCTTAGGAAATACACTACAGGTGCTCACTCAAAGCTCAAACAGTAAGTACTCATACATAACTGCATTAGGCTATATACAATAGTGGTAGGAATATTGTCACAATATGTGTTAGTTAAAGCACAAGGTAGTCACAATATGTAGGCTATGGGAGGGGATGTTCCAATGAGATATTTTGTCTTGATTTGGCCAACTGGAGGGGGAATAGAAATTCCAAATATTATGGAGCCAATGTTTTTATTGATAACGAGATACGAGGTGGCAGCAAATGCTTATCCATTTGCACCATATACTGAGGTATATTTTTCTGTTTTCAGGCCTATTGGAGGAAGTGAGTGCCTTTGGAGAAATATGTAAAGTGTGGGTCGGCCACAGACTCACCGTGTTCCTCAGCCATCCTGCAGACATAGAGGTATATATCTACAATATGTATATAAATATTATTATTTATTCGTTTATTTGCAACAACATATATAAATATTACAAGCAAATGTTGTGAATGATATAACAATTGGCTTGATTATTGGCTTGTGGTGGGAAGTTGACCATTGGCAATACCCACATTGGATTGTATGTACTATATGGAGTTATACTGTCCACTACACAAAAGATCTCTTGACCACTTACGCTTCAGACGTCGTCTTGGTTTTTCTGGAATATGGCTAGATGAGAGTGATTCGACTAAAGGATTAGGATGTGCAGGAAGGAGAGAGTGGAATTTCTGGTATAGGGATTTTGCGAGGCTATGGACAAAAGGAATGTTGAGGTCATTATGGAGAGTTAAATTGGATACGTAAAATGAGGATCTGTAATTTTGCATAGTATTATGGATTGGAAGGTTTGGATTTTGGAGGAATTTGAAGGTTTAGTGGAATCCTAAAGTTCAAGTCTGTATGTCCATTTTGGTCTGAGTACTGTCGTATAAATCCATCGTTTGCTATTTAGTGATAGTTTAGATCTGTTGTAAAGTAGTCTTAGTAGAAGTCTGTACCGTATTAGAATTCTTTTCTTTTCAATGGGATGTGGGGTTTCCAAGTTAGTCGCTTGTCTAATGTGAAACCTAGATACCTAATTTGTGATTTTTGACGGATTAGTGTGCTATTGAGTGTAACTGGAGGGCAAATGGAACGTCGGAGAGTAAATGTTAGATGGCTTGATTTGCTGCTGTTGACCTTGATCCTCCACTGAGTCAGCCAGGATTCTAGCAGAGCAAGGTGTTTTTGCAGAGATACGAATGCCATATTTGGGAGAGTTGGAAGTCAAGATTGCGGTATCATGTGCATACGTGAGAAGGGAAGTTTCAGGATGTGATGTGAAAGTATAGGTAAGGAATAAGAAAGGGCTTAGGATGTCCCCCTGTGGTACACCTGCCAGCTGGGGGAATAAGGATGAGACTGAGGAACCAAATGAAACTTGGAAATGTCTGTCGGAAATGTATGATTTATGGATGAGGTAGTAGGTGAAAGGGAGTGTATTTTTTAGTTTTGACAGTAATCCTTGGTGCCACACCTTTCTAAAATATATGGAGGTATAACTCCATGAATATATATATCTACAATACATAGAGGTTTATATCTATAATACATACAGGTACACATATCTACAATGCAAAGCGGTTTATAATTGCATTGAGTCTCCCTTGGGTTGTCTACTGCTCTACAGCGGTACTCGCCCAGGGCAATGCCTACCACCCGGCGAGACCAACGACAGGTGACCTCTCAGTCACTCATCGGCCCATCATCAGGTCCTGGGGCCTCTACGTATGCCGCTGAACATCAACCACCACTAAGATGACAGAAGGTCAACGCAGAGGGCATCCCACTACTTCGAAGCAAGGAGCACTATTGCTGGACAACATCTACGACTCCCTTGGTCTACAGCAGTCCGGACTTAGCTCCGTCCAGAGGAGCAACAGTAGGTAATATGGCATAGAGTCTACCTTGGGTTGGCTGAAGCTCTTCCACCAGCTATTGCCAGAAAGTTAACACCTTTCATCAGCTCTGGGCTGTTCCATCTTGTGAATCGTGAATACTGTTGTGAAAACTACGTACATATAAAATTAAACAGAGTTAACCACATATTTTAAGAAGTACGAAGTAGATGAAAGGAAACGACCAATGGAAGGATAGCTGGCTTCGGAAGTGTCTAGACTAAGGATCTAGCTCCTTCTCGGCGTTCTCATTTGATGTTCGGCACTCGTCTATAAAAGCGGTTCAGCTCGTCCCTAGAGTTAGTTTGTTCTCATCTCTCTTAAAGTGAATAACAGTGTGTTCAGAGCAGCTCTGTGCGAACAGTGCGTTTTAATTGTAGTGCGGGAAAGTGTTTTATGTGAATAATAGCGTAGTGCCGTAATTCTGTAAAGAACAGTATAGTGCCGTGTTTAAGTAAAGGATAGTTATCTTTGCGAAGGTCAGTGCAGTGCTGTGTTTTTGTGAACTTCAGTGATAGTGAGCGAGTTATTAGACTGTGTAATAAGAAGAATAGTGAAGCTATCAGTGCATACTGTGAGTAGTAGTTAAGAATAATTAACCAAGCGTGTAGTGCATTGTTAAATAAATTGTGCAGTGATAAAAACTCTAAAGCTTGTGTGTTTAATTTTGCAATCCAACAGAACTCTAATAAACAACGTTTATTACTGATTTTGTAATAAACCTAACAATACATTTGCTGTGGATATTGCAGTCAGCTGAGATAACGTTTGTTGGGAGTAGCTTAAACTCAAGAATATTACATGAATATTTTGGAAAATTGTTCGGGTAATAATGTCCCATTATTGTCGTGTTACACAGTATTCTTTAACAACTATTACAGGTTTTAAACACTTTGTAATGCAGTTTCCCTCTTATGTTAGTAAACACCTAGCATTAATACCATTGTTTACATCCAGATCAACATTAGTGAAAATAGTCAATTGAATATGAAATTACGTCATCTGTGTTTAATTCTTGGAGGTAGGTAAACCACTTAGGAAATACAGCCAAAATCATCAATTTTTCTTAAATTAATTGAGAACTTTTTTTACGTTCCAAGACACATTGTTTAGTTTATTTTTCTTCCTATTTCGCTTGTGTTTTATAATTTATTTATGATATAAGTAAAAATATTCTATTTATATTGGTGTTTGCAGGTAATTTTGGGGAACACCTCTCGCATCGATAAATGTCTCGATGCTGATTTATTGAAGCCTTGGATGGGAACTTCTCTCTTCCTCACCTCTGGTATCAAAACATCCCATTTATACAACTTTTAATTATTTGTGTTATATATATTGTAACGTTTATTACAGGAATAATAACCGTTGTTTATTAGAGTTCTGTTGGATTGCAAAATTAAACACACGCAAGCTTCAGAGCTTTTATCACTGCACAATTTATTTAACAATGCACTACACACTTGGTTAATTATTATTAACTACTACTCACAGTATGCAATGATAGCTCCACTATTCTTCTTATAACACAGTCCAATAACTCACTCACTAACACTGAAGTTCACAAAAACACGGCACTGCACTGATTTTCGCAAAGATAATGGCCCTTGCACTGTTCTTTACAGAATCACGGCACTACACTGTTCTTCACATAAAACACTTTACCGCACTGCAACTAAAACACAATGTTCATTAAAGCCGCACTGTAATTCACTTGAAGACAGCTGAGAACAAACTAACTCTTGGGACGAGCTGAGCCGCTTTTATAGTCGGGCGGTAGACATCAAAAGGGAATTGTTTCGACACTTCTAGATCCCGGCATTTGCCGAGAACGTGTCAGACCATCGGTCAGCAGCTTTTATCTGCTTCTTACTTCATAAATATGTGATTAACTATGTTTAATTTTTCATATACGTAATTTTCGCAACAGTATGTATATTTGTTTCCCCCCGGATGGCATTATAGGCCGTTAAGAACCTTAGCTGAGAGCTATTAGTAATGCTGATATTTAGAACGAATCATCTAGAAAATTTTATTGATTTAGCTTGGCAATCCCCCCACAATGTGGAGGGCTCTAACCGCGGCACATCAAAGTAATGTAGATAGGGTTCGGCGGTCACTTAGAGGCACTCCCACGTCACTTTGAGTAATCAATAATGGTAGAGTAGTTATTGAGAAGTTTTGGTTGAACAATGTCAAATTGCAGGTGAGAAATGGTTATCGGACAGGAAGGTTATAGCCCCTACCTTCCACCTCAACATCCTCAAGTCGTTCATCCCCTTGTTCAACAGGCAGAGCAGAGCTGTTGTAGAACTGATGAAGAAGGAAGGAAGCAAGCTCTTTGATTGCCATCACTACATGAGCCAGGCTACTGTCAACATGCTATTAGGTATGCTATCGTGCTATTGGGTATGTCATCGTGCTATTAGGTATGTTATCATGCTATTGGGTATGTCATCGTGCTATTGGGTATGTCATCGTGCTATTGGGTATGTCATCGTGCTATTAGGTATGTTATCATGCTATTAGGTATGTTATCATGCTATTAGATATGTTATCATGCTATTAGGTATGTTATCATGCTGTTAGGTATGTTATCATGCTGTTAGGTATGTTATCATGCTGTTAGGTATGTTATCATGCTATTAGGTATGTTATCATGCTATTAGGTATGTTATCATGCTATTAGGTATGTTATCATGCTATTGGGTATGTTATCATGCTATTGGGTATGTTATCATGCTATTAGGTATGTTATCATGCTATTGGGTATGTTATCATGCTATTGGGTATGTTATCATGCTACTAGGTATGTTATCATGCTGTTAGGTATGCTATCATGCTGTTGGGTATGCTATCATGCTATTAGATATGTTATCATGCTGTTGGGTATGCTATCATGCTGTTAGGTATGTTATCATGCTGTTAGGTATGTTATCATGCTATTGGGTTTGTTATCATGCTATTAGATATGTTATCATGCTATTGGGTATGTTATCATGCTATTGGGTATGTTATCATGCTATTGGGTATGTTATCATGCTATTAGGTATGTTATCATGCTATTGGGTATGTTATCATGCTATTGGGTATGTTATCATGCTATTGGGTATGTTATCATGCTATTGGGTATGTTATCATGCTATTGGGTATGTTATCATGCTATTGGGTATGTTATCATGCTATTGGGTATGTTATCATGCTATTGGGTATGTTATCATGCTATTGGGTATGCTATCATGCTATTGGGTATGCTATCATGCTATTGGGTATGTTATCATGCTATTGGGTATGCTATCATGCTATTGGGTATGTTATCATGCTATTGGGTATGTTATCATGCACTCCTGCCAAAAATTTGGCCACACAAAGGCGTATTGCCATTTGCCCCTCAGATGCGTGCGCTGCTCTGGCGAGCACGCTGTGGCGGACTGCAACAGACAACAGTTCAAACTTAAATGTGCGAACTGCCACGCCTCCTTCCGCCACTGCCCTTACAGGCTGGAGATTCTGGAAAGACTTCACGCCAAGAAAAGTGCCCCTGTGCCCACATATATCCCCGCTCCCGCCCCGACCCACAACCCAAGGACATCTCGCCAATCCCAAGCCTACAACCCCCCCCCCCCCATCCACAACAACCCTCCCCACCCACTACATACCCCACACCCCCCTCTGCCTGCTACGCTCCGGAGCCGGTAACTGCCTACAACCCACAGATGGTTTACCCTGGGTGGATGAAATAAAGGGAATGATTAACACCCTACTAGCTACAGTTACAGAACTCGTCCAGAATCTCAAGGCATCCCAGGCCAAATAATGGCCTACTCCATACTGAATTTCAACATAAAATCAGCCACCAAACGAAAGTCCGAGCTTGATGCTCTTTTGCAACGGTATGACCCCACAGTAACGGCGTTATGCGATACCCGCTTAACCCCCTCTAAAGACCTTACGGTGGTTGGCTATAACATAGTACGAGATGACATCGATGGAAGGGATGACAAGTACGGGGGAGTTGCCATCCTGATCAAGCACGACATAACTTTTAAAGAGGTGGAACCCGTCGTTCCCCCCGTACCGAAGAAACACCACATCGCATTAGTGAAGGTCCTTATAGCCAACCACACGTACACCATCACCGGCCTGTATCGTCGGCCTAGGGCCGAACCCGAATATTTTCAATCCCTCATAAGTCTAGCTCAGACAGACAGAAATCATCTTGTAATTGGAGATTTGAACGCCAGACACACCTCCTAGAATAACAGTTCAATCAATGACCCTGGCGAGTCGATCGTGAACTCTAATTTCACCGTCATACACCCTAATTCTCACACTTTTGTAACGCCATATAGATCGTCCAATGTGGACCTAATGCATACCCGTACCCCTCACATAGTGACTAAATGTCTCGCCCTGGACTTTATCACTAGTGATCACCGACTAGTACTGTATGTGCTGCGAGGTCACCCTCCCAAACCCACTACAACCACATACGCGTTTCATAACGGTGACTGGAAACTGTACAAGTCCCTTATGTACGCAAATACGCCGGCGTTCACCACTATCAGTGACGCCCAAACCCTGGAAGAGAAGCTGGACGAGTTTACCAACATCATCCTGGAGGCTGCTGACCAGGACCCGAAGACCGCCAGAAGACCCCCGGGACTCAAACCGCCTCTCCCTCACGTTCTACAGTTGATCAGGCAGAGGAACACCATCAAAAATTCCTGGTACCACACCAGGAACCCCGCCCTACGTCCCGTCCTGAACAATCTCACTGCCCAAATCCGCACCCTCATGAGCCAGTGGAAGACGGCGGAGTGGCACGAAACCATCAGACAGACACACGGTGACCACCGCAAGTTTTGTAGGTTGGTTAAGAACAGTATCACCACAAGGCGATCTGATCTTATCCAAACCGGCAGAGGTGTGATGAGTCCCACAGACCAGGCCGAAGTACTAGCGGCACATATGGCGGCAGTAGATCGGTCAAGGTACCGTCAGACTGATGAGCCGCCTGGGACGGAGAGCGATGATAATTTCATGTTCTCTTCCCCCAGGCAGCTCTCTGCCATCCTGCGCCGGACCAAGAGAGGAAAGTCTTTGTGATGGACAGGGTGCAGTACGTGCTACTCCGTCAGCTTCCACGGAAGGCTCTGTCCTACCTAAACCATCTCCTCAACTCCTGTCTCCGCCTACGCCATTTCCCCACCATGTGGAAACACGCTATTGTTGTCCCCCTCCTAAAACCTGCCAGAAACGGCTCCTCTCCCAACCATTACCCTCCCATCAGCCTCCTCCCACACATCTCCAAGATACTGGAACGTATAATCCTCCGGTATCTTGTAGATTTCTGTTAGGAGAAATCCCTCATTTCCCACGAGCAGTCCGGATTCCGTCCTCAACACAGCTACCTCCATCCCTTATCCCGCATTTACTCTAACCCTGCCTACATCCTTCGCTGTAACGTAGTTACGGCGATGATTTCCATTGACTGCTCTCAGGCCTTTGTTTCTGTCGACCGTGCCGAACTCCATAACACCCTAAGTGAGCATGGATGCCCCACCTACCTCCTAGCCATGCTCCGTTCCTTCCTCGACGGCCGAACTTTTCTTGTAAGAGTCGGCGAATCCCTTTCCTCATCCCGTCCTCTCCAAGTAGGGGTACCTCAGGGTTTCCCCGCTCTCTCCTACCCTATTCACGGCATATACCGCAAAGGTAGTGAGCCGGCAGTTTCCGAGTTCTGAGGAAAATGTAGCCATTGTTAGCACCTCCCTCGACCCATCCCGCGCACTACCCCTGGCAGAATATGCCTGCCAGGCGATATCCGACGACCTGCGCTCCATAAACATCCATGTGAACCCTAGGAAGACAGATGCCCTAGTGTTCTCATATCACAAACGCACCCCTGTCCCTGACACTTTTAGACTGGACACGATGACATCCCCGTCTCCCGCTCCATAACGTACTTAGGGATCGTACTTGACAAACACTTGACATTCTCAACTCACGTACGCAAACGGACGGAATACCTACGTAACAAATTTACTTCCCTCAACCACCTTCTGCTCTCCCCAGTCCTCAGCCTCCGCCTCAAATTACTAATTTCTCAAAGGCGTCATTCCGCCCGCTCTCCTATATGGCTCCCCCGTCCTTAGGTACCTCACCAAAAACTCCCTTGATATCCTCCAGCAAATCCAAAACGGAATAGTGCGGAAAATAGTCCAGCACACATCCCTACAAAGAGCAAACAACCGCACAATCCATGATACCAAGGGAGAGCCCTTGAACCCATTTCCCACACCATCTCCCGCAGACACATTAAATTTTTCGACTCCCTCCATTACATTGATAACCCCCTATACCGCTCCAAACCCCCTCCTCAGCAGCCGGTGAGATGGCGACAGGTTGGTCTCGATGAGCCCCTAGTCGATTTCACCCTCTGCTGACACCCTTCCCATAGTGCCCGAGGTCCGGACAATAAACTACAAACAGAGCTAACCCCCAAGTCACACATACCAGTATAGCCCTGTAGTATAGTTAGGTTAGTTTAGTTTATCTTAGTTTAGTTTAGTGTTAGTTTAGTTTAGTTTAGGTTAGTAGATAGCTTGGGCGCCCCTTACCCCCTTTAACATCTTACAAACGGGTTCCTAGTTTTATTTTCTGGCTGTAGCGGCCGTCTTTCTTCTTTCTCTTCTCACCTCCTCTCCATGTATCCCTATCCTTTCTTATTTCGTTTTCCTCCTATCCATTACAACCCACCCATCACCAGCTACCGGGTAACCCACCCTCGTTAAGTTCCATTACACCCCATACATATTACCACCTCCCTTAAAATGGAACCAAGTTCAGAAGAAGGGGAACTATCTTTCTTACCCCCGGTGGGTTATACCACCTTATTACCATCAGTAAAGATTGCTGGGTCTCAGATAAAAAAAAATAAAATAAAAATAAATATACATTAATTTATAACTATGGAAAACTATTTATATAAAATATTTTGTTTCAGAGAGTGTAATGGGAGTGAAGGAGTGCAGCACAATGAGCAGCAGCGAATATGCAGCTGCAATCTTCAAGTAAGTCATAACAAATTTTATTTTCGTTATTAAGATTCCTATATTGATAATCTGGCTATGATATAAATAGACAAAGGCTGAGCTACATAGGCCCGTGGCAGATAAATATTTATAATAATTATTTCCCTTAATATTTTTAAGTACCTATGAAAAATGAAAAATAAAGAATGTAAAACTAAGCTATTACACACACACACACACACACATATTAATATATATATGTGTGTGTGTTATTTATTCAAGTAGACATTTTCATTGATTTTTTTTTTGTAGGATGTATGAAATAGCTAATCAGAGACAGACTAGGCTTTGGTTCCTGCCCGACATACTGTATGATGTCACTGCCACCGGGAGACAGCAGAAGACATTATTAAAGAGAATACATGCAGAAGCCAAAGAGGTATTGCAGCACATACTACAAACACCGATGTGATTCATGCCTGGTCATGAGATAGCTGTGTGTGCGATTGGGGGAAGATAATAATATTTTAGCTTTTAATTAATCTATGCCTGTGTTATTTTTTTATTTCAATAAATAACATTTATTTTCCACGAAATAGAAAATCGACATTAGTGTGGAAATGTACTCCTATATATTGTGTTTAATCGTTGTTTTATGCATTTATTCTTTTAGGCCCTCAGAGTTCGACATGAGGCCTACACCAAGAAAGGGAACATGATCTTCCCTCCGAACTATATTGACCTGGAAGAAACCAAATCAAAAAATCAGGATGGATTTTTCACACTGGATGGTCAATCTGAATCCGATCAAGGTACTTGCAACTGAAAAGTAGTTTTATTATCATTTGAAGTCTTTACATATATTTCAATAATAAATAAACTTATATGTACCTCTTTCTTTATTGTACTCATTTCTTATTTCGGGAAAATGTTTTGATTTTCACCACCAATACCGAGTCCCAGGTCTGTTAGCTAATACCTAGGGCTCGTCTGATGATGCCGCCTTAGTGTGAAGTTTCGAGTCAATACCCTCCTTTCAATTTGGCTCATAAATCTATTCTGAATGAAGTCCACCACTCTCTATCAATGAGCTGTGTAAATAACTAGTCAATAGCTCTTCCATTACTATCTGAATGGCTGGTCTGTAATTGTCTCTGTAATCAAGAAATATTAATATATTAGACATTATTCTATTGGGGTGGAGGGGGACAAGGATTTCCATTTGGATTTACATTCTGTATATAAAAGTTTCGAAGGTTTCTATCAGATTTCCCTTGAGGGAAATCAGCTGTTGAGGTCGTACTCATGACGCGAGTTTTGAAAAATTTCTTCAAATGTCCATCGATCCTACCCAGGAGATGACGAAAATGAGGTCCATTCAAAATTATATATAAATATATATATATATATATATATATATATATATATATATATATATATATATTTGTCTCTTAACGTTCTAGCTGTCGCAATTTTTGTTTAATCGTTACCAAACTAAATATTTAATCGTTTTATGTAAAAAGAAAGATTAAGTTCGTTAATGGCAGAAATCCGACCTGTGGGTGGGGGAGATTTTTGAAAATTCGAAATATCACCGTTATTATGCGTCGGATCGAAAAACTGTATAGAGCCAACCTTATTGCAAATTAAATTTACAATAAATATTGTCCTGTACATTTATTCTGTATCTTGAATATTAACCGAGATGTTTCCATTTGTATTGTGTGTATGGTCGGCAGGAATCGGCAATGTTCGGGACTTCCCGCCGAGAGCTAGCTCGGCCGTTTCAGTAACCATTCGTCCCTCGTGAATAGGCCTAGAGATTCCTTACTACTACTGTTATTATTAGGCAGATTTCTCTATTGCAAAACCTCACGTGGGAAATCTGCTTAGTTTACGCAGCCCTTGCGTGGCTGACCTTTTGTGTTAGAGCTTGAGAAGAAATGGCTTTCTTACTGGAATATAAGTCTAATAATATAAAATTTGAAGGATTACTTACTTAATATTGTTGCCTCAATGTTAACATGTTATATGACAAGATAATGTTTAATAATTTATTTTTTCTACCAAAGGCTACGAACAGTTTGGTCTGTCCCTGCTCGACTACTTCATAGATTCGGCTGAAGGTGGGGTCGTCCTAACTCAAGAAGAGATATTCTACCAAATAAATTCCATCATGGCTGAAGTAAGTATCAGCTCCTCTCACTGGAATTAGCTTAATTCATAAAATCTTTAATGCCTGATATTAGTTGTAGGGTGTTCTCACGGCACCTGGTTTATAGATTTAACTGGACATAAATAGAATTGTTCAGAACGGTGTATTTCAAAATGAGCCATGATTAAGTTTGAATAGTTTATAGAGTAATATAACTTTATTACTTCATTTGGAGTGTAAGGTCTTCAAATATAGTCAGTCACGCAAGGGCTGCGTAAATAAATCAAATATTCCCACCAGCTACTACACAGCGAACTGATGTTTTCAACTCAACATTTATTCTTTGCTTCTCCCCTAAGATGAAAACAATGCAAACATCAATCGGAATAACCGTTAAATATGAGATTATTACTAAGTCAGTTACTCATAGTAAAAACAGCGTTAGTAGGAGGTGTGCTTTACTCAGACTCAGTACAAAAAGTCTGGCTCGCAAAGGCTGCCTAAACTAAGCAGATTTCCCACTTGAAATTTTACAATAGATAAATCTGCATATTGGTAGCACTTAGCACCACCGTGAATAAATACAAACGGTAATAAGAAACTTTCCCCTCAAAGTAAACAAACAGGTCTGCCAACGGCTCACCGAAAAGAAAAACAATTACTGAAACATATCAGAATATAACATATTAGTTTTATTGAAAACTATGTACTACATGAAGTACTGTAATTTATAATGAATCAGAATAATTTTTAGAAATGTTTTGAAAATCCCATCATGAGTAGAACCTCAATAGCTGATTTCTTCTAAGGGAAATCTGTCAAAACCGTACCAATGATAGTCGGTAGAAAAAAAAAACCAATAATTCCTGATATTATGAATTGTGTGGAAAATGTATTTTTCTGTATCTCTATCAAACAGAGATATTTGCAAGTTTTAGTGGTGAGTTTCTGTAAAATCCATCCCCCACCCCCATTACTACTCATACGATTTACATTTTGCGTAACTGGCGCATTAAACCTCTCATAACTGGTTATTTCTATTCCTGTTTACGTAGGTGATAGTTTATATAGGAGGATAGGGAATTCAAGGAGAGTTGAGATCATCTTCGAGTCTTAGCATATGACTCGTGTGAAATTCGCTTACTGAAAGTAGCCCTTGCGTCGCAGACTTAACTCAATTAGTTCTATTTATGTACTCAAGGCGTATGAATCGCTGAAGACAATTAAATATAATTAGAAGCGTTATAAACGTACATAATAACTGCTGATTATTTCAGGGACTGTCCAGGACAGCTGTCACCTGTAGCTTCTTCCTCTGCATCATGGCTGCTAGGCCAGATATTCAGGTATATTCTTCTATAATATTATGGCTGCTAGGCCAGATATTCAGGTATATTCTTCTGTAATATTATGGCTGCTAGGCCAGATATTCAGGTATATTCTTCTGTAATATTATGGCTGCTAGGCCAGATATTCAGGTATATTCTTCTGTAATATTATGGCTGCTAGGCCAGATATTCAGGTATATTCTTCTATAATATTATGGCTGCTAGGCCAGATATTCAGGTATATTCTTCTGTAATATTATGGCTGCTAGGCCAGATATTCAGGTATATTCTTCTATAATATCGTAGCTGCTAGGCCAGATATATAGGTATATTCTTCTATAATATTATGGCTGCTAGGCCAGATATTCAGGTATATTCTTCTATAATATTATGGCTGCTAGGCCAGATATTCAGGTATATTCTTCTATAATATCGTAGCTGCTAGGCCAGATATTCAGGTATATTCTTTTGTAATATTATGGCTGCTAGGCCAGATATTCAGGTATATTCTTCTATAATATTATGGCTGCTAGGCCAGATATTCAGGTATATTCTTCTATAATATTATGGCTGCTAGGCCAGATATTCAGGTATATTCTTCTATAATATTATGGCTGCTAGGCCAGATATTCAGGTATATTCTTCTATAATATTATGGCTGCTAGGCCAGATATTCAGGTATATTCTTCTATAATATTATGGCTGCTAGGCCAGATATTCAGGTATATTCTTCTATAATATTATGGCTGCTAGGCCAGATATTCAGGTATATTCTTCTATAATATTATTGCTGCTAGGCCAGATATTCAGGTATATTCTTCTATAATATTATGGCTGCTAGGCCAGATATTCAGGTATATTCTTCTATAATATTATGGCTGCTAGGCCAGATATTCAGGTATATTCTTCTATAATATTATGGCTGCTAGGCCAGATATTCAGGTATATTCTTCTATAATATTATGGCTGCTAGGCCAGATATTCAGGTATATTCTTCTATAATATTATGGCTGCTAGGCCAGATATTCAGGTATATTCTTCTATAATATTATGGCTGCTAGGCCAGATATTCAGGTATATTATTCTATAATATTATGGCTGCTAGGCCAGATATTCAGGTGTATTCTTATAAGGACTGAAATTCGAAATATCTCCGTTTTTTTATTATTACTATAAGTCAGGCCAAAAAGGTGTAAAGAACCTATCTTATTGTAAATTTAATCTCCTATAAATATTGTCATGTACATATTTTGTGTAATATGAATATTTGCCAAGAAATTTGGAATTTTTAGTTTCCAGCCGTCAGTAACTCCCCACTCCTTCTCCCGCCATGATTACAATAAGCTGTTATAGCCAGAAGCTTTTTATCGTTGGCTTAAATACCAAATATTATTTACCGAAGACCTTTATTATCCGACAAACAGGCAAAATCATAGTGCGATGGCGTCATCAATTAAGTATTTACGTTCTAGCCTCGAAAATGTTTATTTGATCCATACCGTACTCGATATTTAACTGTTTCAGTCAACACTAAAGACTATATTTGCTAGAAATCGGACCAGGAAAGGGAGGGATTTAGGGAGTGGCATTCCAAAATTCAAAATATCTTCCTGTTATAATGCAGATGCTATACAATTGTTGGTCTATGCATTTTTTCCTAATTCAAATATTAAGCATGTAATTTGTAGGTACTTTCTGGTTTTCATTCCGAATATTTACAAGATAAACAGAATTTACTCACAAAATTCAAGTATTTATCCAAAACGAGAGTTATAGATATTATCAAGCGATGATAACCTTGTAGTTTTTCGCCTTAAAATCTTATGAAAAAATCAAACAAACAAACAGACCTAATATATGGTACGAGGGAAATTTACTTTGTTTACGCCCCTCCTGCATGACATATTTTTTTCTTGTATAATTCGAGTAGTGGAAAGTAGCTCCACAAATTGGCCATGGCTTGCGGGGGGGGGTGCATTCATTGCAATTAAATGCACTTCCTTAATTACCCCTTATCTCTGCATCAGGAGGTTGCAGCTTATCACATGCAGTGCAGGTTATCTGGAGGTAAGGTCTTCACCATGGTTCCTGCCTCATTACTATGATTAGCAAATATCGTGCCGCCTTACTAGCGGCATTAGCTCTTCCTATTCACGAGATTACTAAATTACTAGGCATTTTCCTCATCCTCTTAACACGTGCTCTCCATTATTCCTATCTTTCGGCCCTAATTAAAACAAATTTGTACACTATTGCATTCTGTCTATTGCACAATATCCCATTCGGATTATTGTACAATATTTGATTCTTCTCACTCATCATCGCATATTAAGTTCATTACACAGTATTGCACAGTATTTCATTCTACTACATTAGAACTATGGATTTTGTCTACTATACAGTACTATATTCTGCCTAATGTACTGGATTGCATTCTAGTACTGTGCATTATGATATTCTGTCTATTGTGCAGCATTACATTCCGTCTACTGCACGGTAAATCATTCTCTTACTGTGCATTAGTAGAAGAGTTATTATACTGTCTATTGTACAGTACTGCATTCTGTTCATTGCATTATGGCCATTCGCTCGAAAGGGGTACCTGCGTTGTACTGCTGAAGCTTCTTCTCGTTGGACCCTTGGTACTGTTCGCAATTGGCTATCCAATCGGTTACAGATTGCTGACATCCCACACAGTAAAATCGTTGTTTTATCTTTTCCAGAGTCTTTGTAATGCCCAAATGGCCGTCACTGGGACCATTATGGAACTGCTTCATTACCTCATTTATCTTGGACGTGGGTACGACAATTAGGTCGGTCGTGGTTTTGACATCAGTACTTTCCCAAGATCGGTATAAGCAGCCCTCCACCAATTTTAGGCTATTCCACTGGGCACAGTAGGATTTTGCAAGTGGGCTTTCAGCTGATGTCTTATTTGTTGCCCTCCTTAGCTGATATAATCTTCGCCAGAATAGGGTCATCTTCTGAGTTTTGGCCAGTCTTCACCTGGTAAAGTGTTTTTTTAGGTTTGTTTATTGTTTCTTATTAAACACTGTAGCGCAACTAAATCACTGTTCACTAAAGCTGCACTGAACGCACTGTTATTTACTTGAAGAGAACTGAGAACAAACTAACTGCCGGGGGGGGGCGAGCTGGGCCGCTTTTATAGACGGGTGGCTAAGATCAAAGAGAAGACCTAGAACGGGATAGATTCCAGACGGGCGTAGTCTAGACACTTCGGGTGCCAAAGGTACTTCCATCGGTCCGCTCCTTTATCTACTTCGTACTTCATTAATATGTGATTGACTCTGTTTAATTTTCTTAATGTACGTAGTTTTCGCAACATTATAATATTCCATTTTACCTACTCATACTACTGCATACATTCTTTTAGCAGATTTCCCTTAAGGGAAATCAGCTATTGAGGTCGTACTCATGACGCGATTTTCGAAAAATTTCTTAAAATGTCCATCGATCCTACCCAGGAGATGACGAAAATGAGCTCCGTTCAAAATTTTATATATATATATATATATATATATATATATATATATATATATGTGTGTGTGTGTGTGTGTGTGTGTGTGTGTGTGTGTCTGTTAACGCTCTAGCGGTCGCAATTTTTGTTTGATCGTTACGAAACTCGATATTTAACCGTTTTATGTAAAAAGACAGATCAAGTTCGTTAATGGCGGGGGTTAGAGGGGGATTTTCGAAAATTCAAAATATCTCCGTTATTATGCATCGGATCGAAAAATTGTATAGCACCAATCTTATTGGCAAATTAAATTTACTATAAATATTGTTATATACATTTATTCTCTATCTTGAATATTAACAGAGATATTTGCATTTTTATGAAGTCTGTGGTTGGGTATAGTTCGAATTAGGTCTGCCATGTTCGTAACTTCTCGGCTCAGGGGGAAGCTTCTTCTAACCTTACCTGTCGTTCCTAACCTTACCTTACCTTTGTTACTTGTGAGATTTATGCAAATAAGTTCTGTTCGTCCGCCCCCCCCTCCTTCAGTTATTGGACTACTAAAATTTGAGATATTAAAATATAAATTATTCTTACAATTCAGAAGCCGTTTCAGTTGGGAATTTATTTTAATTAACTGAAAGATTTCTCATTACCGTTTGTATTTAATCACGGTGGTGTTGTGTTACCAGTATGCAGATTTCTCTATTGTAAATCTTCACATGGGAAATCTGCTTAGTTTATGCAGCCCCTGCGTGACGGACTTTTTTCCAATATATTATGTCCATTGCACAATATACCATTGTACTAAATTAGACTATTAGATTTAGTCTACCATTCAGTATGAGATTGTGTCTAAAGTCCTGTATTGTATTCTAGTACGGTCCAGTATTACATTCCATGTATTCCGCTTGAAATAACACGGATCATGATATAGAGACATATTCTTAACTTGCGACGACAAAAAGGGGTGTTTAAAGATGCCTGGAAACTATAAAATCCAAATATCTCGGCACGCTTGAGGGAAATCAGCTATTTATGAGGTAGAACTGACGACTAGATTTTCGGACCATTTCCTCAAATGTCGATAGATCCTTCCTATGAAATGACGAAAGTAAGGCCTGTCCAAATTATATGTATATATATTTGTCTGTTACCGCTCTAGCGGTCGACAGTTTTGTCTTATTTTACCAAACTGGATACATAAGCGTTTCATGGAAAACTAAAAGTTAAGTTCGTTAATGGCTATAATCGTTAATCCAATCTTTCCGTTTGGACGGTGAACCACATCTTTATGAATGGACAACCCAACAAGCCTACTATGCAATAAGCCCCGATATCATGTTCAATAGCACCAATTGATAAGTTACTAAAGCTGTATAAATCAAATATAGAGTGTCAAGATTTAGATACGGCGAGCCACGCAAAATATAATCCGTTTCATATTTGATAAGAGGCCAACGTATAAGTATTCGCTAATCCTTCCAGACTATTAGCACAGATAAGAATTATGGGAAAATATGAAATAAAAATACATCATGAAATGATTGGGTTTTTTTTCCAGATATAAGAACTCACTACACAATGGAAGGGAGTAGTGACGATGTAGTTCAGTTTTGTGTACAAACTCCAACAATGATCATTTTTCCAGACTCTTCCTTTTAGCAGATTCCCTTAGGGGAAATCAGCTGTAGAGGTCCTACTCATGTCGCGATTTCCAAAACAATCCTTTATATGTCCATCGATCCTACCTACGTGACTAAAATGAGATTTCTTCAAAATTTTATATACTTAAATGTGTTTGTTTCTTACCGATCTAGTTGTTACAATTGTTTTTTATCGTCATCAAACTCGATATTTAAACGTCTTATGTAAAAATGAAGGTCAAATTAGTTATCGGCTAAAACCGGACCAGAGGGAGGGGTGGATTAGAGGGTGGGTTTCGAGAATTCGAAGTATCTCTGTTATCGTGCGTCGTATCGAAAATGTGTATAGAATCAATCTTATTGAAAATGTTATGTTCTATAAATATTGTTATGTACGTGTTTTCATTACCTTGATTATTAACCGAGATATTTGCATTTTTGAAGTGAAAACTTCTTTAGGCACGTCGTGCACCCCGTAAGGAAGCATTTGCGGGAGAGGAAAAAAGTATGAAGCGCGACACCGCCACCGCTAGTACTCAACTGAAAGCTAAAGGAGCTTCTTTTCTTCATAACTCCTAAACCAAATTAGCTAGAGTTTTCGTTCGCATACCATTTTAAAGAGGACAAAATCAGCATCATTTCGTTCACAGATACTATATATCTACCATTTTTACTTTCATAGATATTTTAATCCGAAGTTTAAATAAATTCGAATATTTAAATAAATAAATTCGAATATTTAAATAAATTCCGCTATTTAAATAAATTCGAATCAAAACTGTTTGTATCCTACTTTAGCTACCATATACCGATCGTATCACTTTTAGAAATTGGTGATGATGCTGGCAGTGATGATGGTGCAAGAGTTGTTGAAATTATGGATAGAAATTGATTTTTCTGAGTGTACTTAACTTATTTTTGTAAGGCATTTTTTTTATCACTATTATTTTTGTCATTTCATTTTTTCATGTAAAATAGAACATAACTGTTACTTATTGATAAATAACTAAAAATATTTTTAAAATAAGACTTCGTAAAAAAAATTTCTCAGCAATGCCAAAATTGAGCGATCAAAGCTAAAGGAATTTTCACTTCTACCGGCAGTCCCCAGACAGCTTATTTTTTTAGTTTACAGCCTTCAGTAAACCCCCACTCATACTCATGCAATTTTAACATTAATGTGTTATATTATGAAGCACATAATTTAAAGCATAAATGCAATTTTTTTTTATTGGACTTTTACGTTTTGAGATAAATGCAAATACTTGAGGCACGTGGGAAATCTGCTTAGTTGACGCAGCCCAGCGTGAAAGACGTTTTAGAATTACCTCAGTTAAATTCCTTTTATTCAGTAGCCAAACTCAGCATTTAGGAAATCCAAATCTATGTGTCGAACAGTTAACGGAAAAAAAGTAACTACTGATGAAATTCCGTATAAATTAATTTCTCAAAATATCGGCTTCCAGTTCAATTTATTAAAAGAAATTCGCACATGAGATGCTCTACAGTTACATTTGCTGATAGTTCCAGCACACACATGCAATCTATTGATGACACCTTAGGCTGTGAATAAAGAGATGGAAAATTGTAGCCAGGGCAACTGAAGAAGTGACCATTCCTGCAATTGTAGATTCAGCACTGTAAATATACATTAAATTGTCACTCAATGGCTAATTTATGTAAAAAATAACAACTAAATTGTATCTCGTTCTGTAATTGTAATAATAATGACGGTAAAAATAAAAATGATTCATGATTCGTATTTTATTTTGGATAAATTATGCTATAATTTGATTTTTCACATTAAATAATTTTTTTTTCAACAACTATTCTATTTATTTTTAAATTTTTTATTTGTTTTTCTTTTGATTAGCCATTATGTATCTTTAATTATAAGAAACAATTGTCGCTGTAGGTTCAAAAAAAGTAGATTCCGGAGGACGTTTTTTCAAAGTAAACCCTCATTCACACATGGTAAATAAGATAATATATATAGAGTTCAGCCATTAACGAACTTGATCTTCAGTTTAACAAAAACCGTTTAAACATCGAGTTTTGTAACTATCAAACAAAAATTGCGACTGCTAGAGCATTGGCAGACAGATATATTTATCCAGTTTTGAACTCACCTCAATTTTGTAAGTTCCTGGGTAAGATCGTTGTACGTTTGAAGCCTTTTTCGAAAATCGTTTTTACCCACGAGTACAACCTCAATAGATGATTTCCCTTCAGCGAAATCTGCTAATAATAATTTTATTTATTTATACAGGAGCAGCCGCATCTTGGCGATTTGGCTCAAAGTTTCACAATGTAAAATGAAAACATAATTATAGAAAAATAACAAAAACTGAAACAACAAATAAAAAATTAAATACAACACATAATCATTAAATACTAGTAATAAAGGCAATTAATAAACATAAGACTTAAACAAACATTAGATAAAAAAACATAAATAAACATTAGACTAGTAATAAAGACAACAATTTAAAATGGTTTTAATAAAAAAAAAGAAATACGTTATTCCTATATACTAGTACATTTATATTATTTTATTTTATTTTTTTTTATTTTATTTATTTAGTTTTGTACCCCATAGCGGTGGCGATTTGCATTATTAGGATGATATATTTACTCCTTCATGTGCTTACCTTTTTTTCTACTTTTATATTATGGAAAATATTTCTTTAATATCTGATTCTTTCACATATCCGTGCTTTGTCTAAAGAATATAATAAAAGTTAACCTTTTAAATCTACCTAGGCATGCTGGAGACCTATTCTATTTTGTATTATATGTTTTTGTAAACGTTGATGTGTTTTAGATATGCTAGTATTTGTGGAATATATTGGCTGCTGTCAGTTAATAGTTTTGTCATATCGTGGGGTATGTGAAGGTGTTTTCGTTGGATGCAGTCTGTCAGTATGTGTTTTATCGTAAGGTGTTTGTTGCAGTATTTGCATATAGGGTTATCGGTCATTGTCATACAGTGTCTATGTGTGGCCGGTCCTGAGTCTGGCAAGAACAACTTCCTCCTCCTAATAATAAAACACGTACAAAACGCTTCTCCTGAATAATGCGTGAACAGAATTGTATCACATATTTTCTCTGAATACCTGTATGATGTGCCCGCTTTGATTATCGCCGTTCGCCAATATTCGTTCAATAGCTGCTATTACATATTTCACGGGTAAAATAATAACTATAATTATTATTTGTTAGTCACCACTTTGCGCTAATGTGACTGATTGGGTGCCATTATGAACCGGTTCTTAAAACAATATCATTAAAACTTTCTTGCCATTACTCAAAAGACCGTCGCGCAGGGGCTGCGTAAGCAGATTTCCCACGTGACGTTTTACAATAGAGAAATATCACAAGAGCCGAACAGTTACGGAAACGGCCGAACTAGCTTTCGGAAACTCATGAATAGAGCCGACATCAGCCGATCTTATCTCGTCCGTTATCCACAAACACTTAATAAAAATGCAAATATCTTGGTTGATACTCAAAATCGGGAATAAATGTATATAACAATATTTATAGTAAATTTAATTTCCAATAAGATTGATTCTATATAGTTTTTCGATCCGACGTATAGTAACGGAGATATTTCGAATTGTCGAAAATCCTCTCCTCTAGCCCCCCCCCCCCACTGATCCTATTCAGCCATTAACGAATTGATCTTTATTTTTACATAAAACGATTAAATATCGAGTTTGGTAACGGTTAAAATTGCGGCCGCTAGACCGTTAACAGTCAAATATATGTGCATATATATTAAATTTTCGTCATCTCCTGGATAGGATTGATGGACAATTGAGGAAATTTTTCGATAATCTCGTCATGATTACAACCTCAATAGCTGATTTCCTCCGAGTCACATCTGCTAATAGTTTAAAACGTCGTAATAAGAAAAATAAGAATAAACTACTTTGGTTATTGTAAAGCTTTGACGAGTGTGACTGAGAATAACCTCCAGATAAACTATCGTATTAATTACATTAATTGGGCTTTCGTTTTATAAAAATGGTTTTATTTCCTCGTTAAGTCAGCTAGAAGATGGCGGTTCTATATTAACAGTTTATCTGCAAGGTCGACCTCTCCTACTACTCAACCGGTTTCACACATGTGACGAGGCTCAACTATATCCTATAGAAATGGCTAATTTTGTATTATATATATATATATATATATATATATATATATATATATATATATATATATATATTTAAAACTCAATCAGAATCAATCTTATTGCAAATTAAAGTTACTATAAATATTGTTATTTGCTATAAAATTGTTAAATTTTTATTAGCAATAAAAATATTTATTCATTCATAAATATGGTTATATACATTTATTCTCTATCTTGAATATTAACCAAGATATTTGCATTTTTATTAAATCTGGGCGGCTAACGGATGGGTGACTTTCCCGCCAAAAGCTAGTTTTACCGTTTCCTTAACTGCTCGACTCTCGTGAAATTTCTGTATTGTAAAACTTCACGTGGGAAATCTGCTTAGTTTACGCAGCCCTTGCGTTTGGACTTTTTGAGTTCCAATTCCGTTTTTGTGCTTCATTCAGTTTTTTCGCCTTTTGTGATATATTTTTTTCTTTCATATTTATATATATGTATATATATATATATATATATATATAAAAAAAGTTCCGTTAGTAGTTTCCTTGTTATGTAAATATTTTTTCTTAATTATGCCTAAAATTCCTTTATTCTTTTCAAATGCCTAGCAGCAATAATATGGTGAGTGCAATACTGGTTGAATGTATGATTAGAGACTTCATTTTCAAACTTCTTATATTATGTTTAGAGCAAAGTGCTTGAAGAGCTGAGAGGAGTGTTCGGCGATTCAGATCGGGACGTGCGATTGGAGGATACAGTACGGCTGGAGTACCTGGAGAGGTGCATCATGGAGACACTTCGCAAATACCCGCCTACACCGCTCATTGCACGACAACTGCATAGCCCGCTGCAACTGGGTTCGTAGTTCAACACCAATTAGTGCATGCTTGCAAACATCACTATATTCACGTTGGTTTTTTTTCTCTCCTGCTAGTAACCCTATGAGGAGTTATTTATTTGAATACATGTTCCATTGCCACATGGCATATTATATGTATGATTAGGTTTAAATACACTTTTATTTTACAATATATGCAAGTTAATCTACTATCTAATCAAATATAATATAAAAAATAATAATTATAAAGTAAAATATTAAAATAAGTAAGATAATTACAAATAAAATTTATAATGAAATGAAAAAATAAATAAAATAAAAACAAATCAATGAAAGTAAAACTCAACTGATATTTAATTTGGGAGTCTATGTAAGGTACATATATTGAATTATAATTCCCATTCCTCACAATCAACTTTACATTCTAATGTATTTTTGCTACATCCATATCTATACTTTTGATAAACTTTATAAGTTCTTTATTAAATATAATATGAGGCGGTTCTGGCCAATTACCTCCTTTTAAAATTATGTTCTTTATTAAATTTGATCTATTTTGATTAAATGTTGAACAGTCATAAAGTATATGTAAAAATTTGTATTGTCTGTGAGTGGCGAGTACAATTTATCATTCTCTTGAATCATCATCATTGTCTTGAATTTTAAATCTTGTTAAATAATTTCCTGTCTTATATTCACGTTTGGAAGCCAATCCTGATTCTATCGCCTTCCTTGGTTATGTCGGAACGCTTGAGAAATGGTGGCGGTCAGTAAGTTTTTCCAATATAAAAAAAATGTATAAAACAAGTATTTTTAGACAATTTCTTTTAGCTGATTAGCCTTAAGGGAAATCAGCTATTGAGTTTGTATTTATTTGATTTTGACGAAATTTTCCATTAATGTCCTCAAATTTCCATGGATCCTGCCTAGGAGACGGAAATGAGTTCCGTTCATAGTTTCATGGCAAGGGTCACCAATAAAGAACATTTTTTTCGAGTAAAATGTATTCATACTGCCCTACATGTTTCGTGGCTTCCACGCCACTTCTTCAGGAGCTATCCCTTTTGAAAAAATAATAACATTAATTTTGATTACGAACATCCCCTGTATCAACCCCCTTCCAAAGTTCTGATTTAAGCTACTGACGAATATGATCTTTATTATTGCATACAGCATTTAAATATGGAGTCGGACAACGGTGAAACCAAAATTTCAAACGCTGTAGCATTAATAGAAAAATATATATGCACATAGTTTTGAACGGAAGACATTTGAAATCTAAAGGGAAATCAGCTATTGAGGTCGAACTCATGACGACATTTTCGAATTTTTTCTTCAAATGTCCATCGATCCTACCTAGATGACGAAAATGAGGTATATATATATATATATATATATATATATATATATATATATATTTATCTATATATAATTTGTCTATTACAGCTCTAGTGGTCGCCATTTTTGTTCGATCGTTACCAAACTTGACATTTAGTCGATTTATCCAAAAAGAAAGATCAAGTTCATTAACGGCTTTAATGGGGCCAGGGGGGGGGGTTTAGAGCGTGAGAAATTCGAAATATCTCTGTTACTATAAGTCGGATCGAAAAGGTGTATAGAATTAATTAATCTTATTGCGAATTGTATATACTATAAATAATGTTATATACATTTATTCTTTATCAGGAATATTAACCAAGATATTTGCATTTTTCAGTTTTCGGCCGTTAGTAAACCCCCACTTCTAGTCGTGTTACATAAAAAATACTGTGCTATATAATAAACCACATTATTCGAAGCTTAAATACCAAATATTATTTTCCAGACATCTTTATTATACGGGATACATGCAAATATGTTCTTGTTACCCTGCCCCCCGTTTTAAATTCTTGGTCTACTAAAATTTGATTGATTGAGATAAAAATTATTCTGATTCATTATAAATTACAGTACTAGATATAGCACACAGTTTTCAATAAAACGAATATGTTATATTCTGATATGTTTCAGTAATTGTTTTTCTTTCCGGTAAGCCGTTGGCAGACCTGTTTCTTTATATTTGTGATGCTTCTCGTCGGCAGGGGAAAGATTTCTCATTACCGTTTGTATTTATTGGCTTAATGTTCACGGTGGTGTTCTGTTAGCAGTATGTAGGTTTATCTATTATTAAACTTCACGAGGGAAATCTGCTTATTTTACGCAGCCCTGCGTGACGGACTTTTCCTCATTTCGTGGGTAGGGTCGATGGACGTTTGAGGAAAATGTTCAAAAATCGCTTCACCAGTGCAACTTCAATAGCTAATTTACCTTAATGTCCTAACGAAAATTGAGATTAATAATTTTGTATGAGGTATAGAAGTGATAATTATGAACGAAAATTGAAAAATTTAATAGAGTGAGATAAGTGCAGTGTGCCTAGTAACCTTGGCTAAGGATAACCTTCCTAATGTTAGCCGTATGCTCAGCTGATGCCTGCAATTTGTGCTTCTTTAATTGGTGGTTCTGGGTTCCTTGTCCAATACTGTCATGGAGGCCAGTCCTCCCAGACTACAAACTAGTCAAGAACCAAGCTAGTCGCAATGTTCATCCATTTATTTCCATTACTGCCAAAAATAAAAAAGTCCGTCACGCAGGGGCTGCGTAAACTAAGCAGATTTCCCACGTGAAGTTATACAATAGAGAAATTTTCATACGAGATCCGAATAGTTACGGCAAAGGGCCGAACTAGCTTTTGGCGGGAAATTCAAAAATCCGTTATCGGTCCAAATTTAATAAAAATGCAAATATGCCGGTTAATATTCAAAATAGAGAATAAATGTATATAACCATATCTATAGTAAGTTAATTTGAAATACGATCGGTTCTATACAATTTTCAGATCCGACGTATAGTAACGGAGACATTTCGAATTTTCGAAATTCCCCCTTCTAAACCCTCCCTCCCACTGGTCTGATTTCAGCCGTTAACGAACTTGATCTTTCTTTTTACATAAAACGATTAAATATCGAGTTTGGTAACGATTAAACAAAAATTGTGAACGCTAGAGCGGTAACAGACACACACACATATATATATATATATATATATATATATATATATATATATATATATATACATATATATATATATATATATATATATATATATATACATATACAGTTTTGAACGGACCTCACGTCATCTACTAGGTAGGATCGATGGACATTTGAAGAAATATTTCGAAAATTCCGTCATGAGTACAACCTCAATAGATGATTTCCCTTAAGGGTTAACGTCCACCGATCCTTCCCATGTCAGGAGATGACGAAAATGTGGTCCGTTCAAAAATAATTTGTATATTTATCTGTCTGTCAACGCTCTTGCTGTCGAAAATTTGATATATCTCCGTTACTATAAGTCGACTCGAAAAAAAGTTACATAACGAATCTTATTGCAACGATGAATGCAATTAAAATGATCTGTAAATGATTATATACATATATTCTCCTAAATGAATATTAACCAGGTATTTGAATTTTTAGTTAGTTATTTTATTTATTTATTTGGTTTGTGCCCCACAGCGATGGGGATTGGCATAATTTGAATGATATATTTACTCCCTCATGCACTTACCTTTGCTGTACTTTATTTTTATGTTATGGAAAATATTCCTTTAATATCTGATTGTTTCTCATATCCGTACTTTGTCTAAGGAATATAATAAAAGTTAACCGTTTTAAATCTTTTTAAGTATCCTGTAGACCTATTCTATTTTGTGCTATATGTTAGATATGTTAGTATTTGTGGAATATATTGACGGCTGTCAGTTAATAGTTCTGTCATATCGTAGGGTATGTGAAGGTCTTTTGGTTGGATGCAGTCTGTCAGTATGTGTTTTATTGTAATGTGTTTATTTAGTTAACGATGAAACAACAACTGCGACCGAAACATCGTTAACAGACAAATATATATATCTATATATATATAAAATTGTAACCTCTGTCTGTACATTGATTTTTTTCGCGAAATTTCACGATAACTTTTCGTTTCACATGTCATAGACACCATAACTGCATTTTGTTTCTTTGGTTTCTGTTTGTTTGTTTGTTTGTTTATTTGTTTGTTTGTTTGTTTGTTACCTTTTCACGCATAAACGGCTGAACCGAATTTTATGAAACTTGGTATGTGTATTACTACTAGCCCAACTTAGACTTTAGGCTATATTAATATTCTCTTAGACAAACAGGAGTGGGGGTTATAATGGAGGCCTGAAATTTAAAATAGCGATATTTCGGTTCCTATTGCTTTTTCAGCAAATATGCCCATTAGAAAAGTTGTTTATTTTGTAATTTAGAGTAACTTTTGTTATATGCACTTTTGCCGTATATGGAAGTATAAATGAGTTATACGCTAAAAACTTTAGCGGGAGTCAACAATTTATTAGGCACAAAAGACTCAACCGAACTAAACCAAACTCGGTATGTGAATTAGTACTAACGCCTTCCTTATAATAAGCCATACTAACATTTCTAGGGACGGGCAGGAGTGGGGGTTATATGGGAGGCCTGAAATTAAAAATAGCGATATTTCGTTTCCTATTGCTTATTCAGCAAATATGCCCATAAAAAAAGTTGTTTATTTTGTTATTTACAGTAACTTTTGTTATATACACTTTTGCCATATACGGAAGTATAAATGAGTTATACGCAAAAAACTATAGCGGGAGTCCACAATTTTATTTGGCACAAAAGACTCAACCGAACTTAACCAAACTCGGTATGTGAATTAGCACTAACGCCTTCCTTATAATAAGCCATACTAACATTTCTAGGGATGGGCAGGAGTGGGGGTTATAAGGAAGGCCTGAATTTAAAAATAGCGGTATTTCGTTTCTTATTGCATTTTCGGCAAATATAAACATAACAAAAGTTGTTTATTTTGTTATTTAGAGTAACTTTGGTCATATTCATTTTTGTCTTTTAACAAAGTATAAACGAGATATACACTATAAACTAAAGCGGGAGTCAACGATTTCATTGAGCGCTAACGAGTAAACCGAACTAACAAAAACTCAGTATGTCAATTAGCATTAATTCTTCCATGGTTATAAGGGAGGCCTGAAATAAAAATTCGCGATATTTCATTGTCTATTTGTCTACGGGAAATATGACAATTTGGAGGACAGTGAAGACTTACATAAAAAATTAATTTTACTATTAACAAATGCCAACAACGGGAATTAACCCTAAACACTGGGACGGGTAAATGTCAAAATATTGTGCAAATTAAAGCCTTGCCAAAAAAATAACATCACCATTCAGCCTCAAATCAATTCCCGGGCGAAGCCGGGTATCTGAGCTAGTATATATATATATATATATATATATATATATATATATATATATATATATATATATATATATACTAGCTCAGATACCCGGCTTCGCCCGGGAATTGATTTGAGGCTGATTGGTGATGTTATTTTTTTGGCAAGGCTTTAATTTGCACAATATTTTGACATTTACCCGTCCCAGTGTTTAGGGTTAATTCCCGTTGTTGGCATTTTTTAATAATAAAATTAATTTTTTATGTAAGTCTTCACTGTCCTCCAAATTGTCATATTTCCCGTAGACAAATAGACAATGAAATATCGGGAATTTTTATTTCAGGGCTCCCTTATAACCCCCACTCCCGTTCTAACCTAAAAATGTTAATATAGCTTATAATCATGGAAGAATTAATGCTAATTGACATACTGAGATTTTGTAAGTTCGGTTTACTCGTTAGCGCTCAATGAAATCGTTGACACCAGCTTTAGTTTATAGTGTATATCTCGTTTATACTTTGTTAAAAGACAAAAAATGAATATGACAAAAGTTACTCTAAATAGCAAAATAAACAACTTTTGTTATGTTCATATTTGCCGAAAATGCAATAAGAAACGAAATACCGCTATTTTTAAATTCAGGCCTTCCTTATAACCCCCACTCCTGCCCGTCCCTAGAAATGTTAGTATAGCTTATTATAAGGAAGGCGTTAATGCTAATTCACATACCGAGTTTGGTTTAGTTCGGTTGAGTCTTTTGTGCCAAATAAAATTGTGGACTCCCGCTATAGTTTTTAGCGTATAACTCATTTATACTTCCGTATACGGCAAAAGTGTATATACTAAAAGTTACTGTAAATAACAAAATAAACAACTTTTATTATAGGCATATTTGCTGAATAAGCAATAGGAACCGAAATAACGCTATTTTTAATTTCAGGCCTCCATTATAACCCCCACTCCTGCCCGTCCATAGAAATGTTGGTATGGCTTATTATAATGAAGGCCGCACTGCTAATACACATACCGAGTTTTATTTAGTTCGGTTGAGTCTTTTTTGGCAAATAATATTGTTGACTCCCGCTATAATTTTTAGCGTATAACGCATTTAAACTTCGGTATACGACAAAAGTGTATATAACAAAAGTTACTCTAAATAACAAAATAAACAACTTTTGTTATGTGCATATGTACCGAAAAACCAATAGAAAACGAAATATCGCTATTTTTAATTTCATGCTTCCCTTATAACCCCCACTCCTGTTCGTCTCAGAGAAAAATAATATAGCCTAAAGTCTAAGTTGGGTTAGTAGTAATACACATACCAAGTTTCATAAAATTCGGTTTAGCCGTTTATGCGTGAAAAGGTAACAAACAAACAAACAAACAAACAAACAAACAAACATACACGAAAGAAACAAAATGCAGATATGGTGTCTATGACATGTGAAACGAAAAGTTATCGTGAAATTTCGCGAAAAAAATCAATGTACAGACAGAGGTTACAATTTTATATATATATATATATATATATATATATATATATATATATATAGATATATATATACACACATATAATTTTGAGCGGACCTCATTTTCATCATCTCTTGGGTAGGATCGATGGACATTTGAAGACATTTTTTGAAAATTGCATCATGAGTACAACCTTAATAGCTGATTTCCCGTAAGGGGAATCTGCTAAAAGGAACAGTCTGGAAAAATTATCAATTTTGGATTTTGTATAAAAAAACTCAACTACATCGTCACTACTCCCTTTCATTGTGCAGTTATGAATTGCTTAGACTTTTTATATCTGGAAAACAAATAATCATTTTATAATGTATATTTATCTCATAGTTTCCCCAACATTCTTATCTGTGCTAATAGTCTAACACTCTGGAAGGATTAGCTAATACTTATAGGGTGGCCTCTTATCAAATATGAAACGGATTATATTTTGCGTGGCTCGCCGTATCTAAATCTTGACACTCTATATTTGATTTATACAACTGAAGCAATTATTCAATTGGTGCTATTAAACATGTTTTCGGGGCTTATTGAAGACCAGCCGTGCATGCCGGTAACTTCATAAAGATGTGGTTCACCGTCCAAGCGGAAAAATTGGATCAACGATTTCAGCCATTAACGAACTTAAACTTTAGTTTCCCATGAAACGCTTATGTATCGAGTTTGGCAACGATAAGACAAATTTTGACAGGTAACAGGAATATATATAATTTTGTACGGAGCTTATTTGCATCACCTAATAGGTAGGATCGATGGACCTCAATGGCTGATTTCCCTCAAGGGAACCGAGATATTTTTTTTTTTTTTTTTTTTTTTTTTTTTTTTTATATTTTATTGAATATTACATCCTGCATTTAAATGCATTTGGTAATGTGCGATATGTACAATACAATAGTTCCTCCATCACTCTTGACAGTAGCCACACCACTTCACCACAATGAGAGGAACATCCTCTCCCTGCCTGGCAAGAAGTCAAGAGCTAAGGAGGAATGGCACTTGAGAAGAAATAAGCCACTGCTATCACTTCACTTTACACTTCTATAGGAGATCCCTGGGACCCCCGAGATATTAGGAATTTTTAGTTTTCAACAATCTGTAAACACCCCTTCTTCGTTATCGCGCATTAATAATAAGCCCATATGTGCTGAATCGTATTATTTCAAGCGGAAATACCAGGTATTGTTTAACAAATCTTTTCTAGACGAGATACATGCCAATACATTATCATCTCATGAAAATATATTATGATACCCACCTATCTTTTGTTCTTGGTTCAATAAAATTAGAGTGATTGAGATAACAATAATTCTGGTTCATTATAAACTACAGTATTTGCTGATTGTTTGTTTGTTGTATCAGGTTGGAGCGACAAGTGGTTGCCAGCTGGTTGTAGAGTGGTGATGAACATCTTCAAACTGCACCGCAACCCCCAACTGTATCCCAGCCCTCAGCAATTCGATCCTGACAACTTCCTCCCCGAGAGGTCGGCTAGCAGGCATTACTACTCCTTCATACCGTTCTCAGCAGGACCTAGGAGCTGTGTCGGTAAGTAGACCATAAGGATATTACTAGAATCATGGGGCTGTATAGTGTATTAAACTGTACAGACATCTACGAACCGACACACAAATTCAAGCTTCAATATTCTTGCTTAAGAAATATTTGACACTACAGCTCTTGTTCAGCTCAAACAAAACGACAAAATTCTAAATTGTCCTATGCCTGTGGCGCAAACAAAAACAAAACCTAAGCAATATCATCAACTCAATGTAACTTTTGAACAATTGGATTCTACTAGTTTAGAAAATACACATCTAGAAACACTAAACGTTACAATATTAACTCACTAAATTCAATTACATACTATTATTTTTTTTTATTATTTACCCTTGCTAGAAAAGCTGGTAACCTGTAAAAACCACGTCACAATTAGCCATCGAACAAAAGGTAACTTAATAAAACATATTATTTAGTTCAGCTTCAAACAGACAGAGGTAACGTTGTGGATATCCATAAGCTGCTTTTCCGTCACAAGGAGTTACCATTGTGAATATTCTTATGCTACGTTTCCGTCACAAGGACGAAACGTTGTGGATATCCTTAAGCTGATTTTCCGTTGCAAGGAGATACCATTGTGGATATTCTTATGCTACGTTTCCGTCGCAAGGAGGTAACGTTGTGGAAACCCTTAAGCTGATTTTCCGTCGCAAGGAGTTACCATTGTGAATATCCTTATGCTACTTTTCCGTCGCAAGGAGGTAACGTTGTGGATATCCTTAAGCTGATTTTCCGTCGCAAGGAGTTACCACTGTGGATATCGTTATGCTACTTTTTCGTCGCAAGGAGTTACCACTGTTGATATCCTTAAGCTACTTTTCCGTCGCAAGGAGGTAACGTTGTGGATATCCATAAGCTGCTTTTCCGTCGCATGAAGATAACATTGTAGATATCCTTATGCTACTTTTCCGTCGCAAGGAGGTAACGTTGTGAATATCCATAAGCTGCTTTTCCGTCGCAAGGAATTACCACTGAGGATATCCTTAAGCTCATTTTCCGTCTCAAGGAGGTAACGTTGTTTATATCCTTAAGCTGCTTTTCCGTCGAAAGGAATTACCACTGTGGATATCCTTATGCTACTTTTCCGTCGCAAGGAGGTAACGTTGTGGATATCCTTAAGCTCCTTTTCCGTCGCAAGGAGTTACCACTGTGGATATCCTTAAGCTGCTTTTCCGTCGCAAAGAATTACCACTGTGGATATCCTTAAGCTCCTTTTCCGTCGCAAGGAGTTACCACTGTTGATATCCATAAGCTACTTTTCCGTCGCAAGGACGTAACGTTGTGGGGATCCTTAAGCTGCTTTTCCGTCGCAAGGAGTTACATCTGTGGATATCTTTATGCTACTTTTCCGTCGCTAGGACGTAACGTTGTGGGGATCCTTAAGCTGCTTTTCCGTCGCAAGGAGTTACATCTGTGGATATCCTTATGCTACTTTTCCGTCGCAAGGAGGTAACGTTGTGGATATCCTTAAGCTGATTTTCCGTCACAAGGAGTTACCACTTTGGATATCCTTATGCTACTTTTCCGTCGCAAGGAGGTAACGTTGTGGGGATCCTTATGCTACTTTTCCGTTGCAAGGAGGTAACGTTGTGGATATCCTTAAGCTACTTTTCCGTCGCAAGGACGTAACGTTGTGGGGATCCTTAAGCTGCTTTTCCGTCGCAAGGAGTTACATCTGTGGATATCTTTATGCTACTTTTCCGTCGCTAGGACGTAACGTTGTGGGGATCCTTAAGCTGCTTTTCCGTCGCAAGGAGTTACATCTGTGGATATCTTTATGCTACTTTTCCGTCGCTAGGACGTAACGTTGTGGGGATCCTTAAGCTGCTTTTCCGTCGCAAGGAGTTAACACTGTGGATATCCTTAAGCTAATTTTCCGTCGCAAGGAGGTAACGTTGTGGATATCCTTAAGCTGATTTTCCGTTACAAAACACCTGCGGATATCTTTAGCTATTTCTTCGTCGTAACGAGTTTCCCATAACCACTAAATACCAGCTTGTTAGATCTTAGTAATTGATTTGGAAAATACGTACATAGCAATAGGTATGTATTAAACGTTTCCTTGCTATGTAAATTACATGGCAACTTGATATAATTAAATCTCATCATATGCAGTTAGTGCTGTAGGAAGGCATTAGGAGGAACGCTTTAATTACAGAACGGGCATAGTTTGCCCTACGATTGCATTAGGATAGAGAGGAAAAATACACTTATTTATATAGAGAACTTCAATGTTATCACTCTTAGATTCTGTGTTGAACAAATGCATTAGCCATGTTCTAGAGTTAATATGTTATTAACATCTACTTTGCGCTACTATGGTTAATTTGGGAGGACTATTTACATGTTACCACCTTTTACACTGCTGGTCAAAAGTTTGAGACCACTTCAGTTTTTTGTAAAAATTTGGTTTATATTAAACAAAATAAACCAAACCAAAAGGAACCTTCAATAAAACAATAAATAAGTGAATTAACAATTAACAAACAATTATATTATAAACATATAATAAACAGTATAATACTTTATTGAAACACAGTTTAAAAATATATACAATGCAGTTATACTTTCTTTTCGTGAAAAAATCCTCCCTTGCTTTTCTGCTTTGACCACTCGTGGCATTTTTTCTATTAGTTTATCTAATGTTTCAAATGGCAAAGTATCCCAACAACTTTTAAGATGCTCACAGAGGTCTTTTTGTGAAGTTGGAGGAACTTCTCTGACCTTCCTATCAAGTTCTGCCCAAAGGAGCTCAATTGGATTGAGATCATGTGATTGAGTTGAGCAATTCATATTTTTCAAGATACCGTCATTTTCTTGGTCATGCAAATACCCCCTGCACAATTTTGATGTGTGTTTTGGATCGTTATCCTGCTGCATAATAAAATTAGAACCAATTAAAAGAAGACCAGAAGGAATTGCATGGTCTTTCAAAATGTCTTTATAGCCTTCTTTATTAAGTATTCTTGTGATTTGTACAAGATCCCCTTGCCCAAAGCCTGAGAAACATCCCCCCACCAAAATTGACCCTCCTCCATGCTTTACTGTTGGAATTATGCACTGAGGAATGATCGTTTCCGAAGGCCAGCGACGAACCATAATCCTACGATTAGTTCCAAACACCTGAAACTTTGATTCGTCTGTCCAAAGTACCTTTCTCCAATCCTCCACAGTAAAATCCTTGTAAGCAAGTGCCCAAAGATACCTTTTCTGGTCTTAGAAGTGGTTTTAGCCTACCGACACGACCCAATAAATTGGCTTCCCTGAGTCTTCTTTTTACGGTAGAAAGCGACAAGAAGTTTTTCAAGGTGCTGTTGGTCTCAGCTCGAATCTCGGGACCAGTGAGTCTTCTATTCCTCTTGCTTTTCAAAATAATAAATTGATCTTCTAGAGCAGATGTTATTCTAGGTTTTCCAGAACGAAGTTTGTATGATGAGAGCGGGACTCTTCATAGCGAGGGATTGTATTATGCACGCCAGTTTTCGAAACTTTCAGTTGTGTGGCAATTTGGCGATCAGATTTTCTCTCTCTGTGTAGTGTGTAGATCGCACTACGCAATTCAACAGAAAATTCCTTCTTTATAACCATTCTTTAAAGAAAAAAACGAAAATTACCTGTGCAGTGAACTTCGGCAGTTTAGAAATCAATAAATAAACTAAGAATAAAATTTATCATCTTAATTCCACGCGGGGGGGGGGACTACTAGACTGTAAATAAAACTCCAAACACAACAAACACATTGTTTATTCTTATTTATTTTTATCATGTTAGTAGTCTCAGTGATAATAAGATTAAATCAAATTATGTTCTTGCTATTTACGATAGTCCCAAACCTTTCTTACACCCAATTAGCAAATTTGTTTATAAATAAAAATAATAATAAGATACGAATATTTTGTAACTATTCATTGATAATTAGGTAATTGAGGTTTTGCATGATTAAAGTAGATTAATTGATGTAAACAATAGGTGGTCTCAGACTTTTGACCGGCAGTGTATATAATAGTTTTTCGTTCCAGCCAAGAATATTTCTATCTATTTATTCAGCTCAGAGAGTTTGTTTGCTTACGATTCAGAAGCTTACTGTTACTAGTATGTAGATTTACCAATCGTAAAACTTCACTTGAGAAATCTGCTTAGTTTACGCAGGCCCTCGAGTGTGATTTTATTTAATGAATAAGTCACTAAATATTCTAGAGTTAAAACTTTACATTGTCTGATATTATCTTTCAAACACGTGTGTTGTTTGTGTCTAACAGAATCAAATTTAACAAGGAAATATCAAAATGAAACGCTAATCACACTCTAAATATATACTAGCTCAGATACCCGGCTTCGCTCGGGAATTCATTTGAGGCTGAATGTTGATGGTATTTTTTTGGCAAGGCTTTATTTTGCACAATATTTTGACATTTACCCGTCCCAGTGTTTAGGGTTAATACCCGTCGTTTCTGTGGATTTGTTAATAATAAAATTAATTTTTTATGTAAGACTTCACTGTCCTCCATATTGTCATATTTCCCGCTTCCTGTGCATTATGCATAGATTTGATTTATTAAGGACTAAATATTAACATACATTTGAATTAATTTTTCCAGGTGAGGTACCTGGTAGTTCATATTGAAAAGAATTCTTGAGAAAATTTCTCTAAATAACAAAATAAACAACTTTTGTTATGTGCATATTTGCCGAAACTACAATAGGAAACGAAATATCAATATTTTTAATTTCAGGTCTCCCTTATAACCCCCACTCCTGCCCGTCCCTAGAAATAGTATGGCTTTTTATAAGGAAGGCGTTAGTGCTAATACACATACTGAGTGTTTTATTTAGTTCGGTTGAGTCTTTTGTGCCAAATAAAATTTTTCACTTCCGCTATAATTTTTAGCGTATATCTCGTTTATAATTCGGTATACGAAAAAAGTGTATATAACAAAAGTTACTCTAAATAGCAAAATAAACAACTTTTGTTATGTTCCGTCATATTTGCCGATAAAACAATAGGAAACGAAATATCGCTATTTTTAATTTCTGGCTTCCCTTAAAACCCCCACTCCTGCCCGTCCCTAGAAATATTGGTATGGCTTCTTATAATGAAAGCGTTAGTGCTAATACACATACCGCGTTTTAGCAGATTTCCCGTTAGGGAAATCAGCTATTGAGGTTGTGCTCATGACGGAATTTTCGACATTTTTCTTCACAGGTCCATCAATCCTACCTAGTAGATGACGAAAATGAGGGCCGTTCAACACTGTATATATATAACTATATATATATATATATATATATATATATATATATATATATATATATATATATATATATATATATATATATATTTGTCTGTTACCGCTCTAGCGGTCGCAATTTTTTTGTTTGATCCTTACCACACTTCAAATTCAAGCGTTTTATGTAAAAAGAAAGATCAGGTTGGTTAACGGCTGAAATCGGACCAGTGGGAGGGGGGGTTTAGAGGGGAGGATTTTCGAAAATTCGAAATATCTCCGTTACTATACGTCGGATCAAAAGATTGTATAGAACCAATCTTATTGCAAATTAAATTTACTATAAATAATTTTCTATACATTAATTCTCTATCTTGAATATTAACCGAGATATTTGCATTTGTATTCTGCGTGTGGTCGCCAATAAATAGTCTATGTTCGGAGTTTCCGACTAGAGCTCTGGCGGCCGTTTCCATAACTATCGTCCCTCGTGAATAGGTTTAGAGGTTATTACTAGAAACTACTGGGTTATTACGCCCTAAATAATGTTTTTTAGGTTTAGAGGTTTCTTACTACTACAGTTATTATTAGGCAGATTTCTCTATTGTATAACTTCACGTGGGAAATCTGCTTAGTTTACGGAGCCCCTGCGTGACGGACTTTTATTTATTTCGGTTGGGTCTTTTGTCCCAAATAATATTGTTGACTCCCGCTATAGTCGTAAGCGTATAACTCATTTAAACTTCGGAATACGATGAAAGTGTTTATGACAAAAGTTACTCTAAATAACAAAATAAACAACTTTTGTTATGTGCATATTTGCGAAAAAACCAATAGAAAACGAAATATCGCGACTTTTAATTTCAGGCTTCCCTTATAACCCCCACTCCTGTTTTTCTCAGAGAAAATTAATATAGCCTATCTCTTAAGTTGGACCAGACTGCTCACGGTGTGCCAATTTAATTTAAAATCGGTTAAGTAGTTTAGGAGTCCATCGCGGACAAACATCGTGACAGGAGATTTATATATATTAAGATATATATATATATATATATATATATATATATATATATATATATATATATATCATGAGATTTTTATTTTTTGATATGGTTTGTTAATAGACTTAGATTTATATATGATTAAATACTTAATAAAAGATAAGAATCTTGACCCCCACCTTATAGAGACAACGACCATCATAAATTATGATATGACAAATATTTTATAGTTTGTGAAAATATGTGAGACAGATAAATTTGACTGGATTACTCAAATTAAAATGTTTGCAGCTTCGAATTTTGTGCATGAATATTTTCCAAATCTATCTAATCCTCAAACACAACTTGCTAATAAAAATAATATAATAGTAATAGCCAGAAATAATTTAGTTTGTAGAGATATTGACCGAGCACTTAACTCAAAATACAATCCCTTTTATAGACTATTCTGTAACTTGTGTCACCCGGAACCATCGAAGTACCTTCAATTTATCGTCAGTATAGAAAAGTTAAGAACCATAAGCCAACTGAGAGTCTGTAATAGCGAATACATTAAGATACCCCATACTGGTAAAGCCCATAATAGCCATAAAATCAGACGAAATATGTAATTAGTGTAAAAAATACATTTATAATAGCCTGAAGCGTGTAATGCTACATTGCCCTGCAATCACAGTAAACAATATTTACAATCATATATAGTAAAAAACAGGGACGAACTTTCATTGTAAAATATGCGAAATAATAACAAGATTGTACAGCTAAATAACATATATTACTTTATTAAGAGTATATTATTGTCAGTTTATTAACCATTAATTGTTGGAACTATTATATATTGCTTATATATTGTTATATATTACTTATGTTATAAGAGTATTCGAAACTGTCGAATTGTAAATTATTTAAGTAGAATACCTAATGATACTAACATAAAATGACCAGACTCCTGGCAACCCCCATGTATTTATGCCAAAACAAATAAATAAAAATAAAATTTGGAGACAGAGAAAAAAACGTCCAATTCTTTACAATTTGTTTATTTCAGCGCTAAGCGCTTTCAAAGACTGGTGTATCCATCTTCAGAGCTACTTGCATGCGCTCATTGGGAAAGACAGCAAGGGACACACTTGCCGAGTCGCTTGCTGTCTTTCCCAATGAGAGCATGCAAGTAGCTCTGAAGATGGAGACATTAGTCTTTGAAAGCGCTTAGCGCTGAAATAAACAAATTGCGAAGAATTGGACATTTTTTTTCTCTCTCTCCAAGTAAATATTCTTCACTTCCAACAAACACTGCCGTGGAAAAAAAAACTAGTTTGTGAAAATATGCATATAAATTTTGTTGTCAAACAGGTTAAGGCAAGATGCGTTTTTAATATTGAATAATTGAAATTTGTGGAAACCTTTTTCCTCTTATAAAAATGTATAAGTTTTGTCGAAGTGGGTCCGGATAGTCAAAAATATAACATACTAAAACTGTATCAAAATACTAACGAAATAACAGAACAAGTAGAATTGCCGGTACCCTACATGAATTGGACACACCATGGACTAAATCCCAAGATTATAATTATTTCAGGAAACACAATTCATTCATACCAATACAGAATTACACAATCGGTGGGAAGGAAAGGCATGGACGGTAACTTCATTATATTTGTAGGAAATAAAACCGATCATCTTATAAAATCTAAAAAAAATTAAGTTAGCCAACCGTTGCTCTAATAACCAGCCAGAAATTATTGGAGTCTCGCTAGCCATCAATTATGTAAATTGACTTTCTGCTAAATACTTAGGTTCTTCTGTACACAGACAGTCAAATGCTTCTACACTAACTAAATAACATTAAAAGCCTGTCACTTAGGAGATGCGTAAACTAAGCAGATTTCCCATGTGGTGGATTAGCACGCTTGTGATGTGTTCTCAACACATATTCCATATGTGTTTAACTAGATTGGTTCTATAACATTTTCCAACCCGACTAATAATAACGGAGATATTTTGAATTATTCCACCTCAAAGCCTCCCACTTCTGATTTCAGCCAATAACAAATACGAACTTCAATGTTGACTAAAACGATTAAATATCGAGTATGGTATAGATTAAATAAACATTTTCGATTAATGAACGAAAAAACTTAATTCATAACGAAATCGCGTAACTTATTTGCATATATCTTACAAAGTAAAAGTTTAACGAAAACAATATTTGGAATTTAACCTTGGAATGAAGTGGTTTATTATATAAACGCTTATTATGAATACGACATGAGCAGGAGAGAGGGTATACTGATGGCCGAAAACTAAAATATGGAAATATCTCGGCTATTATTCACTGTAGAGAAAACATGTATATAACAACATTTACAAATCATTCAAATTGCAATAAGATTGTTTATATATATTGGATCCGAGATATTTCGAAGTTTCGAAATTGCTTTCCTTCTAAAGCCCCAACCCTCAGGTATGCAATTTAGTTATCACCTAATTTGATCTTTATTTTTAGATAATACGATTAAATATCCAATTTGGGAACGATTATTAAAAAAAAAAAAAAGACCTCTAGAGCATTAACAAACAAATATGTACATAGTTTTGAACGGATATAGTCATTTTCCTCCTATATTGGGAAGGATCGATGGACATTTGAAAGAATTATTCAAAAATCGCGCCATGAGTTCGACCTCAATAGCTGATTTCCCTTAAAAGAAATCTGTTAAAAATCACGATGAACATATGGAACAAATATGCAATAATATAACACAACTAGCTCAGATACCCGGCTTCGCCCGGGAATTCATTTGAGGCTGAATGGTGATGGTATTTTTTAGCAGGCTTTACATTGCACAATATTTTGACATTTACCCGTCCCAGTGTTTAGGATTGATACCCGTCGTTGCCGTGGATTTGCTAATAATAGAATTATTTGTTCGATAAGGCATCACAGTCTTCGATATTTTTATATTTCCCGTCTCTTATACATGTAAATATGGTGAATTTTTATTTCAGGCCTCCCTTTTAACCCCCCTCCCGTTCGAACCTAAAAATTTTAATATAACTTATAATCACGGAAGAATTAATGCTAATTGACATACCGAGTTTTGTTAAGTTCGGTTCAGCCGTTAGTGCCTGCTAAAGTTTTAACGTATAACTCATTTATACTTAGGTATACGACAAAAGTGTATTTAACAAAAGTTACTCCAAATAACAAAATAAACAACTTTTGTTATGTTTATATTTGCGGGAAAACCAATAGGAAACGAAATATCGCTATTTTTAATTTCAGGCTTCCCTTATAACCCCCACTCCTGCCCGTCCATAGAAATGTTGGTATGGCTTATTATAATGAAGGCCTCACTGCTAATACACATACCGAGTTTTATTTAGTTCGGTTGAGTCTTTTTTGGAAAATAATATTGTTGACTCCCGCTTTAATTTTTAGCGTATAACGCATTTAAACTTCGGTATACGACAAAAGTGTATATAACAAAAGTTACTCTAAATAACAAAATAAACAACTTTTGTTATGTGCGTATTTACCGAAAAACCAATAGAAAACGAAATATCGCTATTTTTAATTTCAGGCTTCCCTTATAACCCCCACTCCTGTTCGTCTCAGAGAAAACTAATATAGCCTAAAGTCTAAGTTGGGTTAGTAGTAATATACATACCAAGTTTCATAAAATTCGGTTCAGCCGTTTATGCGTGAAAAGGTAACAAACAAACAAACAAACAAACAAACAAACATACACGAAAGAAAAAAAATGCAGTTATGGTGTCTATGACATGTGAAACGAAAAGTTATCGTGAAATTTCGCGAAAAAAATCAATGTACAGACAGAGGTTACAATTTTATATATATATAGATTAAACATCAGACTGACTTTCATTCACTTCAAACGGGTCAAGGTACATGCCCGAGTTATGGGCTATTAAATAGTCTATATCCAAGCCAAGAATATTTCTACAAGTAATGAAGAAGCAGACTCAATCAAAGCATACAAAGTCAGTTACAGACACACATTCCAACATGGTCTATCAGTATCAGTATTTTATGCTCAAAACACTTAAATTTAATTAAAACAATAGCTAATAATATCTTTACGCTGAGAGAGGGGAATTATGTAATTTGTATTTATTTTAATTCAATTGTATTTCCTTGGATGCTAATATTTTATTGTTCTGTTTTGATGTTTTGTCATGTTTCAGTTACCATTTTTTATTTACATTTATTAATATGATAAATTTTGGAAATATGCATGGGACGTAAAGAAAAATAAAATTACTCTGGAGAGGAAATATATATATACATATATATATATATATATATATATATATATATATATATATATATATATATAAATATAGCAATATGATTAATAGTACTGCTTACGAACATTTACTAATCTATACAAGAGCCATGGGTTCGATTCGCATTTTTGCACAAAGATTTTCGCTAAATCTAACTTAATAAAATCCGTATGCCCATCTTCGACAGAAAAAAAGATATTTAGCCACGTGTAACCTCAGTAGCACAATGAGTGTTAATAAATATCATTTAACGTTTAATGGATACAAATATCTTCCAATATGTCCGATATTGTAATTTACAAATCTAGTAAGATAGTTTTACTAATATTAACATACGGTCCTGACATTCCATTTAATATATGACTCTTGTATTAATTTTAATTTGGTACCCGAAACATTACAAAACAATACGTTAGTAGCGTTTGATGTAGTCAATATATGTCCAAACATCTCTGTAGAGCAATTTTTATGAATACTAATTGACTGAACATATCGAAAGTGGAAAGACATGAATAAATACTTATTCATAGAGACAGTCCGTTTAATTAGTAAAATCGATAATTTTTAGATTTATAACAATATATATAGTTTGGTTGATAATTAACATAGTGTATTATTGATTTCAGGGAGGAAGTACGCAATGCTTCAAATGAAAATTCTACTATCGACTATATTGAGAAACTATCGAGTTGTAGAAGGAGCCTACGAAGACTCGTGGCAACTCCAAGTTGGTACCATTCTCAACAGATCTGATGGATACAATATCAAACTCAAGCACAGAGTTGCATAGAGCCACATGACTAGAGTTGAAGCTAACTAACAACATTAGTCCATATTTTGTGAACTATTTCCCATCTTATGTATATGTTGTTAATTATATGTTTATTTTTTGTATTAGTTTCTATTTTTATCTTTTTGTCTTCCTTTTCCTAATTCCTGGAAAGCCGAGAGGAGCCATACACTTTTCACAATGTTTTCTATTGATTGTAATTTACAATGGCCGTCAGTTCCTAGAGAATTTATCTTATGTAATAAGCTATTATTACATTCTACTAAATACAGATAGTCAAATGCTTTTACACAAACTAGAGGACATAAACAAACACGACGAACTTATAGTACAAATACGCCATAACATAACACAATTAAAAAACAGACTGACTGTCATCCACTTCAAATGGGTCAAGGCACATGCAGAGATAATGGGCAATGAATTAGTCGATATCCACACCAAGAATGCCGCTAAAAGTAATGAAGAGGTAATTTACAATAAATTAACTTATATTGGGTTATAATCTTTACTAAGAGAAAAAAGTATTAATTAGTACCAAGTGCGTTGGAATCAAACAGATAAAGAATTACATCTAAAATTATATATCCCTGTTTTAAAAAGCAATATCTCACTATCCCAACATACATTTTATCTAACACAATTACCAACTGGACAAGGAAATACAAACTCTTACACGGATTCAAACTCTCTCCACATAGGGTTACTATGTAGAGGAAATAAGAAAAAAAAGCTATTATTACAAAACTTCGAATAGAATGGCCTAAGCCAGGACCAAAATAACTTATATAGTGTGTGCGTGGGTTTATAAACGGCTGAAATTCAAATATTATGATTAATATTGGAGTAAGAGAATAATGCACCCGGTGCAAGGCAAAAAACAATCAGTCTCATAACTCTCTCCATTTTCCTTAAATTGCATTGGCGTTGTAAACCTTCATGCCAGGCAGTTATGTCGTAAGTCATTGCAGGTTGTATTGATGCAGAGTAAATTGTCCGCAATGTGTCTGTCTGTAGTCCCCAAGTCAGTTTTGTTGCTATTGAAAGTAGATTTAGGTGTTTCAGTAGTTTTAGTTCAAGATGTTGGTAGTTCCAAGTTAGTTTACTGTCAACAATTATTCTCAAGTATTTAATTGAATTTGCTTTAGTAAGATTTAGTCTTTGTAACCTGATGTCAAATGATAGATCAGTCCGTCATCTGCTAAATACTGTATAAGCAAGGTTCAGCGACGTCAAGTATAGAGTTTATTATAGTTAGTGATTGTGCAGGAGTCTTTGATTTTACCATAATTATAATATCATCTGGGAATGCGTTAATAACTGTGACTTTCGCGTTTATTAAACGTAATAGTTCATAAATAATTAGGTTCCATAGAAGTGGAGAACAACTTGAACCTTGAGGTGTTCCTATGGTTTGAGCTTTTTTGAGAAATGAAGCCGAATTGATTGCTATGCAATATGTTATTGGTGTATAGGTAGTGTGACAGATGTTGGTTAATGATTTTCCCTCCAGTTGTGCTTAATCTTATGGCTTGTACTGAAGAAGTGCATTCTGTTACGGCTCATTTCTACCGACGCTGAAAACGGGTGAATATAATAATCTCGTTATACTATTTTTCTGGTATCTATCTATATATATATATATAATTGTAACCTCTGTCTGTACATTGATTTTTTCGCGAAATTTCACGATAACTTTTCGTTTCACTTGTCCTAGACACCATAACTGCATTTTGTTTCTTTGGTGTCTGTTATTTTGTTTGTTTGTTTGTTACCTTTTCACGCATAAACGGCTGAACCGAATTTTATGAAACTTGGTATGTATATTACTACTAACCCAACTTAGACTTTAGGCTATATTAAAATTCTCTGAGACGAACAGGAGTGGGGGTTATAAGGGAAGCCAGAAATTAAAAATAGCGATATTTCGTTTCCTATTAGTTTTTCGGCAAATATGAACATAACAAAAGTTATTTATTTTGTTATATACACTTTTTTCGTATACCGAATTATAAACGAGATATACGCTAAAACCTATAGCGGAAGTGAACAATTTTATTTGGGACAAAAGATCCAACCGAAATAAATAAAACTCGCCATATGTAATAGCACTAACGCTTTCATTATAACAAGCCATACCAACATTTCTAGGGACGGGCAAGAGTGGGGGTTATGAGGGATGCCAGAAATTAAAAATAGCGATATTTCGTTTCGTATTGGTTTCTTGGCAAATATGAACATAACAAAAGTTGTTTACTTTGTTATTTAGAGTAACTTTTGTTATATACACTTTTCTTTTATAACAAAGTATAAACGAGATATACGCTAAAAACTAAAGCGGGGGCAACTATTTTATTGGGCACTAGCGGTAGAACCGAACTTAACAACACTCGGTATGTAAATTAGCATTAATTCTTCCATGATTATAAGCTATACTAAAAATTTTAGGTTCCAAGGGGAATGGGGGTTATGCGGGAGGCCTGAAATAAAAATTCGCGATATTTCATCGTCTATTTGGTTTTTGGCAATTGTGCACATAACATAAGTTGTTTACTTTTTTAATTAGTGTAAATTTTGTTTTATAATTATTTTTTTTTGTAAAATAAGGTATGAAGCAAGTAATTTGCTTAGAAATATTGATATGCTCAACAATACATTCCAATATGAACTACCCAGGTATCTCACCTGGATAAGTTAATTCAAATCCATGTTAGAATTTTATCCTTAATAATTCAAAACTATGTTATTTTTTAACGCCAGTAACAGTTTGCACCAAATAAGGTATACTGCCCCCACCCTTCTCTAAGTGTATTTAATTCATTATTTAATTAAAACGTGAAAAATATTTGAAACAGTTTTAGAATTGTGAAGATAATGTAATATGGTTTTTTAATATATTTGAATGTATTAGAGGATAGCTATCCAAAATGCATTGCAGGTTGGCAGCACTGAGGCTATGTAAGTGTCGAGCTACTTCCTTTGTCCTATCAGTTCTGCCGCTTCCCTTATGAAGCGTCTATGTTTACATGTTAATTGATGCTTATAGCAATGTATTATTATTCTCAGGAATGTGAATTTCTTTAATTATCATAAATAAATAATTTACAAGAATAAACGCTAGGGAGGTGCACTCAGGTATTTCTGGTATTTATTAACTCTGCTCCGTTAATGTATTATGATATACTTTACTGAAAACCAATATGAATACACAGTTTACAATCGAGACTTGTGAAAGAGTGTTTTAATAGAGGCTATGACGTACCTAAAACAGCTGTCACCGTTGGACATTGTACCGCATGAAGGGAAAGAAACTTATTCATACTTGGTTTGGAAGATAGTATACATTCTAGGATTATGAATTATATGGTCCATCACTTTATAAAAAAAAACCACATACACAGAGCACGGTAAATATAAAAATATTGAGGACAATGAAGTCTTAAATAACAAATAATTTTATTATTAACAAATCCACAGTAACGACGGGTATAAATTCTAAACACTGGGACAGGGAAATAAAAAAAATATTGTGGAAAGTAAAGCCTTGCCAAAAATATACCATCTTCATTCAGCCTCAAATGAATTCCCGGGCGAAGCCGGGTACCTTTGCTAGTCTTTTATAAATTCTTAATGTTTTTTTACAGATTTTCGTCAAAACTCATTGAAATCTGTTTAGAGTGTGATCAATTTTATGGCTATATATGTAGACAGTAAGAAATATGTCATGTGTGTAAGAAATATGTCCATGTTGTCAGTTGATATAGATCAGTGGCAGTGGCACACTTGAGTAATTTGTACGAATTACATCCATTAGACAGTTTTCAATTTTTTCCTAATCAGCATCTTTAGTGAAGTAAGAGGTATGTTTAGAGACGTTTTTAGTTGGTGGGTTAATGATTTCAATGTTACACGTTAATGTTAAATGGTCAGAAAATTATCATGGTTATGGATCTATCTTCCAATCAGTAGCAAGTGTTTTCAGCTTCGTGTTGGTGAGTGTTAAGTTTATGTTGCTAGTTCCTCTTGTCCCATCAAAAGTAGGAAGTCAATAAGATGTTAATAAGTGCTAAATTATTTAAGATAATAAAATTTTCAAATTTCCGTCCTCGTTGGTTGAAAACTTCATCGTGCCATAGTCTGCTTCTACTGTTACTGTCAAGTCAAAGTAAAATATATTCATTGTGGAATTGCGAGAGTACATTTTCTAATTTATTTATATCAATTTCTATATTTTTGTCATTAGGTAAATATGCGCTAATAATTAATGCGCTGTAAGATTTCTCATGAATCAGTAAGATAGTCATTTCTTTGATAGAGTATTTTTAGGTAATAACAGTCCGTCAACGTTTTAATTAGAGAAACAATTACTGCACGCTCTTCATTATCATTACCTGAATAAAACCTATATTTAGTACCAGATTTAAAAACTAATCCCTTTTAAATAAGTATCATGTAATATTAATATATCAATATTCATCCTAAGATAAATATTCTTTTGAAAATAAGTCTGAATTATTAGAATGTTTCATATTTAACACAATGTTTTACCCTTGAGTTATTTGGCATAAAGTGTATTTACGAATTGCTGTTGAAGAACATATTAGCAGATTTCTCTTAAGGGAAATCAGCTATTGAGGCCGTACTCAAGACGCGATTTTTTCTTATCATGTAGGTTAAACATATAAATGGTATATAATTAAAATAGTAGATGTTACATTGCTAGAAATAGAACAGGACTAAGGAATGCAGTCTCTAGGCAGCTCTTTAAATAGTCTCTGTATACATTTAATTTATTCAGTAAATAATAGATAATTTGAGTTGAGAGAGAATCTGCATTGCTGGAGTCAACAAGGAAAGATCTTGTTTTAAATGGTTGGATCAGTCGATTCTAACAGAGATCTTAAGGTTCATACAAATACTGTTGGGGTTACTATTAAAGCTTTGGTTCGTGAAGGAATGTATATGATTTAGTATTTGTTGGAGTTAGTATTAAAGCTTTGGATCCTGAAGGAATGTATATGATTTAGTATTTGTTGGAGTTAGTATTAAAGCTTTGGTTCGTGAAGGAATGTATATGATTTAGTATTTGTTGGAGTTAGTATTAAAGCTTTGGTTCGTGAAGGAATATATATGATTGAGTATTTGTTGGAGTTAGTATTAAAGCTTTGGTTCGTGAAGGAATATATATGATTTAGTATTTGTTGGAGTTAGTATTAAAGCTTTGGTTCGTGAAGGAATATATATGATTGAGTATTTGTTGGAGTTAGTATTAAACCTTTGGTTCGTGAAGGAATATATATGATTGAGTATTTGTTGGAGTTAGTATTAAAGCTTTGGTTCGTGAAGGAATATATATGATTGAGTATTTGTTGGAGTTAGTATTAAAGCTTTGGTTCGTGAAGGAATATATATGATTTAGTATTTGTTGGAGTTAGTATTAAACCTTTGGTTCGTGAAGGAATGTATATGATTTAGTATTTGTTGGAGTTAGTATTGAAGCTTTGGTTCGTGAAGGAATATATATGATTTAGTATTTGTTGGAGTTAGTATTAAACCTTTGGTTCGTGAAGGAATGTATATGATTTAGTATTTGTTGGAGTTACTATTAAAGCTTTGGTTCGTGAAGGAATGTATATGATTTAGTATTTGTTGGAGTTAGTATTAAAGCTTTGGTTCGTGAAGGAATATATATGATTTAGTATTTGTTGGAGTTAGTATTAAACCTTTGGTTCGTGAAGGAATCTGTATGATTTAGTATTTGTTGGAGTTAGTATTAAACCTTTGGTTCGTGAAGGAATCTGTATGATTTAGTATTTGTTGGAGTTAGTATTAAACCTTTGGTTCGTGAAGGAATATATATGATTTAGTATTTGACTGGTTGGAGTTAGAATTCAAGCTTTGGTTCTATGATTTTTTGTATAGTTAGCCTACCTCGTTAGATAAACCAAGGCAAACCACAAAATTGAAACTGAATACTGTAAAAGAAACAAATAACTTAAAAATCGTAGGAATACGAGAATTAATAAAAAGAGATACGTTTGAAGCGAATTAAGCTTTTTTTTTTTCTTTTTACTTAGTTTCTGCTAGAAAGACTGGATTTGAGAATGAGGAAAAGAGCGTAGTTATTATAAAGGTCAGAACCTCCAGGATGGTTACCCCAAGCACGCTAGCCTCGTGAACAGCTGATGTATACAAACCTTCTCTGCTAGCAATAGGAGTTACTGGGGGAGTAAGGTAAAGGAACTTATAACCATTGCTCTTGTTTAACTTCGCCCTTCATTTACCAATGCGAGGTATAAGGGCTAATTATGTGGTACTCCTTAGCTCCACATAATACGAAATGAAAGGTGTCTATTTCCATTAAATGTTATCATAACATAATATGCTATGGTTGGTGGGTCATGGAACCCAATGTAGCATATGCTATGGTTGCTAAGTGATGGAACCTCTTGTTAGTGTTACCTTCCTGTTTTCCACGCAGAGTATCCCTCTAACGTTGGAATTTATTTAAATATTGTGTGCTCCATCCTTACACAGTAATACTACACAAATTTCAATAATTACATTATAATATTTAATATACAATAATGATAAACATGTGTAAAACAATAGTGTAAAACAGTAGGTGTAGATCTACAAAATGGTGTCCAATTCTTTTATAAATGCATTAAATCCCTTGTTGAATTTGAGTAATAGTTTCGGTTTGTCCGTCGGCCATGTTCCGTTTTGTAAAATAATATACTTGATGAGTTATGTCTAAGTTGTCTAATGGTGTAATGTAATCCTTTGGGTCGTCTTTTTCTATTTCCTATGATATAATATTTTGTTTATTTAATTATTTAAATTAATTATTTAATAGTTTGTTAATTTCATTAACATATGTTGCCGTATCACTTCCTCAACTTTGATGTAAATAGCCTTAGTGTCTGCTAATACACATGAAGCCACATAGTTACTATGGTCATGTTAATTAGTTTGGGATATTGCTAAATTATAAATACTTAATCCCATCCTCGTCGCCAATGTAGTAATATTAACTAAAAGTTCATTGAGTATAGCCATAATTACAATTCCGGCCAGGAAACTTTAATCTATTATAGTGTAGCCTAGCAACGGCTATTGGTTTTAAAACATATGTTATAGGAATTTTACACACAAGAAGTTAAGGTTATGTTCATCCATAGATGTGTTGTGCTATAACAACTAAATTTGCGTTCTCCAAGTAAAAAAGGAGTTGTTTCTCCTCCAATTACAGTGGGTAATATAGCTTCCAGCAAATAGATAAAAGTTCTCGTATAGATTAACGTGGGGTTCGTGCTTAGCCGATTATTTCGTGTGCAATACAAGCGGGAATCCTACTGAAGGTTATTGAGGGATGGAATTCTGGAACCGGTGGATCCCACTGGCACGCCGATAGAGCGGTGCATTCCAAAGGTCAATGTGGATAAAGGAGGTGGCGCTGATCGAATCTGTGGGGATTTTCCACATATAAAGTATATAGGTACAAAAGGCTCCCATTCGGCCTACAGTCTTATCCGGCGAAATTCCAAGGTTACATAGAGAAGCTATTAGCAGGATTAGATGTAGGGGTTCTATTGGATGATTTGTGGTCTTGAACAGCACAAAACTGTTCTCCTATAGGTCTTGGAGCGACATCGAAAAGCAGGCCCGAGTGCAAAGTTGGCAAAATGCAAGTTTCTACAAAAGGAAGCTGAATGCCTCCTTAAAAAATTAGCCATCGTTCGGTAAGCAAAGCAACCTCGGAACTTAAAGGAGTTAAGGGCTTTGTTAATTATTATGAGAACTTCAATCGAAATTTGCATGCTATATGTGCTCAGTTGCATGCCCTGACTGAGGTAGGTAGAAACGGACTCCAGTGGAACATGCAGTGTTTCACACGTTGTTATCAGCTGAAGATACTATCGTACCTTATGATCTGAGGAAGCCTGTTCGCCTTATGGCATGCGACGTGTCTGAACATGGAGTCGGTGCAGTGTTACTGCAGGAAGGTAGATCTGAGTGCCGACTTTTGTGAACCGGAGCTCCGTATCATTCCAAAACCAAAGGATTCGTGGAGAGGATGACCCAGACGCCATCCCTCATGTTCCTTGGAAGTTTGCCAAGGAGGATAAAGTCTGGGTGAAGAACGAGCCGAGCAAGGGCTGGTTGCCAGGCGTAGTGGACTGAACAGGACTTCATTTCTACAAAGCTCTGGACGTACCAAGCGAAAGCACGGCGAAAGCTTAGGACCAGAGAAGGTGCGGTGGACGAGCACACATCCCAGATGACAGGTGAGGAGGAGTGTCAACCAAAGGCGGAGGAATATCCGCAAGTTTGGTGGGGAGAAATGTAGCATATCCTATACGGTTGCTAGGCAATGGAACCTAATGGAGCATATGCTAACCTGATCCCCCACTAAATGATGGAACTGGAACTATGATGGAACCATATAGTGTGTGCTGTTACTGTTACCTTGTTAAGAAATTAGTTTTGGATTTTGGCTATACTCAATGAACCTTTAATTAATGCTAGTTTTGCATGCTTGTCTACTATTGTATTTAAATGTACAATCACTGTCGCATCGAAAACAGACTATAGGACTGGGGTTGCTGCAGTGGTCGGAGACAATAATATGCTCAAAAAACTAAATGACTACAATACAATATACACGGCAGAATTACAGGCTATACTCTTAGCACTAACGAACATCACAACTACTAAAAGAGACATAGTCATTTGTACAGACTCATTAAGTTCAATAAAGTCACTCGAAGACATATACTCCACAAATCCCCTTATTATTGAAATTTTTAACAATATTCATAGACTAAAAAACACATTACTATTTATTGGTTACTCGACCATGTGGGCATATCTCAAAGTAATATAGTAGACAATGCAGCCAAACAATCAACTCAACTTGAACAAATAGGTTTTTTTGGACATACTTCACCAAGACGCTTTCACTCAAATAAGAAAACTCCTAATTAATGACGAATAAGTTATGGCATAACATCTACAGTAAACTTAGAGAAATCAAATCAAACACGCTCAACTGGACTTCAAGTAATAGATACTCTAGAAGAGAAGAAGGAATTGTACTTACACGCCTAGGCACAGGACACACTAGACTAACACATTCATATCTAATGAGCAGACAAGATGAACCTATATGTTGCTACTGAAACAGAACGCTGACTGTAAAACACATACTAACTGACTGCACACAAGTGAAAACGTTCCCATGGCCCACAAATGTATGCCAACTACTAGCCGACAGTAGCCAATTTATAGATGATGTTTTTAAGTATTTAAGAAATAATGGATTATTTGATGAAATATAAAAGCTATTATTTACCATTATGAAAGTTATATATAGCACTGAACGTGGAATATAAATTTTGCCTCCTTCCAGTTTAACTATTTATAGTTTTCCTTTTAGTTTTTTTTTGTTTTATTTTTAGTTTGTTTTCTTTCCTCATGTTGTAAACATACTAACAATTTATAATTAGTTTTGTCCATTCTATTTATTTTGTACATTTGTAAAATTTAGCTTTGTAAAAATTTTAATATTTATTTAATTTTGTAAAATTATATTCTAACATGTTAAAAGATGAATCGCCATTGTAGCGGCATCTCAAATAAATAATAATATATACTATTGTATTTTGTTTAACCTTTAACTACTACCATGGGTCCAAAACGAACCGAGCATAAAAAAAAAAAAAAAAAAAAATGAAGGTTTCTCTGGTTTGTTGCTAGGCAGCGCCAGCAGGTTCCATGTATTCTCCCGTTAGTAACAGCTGTTACAGATAACCTCTTCGGCTTGTTTCTCTGATTACCTGTGTCTGGCTAATTAACGTTTTGGGGGCATTTTTGCCCAGTAGTAGTAATTACGTTATTAAAAATGTATTTTAAAGTATTCACAGTGGTGTGACTATTTAGGGTTTTATTGTGGATGGCAGACATTATAAGGATTGGTTGGCATATATGAACGAAGATGATGGAAATCAGAATCCTGTGTCTGATGATAATGAGGATCTAATGAGTAATTGCAGTGAGAATCAGTCCATTCGTCCTGATCATGATACAGATCCAGAAATACAGATAAATGAGGATGAATTGTGCAAAAAGTCTTACCAGAAATATTCAACAATATGCTATAAATGTAATAACACAGGTTGCAAGAATCACTCTGAATCTAAATGTCTCTGCCGGAACTGTGAAGATAAAATTTTAATTTATTTGTTAGTGTAGCAGAGAGTCCCTCACAGTTCCTTTATTATTTAAGATATTGAATTACTTTCTGTGTCAGAATGAGCAAACTCGCTTAAATATACTCGCGGACAATAAAAACGGCGCACCTACATTTTCGTCTAATATTTCTCAACTAAGTATACCAAAAATCATACCGATTTTTTTTTTATTTATTATTTTATCTAAGAATTTATATAGGTACTGGGTAAAATAGAGAAAACCCAAAAAACAAATGAAGTAAGCGCACAATAAAATTTAATACACAAAAAGTAATTTTGGTAAAACAACAAAATAAAAAAATTTCTGTACGATTTCAAAACAAAAATTATGGGAATTTCTTTTACCTCGGTTTAGTACCGTGTGTTACCCCCTCTAGCTTGAATCACCGCCGAACTGTCAGAGCCAGACGTGTACTAATGAAACGTGGATTACAGAATTCAGCAGTCTTATCTCCAACATAATTCTTTGGGATCCTAATACCACTTCGAATTATTGACAAGAAAGTGTCAAGGTACATATAGCGTCATGATAAAACCAGTAGCACGACTGATCACTGATAAATGTAGTATTATGTTTTAAAATGTAGGTGCGCCGTTTTTTTTGTCCGCGAGTTTATAATAATAAGAAAGATGACCCTCTTAAAATTGATTTTTACACATTGATTTTTATACTATTTGAAGACTTGGATTTTTTTTGCACTCTTTTTCTAATTGAAATATGTTTTTTTGGAAAGTGTAAAAACAAGCTATTTTTATTGCATTTGTATTTCAAAATGTTTCACGTTTGTTTTGTATTCCATTAAAAAATTATATTAAAAAAAGTTATTTAAAAAATTTAAACTTTTTTTGTGTCATAAGAGACCCATGGCAGTACTTACATATGTAACTTTAAAACATGGTAGTAATTGAAGGTTAATGTCCTCGTGTCCGGCAATCCAGAACATAGTTATATTTATGAGTTTAATCCTCAGCAAGCTCAATACACCCAAACAAACTTATTATACGAAGACATAGTGAGACATATACGCCACCGAATCCTAAACAAATGGCTGAACTAAATCAGAATGGATAGAAGTAAAGAACCACCTCCGCAGTATGGAAGTACTATTATGGAGGAGTACTAGACGGGAGGAAATAGTTCTTGCCAGACTCAGGATCGGCCACACATAGACCCTTAATGACAAGGACTGATAACCCTATATGCAAATACTGCAACAAACACCTAACGATAAAACACATACTGACAGACTGCATCCAACGAGAAAACCTTCACATACTTCACAATATGACAGAACTATTAACTGACAGCAGCCAATATATTTCACAAATACTAACATATCTAAAACACATCAACATTTACGAAAACATATAATACAAAATAGAATAGGTCTACAGCATACCTAAAAAGAATTAAAAGGGTTAACTTTTATTTATTTCTTTGGTCAAAGCACGGATATGTGAAAGAATCAGGTATTAAAGAAATATTTTCCGTAATATAAAAGTACAAAAAAAAGTAAGCACACGAAGGAGTAAATATATCATCCTAATAATGCAAATCACCATCGCCGCTATGGGGTACAAAACTAAATAAAAATAAAAAAATAATATTAATGTACTAGTATATAGGAATAACATAATTTTTTTTTTATTTAAAACCATTTTAAATTGTTGTCTTTATTACTAGTCTAATGTTTATTACTTGTATTTAATGATTATTTGTTGTATTTAATTTTTTATTTGTTGTTTCAGTTTTAGCTATTTTTCTATAATTTTGTTTCATTTTACATTGTGAAACTTTGAGCCAAATCGCCAAGATGTGGGTGCTCCTGTATAAATAAATAAAAAAATAATCCTGTAAAATTGATAGAAAATTTGTGCAATTAGAGAAGATTAAGAGAAACCTGCTAACAGGAGCATATTATGGAGCTGGAGTGAGGTGGAAGGGAGAGAGACGGAGCCCCCACCTGGCTGGAGTAGACCCGCCAGTCTTAGAATGGCACTACTGGAGTACAGCGATGGCCAGCTATTGGCTCTGCTCCTCCTCGCATCTCCGTTCCTCGCCTGGATATACTGGAGGCTCCAGAACAGGCATCTCCTTCGGCTGGCTGCCAAGCTTCCAGGACCCCCGGCCCTACCTCTCATAGGACATACTCATGTGTTCCTCGGCGATCCCCATCGTGAGTAATCAACACACGCTATCTCTATTAATACTCCTGTCTCAGCATACACTACTCCACTAGCTACAAAAGTTTGTCGCGCAGGAGCTGCGTAAACTAAGCAGATTTCCCACATATTTGTATTTATAAAAAAAAAAAGTCCGTCACGCAGGGGCTGCGTAAACTAAGCAGATTTCCCACGTGAAGTTATACAATAGAGAAATTTCACTAGAGTCGGACAGTAACGGGAAACGGCCGAACTAGACTTTGACGGAAACTCACGACTAGAGCCCAAGTTAGCCGATCTCATTTCGTCCGTTACAATTAATAAAAATGCAAATATCTAGGTTAATATTCAAGATAGAGAATAAATGTATAGAACAAATTTATAGTAAATTTAATTTTCAATAAGATTGGTTCTATATATTTTTTTGATCCGGCGTATGGTAACGGAGATATTTCGAATTTTCGAAAATTCCTCCCTTCTATACCCCCCCCCCCCACACACTAATCGGTTTCAACCATTAACGAACTTGAACTTATTTTTTTTTTACATATAACGATTAAATATCTAGTTTGGTAACGATTAAATCAGAATTGCGACCGCTAGAGCGGTTACAGACGAATATATATATATATATATATACACACACACACACACACACACACACACACACACACACACACACACACACACACACACAATTTTGAACGGACTACATTTTCGTAGGATCCCCTGGGTAGGATCGATGGACAATTGTGGAAATTTTTCGAAATTCATGTCATGAGTACGACAGCAATAGCTGATTTCCCTCGAGGGGAATCTGCCAAAAAAACCCACTACAGCAAGTTGATATTGTGTCAATATGTCCAGCTATCACTGGGTCGGGTATTTTTTAGATAACGCACACATTATTTTTGGTATGTGAATCAGTTATTTAAGTACAGTGTGATCTCCGTAATCCGTAACTGCTGGAGGGTGGGTGTAGGGGTTACCAAAAAGTACTGATTATTGAATGTTCTCGGAAAAATCTACAAAAAGACTCAATATTAAAGGTTATTTTATTATTAACGTAGTTATTCTATTTTTGAGATTGCATCGCTTGGATTTATTTTAATCTTCACAATGAAAAGTTTTGTTATATTTAGTTAAAAAAAAGGGTGTTCAAATATTAATTAAAACTTAATTTACAAACTACGGATCTAAAAAAGATCAAATAGCTTACATAGTTTTTAAAAATTTTCTTTTTTTTGCTGAGACTCTTGCAGAAAGTTGTTTAGTTTTTCTTCTCCAGAGCGGAATTTGGCCTGTTGGCTCTGTTGGCCATTTCAGTAATTGAAATGGGATGCTGTTCCTTGGTGTTTTTTTGTTCCACAACTTGTTTCTTTTCTTCTTTTTCATTGCTCGAGAGTTCAGTAACCCTGCCTCAAGATTATTTCTCTCTCGTTATTGCAAGGTAATGAATTTATCAAACCAGCCATCACGTACTTTGGAATCAGTTACATCGGGATAGATGTTTGTTTGGAAAATTTTTGACTTTATCATATTTTCATTATGGGAAATCAGGTCTTCTTTGAGGTCGTACTCATGACGCGATTTTCAAACATTTTCCTCAAATGTCCTACACAGGAATGACGAAAAATGAGGTCCCTTCAAAATTATATATATATATATATATATATATATATATATATATATATATATATATGTATATATGTGCGCTGAGTGACGGACTTTTTCATTGCTCGAGAGTTCAGTAAAGCTGCCACAAGATTAATTTTCTAGTTATTGCAGTTACATCGGAATAGATTGTTATTTGGATATATTTGACTTTTTCCTTCCTTTGAAGTGGATAATTGCATGGGTGCATTGTCTGCCTCTTTCCAGTACCTTCCTCCGAAGTAGATGCATACGAAAGAATTTTTGTTCGATGCTTTTTTTTTCAAATCGGAGATCGTTGACACCAAACTCCCGAGCCAGATTAGAAGTGTCTCCAGGGTCGAGTCGCGAAAGGATAGTGCATTTATCACAATGGTTTATGCTTTCTTTCATCAGCCATTGTACAACAATATGTAATAACCACTTGCTAAAAAAAATGAATTCTGACCTATTGAAGAAGGTGTTTGGGAATTCATCGCTGCCACAAGTTCTGCATATTCAGCACGACTTTGTTAAAATAGTAGATTATAAACATTAAATAATCGAAATGCTCTTAAAGGTATTAGGTAGTCTGTTGGAAAAAAATAATAAAGCTATATTTTAATAAAAATTAATAACAAATATGGTTGGGAGGGAGGGACACCAGAAATTTATAACCGCCCTAATCCGAATCAAACTTAGTACTATCATTTATGTCTAAAAAAATAATATCATTTGACATAATATGTCTAAATCCAATAAACAGCACTCTAATAAAATTCTACTTTACTATAATAAACTTAGTACTCGTACCTCCTACTAAATGTATTAGCAGATTTCCCTTAAGGGAAATCAGCTATTGAGGTTGTACTCATGACGGAATTTTCGAAATTTTTCTTCAAATGTCCATCGATCCTACCTAGTAGATGACGAAAATGAGGTCCGTTCAAAACTGTATATATATATCTATATATATATATATATATATATATATATATATATATATATATATATATATATATATATATATATATTTGTCTGTTACCGCTCTAGCGGTCGCAATTTTTGTTTGATCCTTACCAAACTTCATATTTAGGCGTTTTATGTAAAAAGAAAGATCAAGTTCGTTAACGGCTGAAATCGGACCAGTGGGAGGGGGGGTTTAGAGGCGAGGATTTTCGAAAATTTGACATATATCCGTTACCATAAGTCGGATCATAATATGATATAGAACCAATCTTATTGCAAATTACAGTTACTATAAATATTGATCTATATATTAATTCTGAATCTTGTATATTAAAAGAGATATTTGCATTTGTATTCTGCGTGTGGTTACCAGTAGGCTATGTTCGGATTTTCAGCCGAGAGCTCTGGCGGCCGTTTCCATAACTATTCGTCCCTCGTGAATAGGTTTAGAGGTTAGGTTAACTGTTTTTTGGGGCTAGAAACTACTGGGTTATTACGCCCTAAATAATGTTTTTTAGGTTTAGAGGTTTCTTACTACTACAGTTGTAATTAGGCAGATTTCTCTATTGTAAAACTTCACGTGGGAAATCTGCTTAGTTTACGCAGCCCCTGCGTGACGGACTTTTTTAGGACTTATGTTAGGGTATGTCCTACTAACACTAAATTATGGAAACAATTTATATAACAACTAATGGACCCGACAGACGTTGTCCTGCATGATATTTCAAGCGATTAGGACATTAAATTAATAATATTATGTTTAAAACAAAAAATACTTTTAATAACACAAAAAACAACTTTTGCTATGTGCACGTTTTCCTAAAAACATATAGAACATGTAATATCGCGAATTTTTTATTCAGGCCTCCCTTATAACCCCCACTCCCATTCGAACCTAAAAAATTTAATATAGCTTATAATCATGGAAGAATTAATGCTAATTTACATATATAGTTCTATTAATCTCTAGAAAACCTCCAAAATGTTCAAATTCGCCAAATAATTTTATTTTCGGACTCTCTAAGTTCTTTACTCTCTTTAAAAAACATATATTCCACTCATCCTATTATAACAAACATTTTTGAACACATTCAAAATCAACAAAATCACATAACATTGGTGTGGCTACCAGGACATCAGAATATTGGACGAAGCACTGAAGTTGACATGCTCGCAAAACTAACGACAAAAAACACCAATACTTACATTAAAAAAATAACATCGGACGACCTACAAAACTACATTAAAACTAACATACTCCAAGAATGGCAACATGACTGGTTACTAACAGACAACAAACTGAGACAAATTAAAACTACAGTTAAGACATGGAGTGACAAATTTGAAGTATTTACACGGAGAGACGAAGTAGTCCTTACGAGACTACGTATAGGTCATTCTTTCCTTACCCATGGTTACCTATTTCAAAAGAAAAGAATGCCTAACTGCAATGTGTGTAATGCTCCGCTTACAATAAAACACATACTAACAGACTGCAAAAGACGTGACCATCTAAAGATCCCTCATGACTTACACGACTTACTTACAGAAGGTAGCCCACACATACCCATAATACTCCAACATTTACATGATATTAACATATACTCACAAATTTAGATTACATTTTAAAATCCTTTTAATCCTTCTTAAATTAAATATTTTAAATTCCAGCTAAACCGTTTTACTGTATGGTGTGTGTGTGTGTGTGTGTGTGTGTGCGTGCGCGTGTGCGTGTGCGTGTGTGTGTGTGTGCGCGTGCATGTGAGTGTGTGTGCCTGCACGCGTGTGTGTACGTGTGCATGCGAGAGTGAGTGATAAATGATGTTTGAATGTGTGATAAAGAAAGTGAGAGCATATGATTGTAAATATTTTAGGTGTTAGAAATCTTCATTTTATTTACATACTAATTTATATTTATTTGATTTTAGTTTAGTTGTTATCCATTGAAATTATATAATTGTTCACGTAATTTTATTAGTCTTTACAGTTTTTGTTTTTGAACTTAATGTTTTGTTTTTATTTATTTATTTTATTTGTTATTTTGTGCTTATTGTTGTGTTTCGTTGTTTGGTTATTTGATTTCGTTCTATTATTTAGTTGAGTTTTATTTAGTTGTGTTTCGTTATATTGTTGCGTTCTGTTATTTAGTCGAGTTTTGTTATTTGTTTGCGTTCTTATTTTGTATTATTTAATTTTTTCTTGTTTCTATTTTTATTTTGTATTTTGTTTATATAAATTGTTTTTGTTGTTTTTTATGAGCAATATCGCCTCGCTGCGAACGCTCCAAAATAAAATAAATAAAATAAATAAATAAATTATTAAGTTCGGTTCAATCGTTAGTGCCCAATAAAATTCTTGGCTCCCACTTTAATTGTTTAGTGTATATCTCGTTTATACTCTGTTATACGACAAAAGTAAATATAACAAAAGTTACTCTAAGTAACAAAATAAACAAGTTTTATCCAGTGTATATTTGCCGAAAAACCAATAGTAAACGAAATATCGCTATTTTTAATTTTCGGCCTCCCTTTCCCACTCCTGCTCCTTTTGCCGGGCTGATCTGTGAATCTAAACCATCCAGGGCGTCACCCAAACGCATTAAAAAAAATTCATTCAAATGGGTCCAGCTGTTTAGGAGGAGTTCAGTGACATACACAAGTACCGTAGAATTATATATATATATATATATATATATATATATATATATATATATAAAGATTATATATAAGGTAAATTTATTGTAGGTTTATAGTAGACGATACTACATTTAGTTGATAGAATAGAAACCTTTCTATGCCAGAGGTTAACATAAATTCCACAATACAGAATTATTACACCAACGACCCATAATATCTCCCCAAATGACATCAATTTACTATTAATATATTGAAAATACTTTTTTTTTAAAAATATTTTCATTATTACTTTGTTTTATTATAGTAGCAAAACGTGGACGTTAATAAATACGTCCACGTTTTGCTACTATAACTAATTAGGACGGGTTATTTACAGTCTACCAACCTTTTATGTCCAGGGTGGGACTAAGGATTTTATTTATTGAGTTTCCGTCTAGATAAATTCCTATTTACCCAGGCGGGTATCGGACTCGCCACTCTAGGTTTACCATGTGATAGCTTGACTCCCATGGCTTACCTGAGCCCAAGTCTTCTTAATCCAACGAATAGATATAAGTATAGCAGCGAAATTTTGAAGAATGATTTTAAATGTTGATGGCAAAAGTAAAAAAATTGACAATGCTGGTCTAGTATTTATTTAAATTAGAAAACAACTACGTTATTTATTTCCAATAGAAATGTATAAAATAAGAGCATTTCGATTATTTAATTTTTAAAACATATTATTTTTAGTAATTATTATTATCCACAGCGTGTGACAGCTGGAATTGTGGGGAATCAAACTCTTTAATCATGGTATATATTATCTTATTTCCTCTGATATGTTGACGTTATTGAAATAACTATGTAATATCTGCAACTATTAAACGTTACTTGGTAATATCATTATAACAAAAGACAATATGTGTTTTAACTGTATATGATTGTTCAAAGTGTTATTCAGAAAGCCTTGGTATAAAAATACTATTCAGTCACAATGATTTTCCAGGCAACGCTGAGTACCTTGGGTAGTAGTATATAAATGAATACTTTCTAGTAATTACAGCCTCAATTATATACATTGCATAATATAGTTTGTATCATATAGCCTAATAACTTAGCTAGGAAGTTAGTGGATTAGTTTGTAACAATGTTTAGAATATTAATAATCTTTAACCAGTTATTCGGCACAGCTCAGCCAAATACAAGACTCCATAACTAGTCGGGCGGAAATTGGGACTTTTAGCAGATTTTGCTTAAGGAAAATCAGCTATTGAGGTCGTACTCGTGCCGCGATTTTCGAAAATTTTAGTCAAATGTCCATCGATCCTACCCCGGTGAGGTCGACAATGAGGTCCATACAAAATTATATATATATATATATATATATATATATATATATATATATATATATATATATATCTGTTAACGCTCTAGCGGTCGAATTTTTGTTTGATCGTTACCAAACTCGATATTTAAACGTTTTATGAAAAAAGACAGATCAAGTTCATTAACGGCTGAAATCGGACAAGTGGAAGGGGGAGTTTAGAGGGGAGGATTTTCAAAAATTCGAAATATCTCCGTTACTATACGTCGGATCAAAACATTGCATAGAACCAATCTTATTGTAAATTAAATTTACTATAAATATTGTTCTGTACATTTATTCTCTATCTTGAATATTAACCGAGATATTTGCAGTTTTATTAAATTTGGGCCGATAACGGATGACTGAGTTTCCTGCCAAAAGCTAGTTCGGCCCTTTGGCCGTAACAGTACGGCTCTCGTATAGAGATTTCTCTATTGTATAGCTTCACGTGGGAATTCTGCTTAGTTTACGCAGCCCCTGGGTGACGGACTTTTTTTAAAGGCGTGATAATTGGTAAATTGATCATATCTGATTGGCTTCATAATTATAGGCTTGATTATTACAAGTGAAGAGGAATACACGATTGATATGAATCATATTAAAAGTCCGTCACGCAGGGCCTGCGTAAACTAAGCAGATTTCCCTCCTGAAGTTTTTGTAATACATAAATCTACATTTACATCTACTGGTAGCACAACTCGAATCGTGAATATTAAATGAATAAATACAAACGGAAATAAGATATTTTTCAGTCAGTTTCAATAACCTGCCGACAAGAAGCGTTTGAAACGTAAAAAAACAGATTGCCAGCCTCACACCGGAAAGAAAAACAATGCCTGAAATATATCTGAAATAACGTATTAATTTGATTGAATTTAGTACTATAATTTATAATGAATCAGAATAATTTTTATCTCAATCAATGGAATTTAAGAAGTCCAAAAACTTAAGAAGGGGGGGGGTGGTCACCAGAACATATTTGCATGTACCTCGTACAATAAAGGTCTCTTGAAAACAATATTTGGTATTTAAGCCTCGAATGATGTGGTTTATTACATAGCTGAGTATTGTTAATGTAACATGAGTAGAAGTGGGGGTTTGCTAAAAGATGAAAAGTGAAAAATGCAAATATCTCGGTTAATATTCAAGATAGGCATTAAATGTATATAACAATATTTATAGTACATTTAATTTTCTATAAGAGTGAATCTATATTTTATATCGATCCGACGTATAGTAACGGAGATATTTTGAAATTTAAAAATTCTCCCCCTCTAAACTCCCCCCATCTTGCTCTTTCTTTTTACATAAAACGACTAAATACCGTGTTTGGTAACGATTAAACAATAATTGCGCCGCTAGAGTGGTAATAGTCATATATATATATATATATATATATATATATATATATATATATACGCACACACACACACACACACACACACACACACACATATGTACAGTTTTGAACGGACATCATTTTCGTCATCTCCTGGGTAGGATCGATGGACATTTGAAGAAAAATTTCGAAAATCTGCTAAAACCAGTCGAACATCTTAAAAACTCTGAACTAGTTTAGTTTGTGATTGGTTGTTATCATATTCAGAAGAAGGTAACATTTTTGAAGAGGTTTTACGTAAACGTAGATTGAAAATGATTACGAGCATTGATTAGGACGAGTATAAAGCACCTGTGACTACGATATAAATGGTTTAGAGATGGAATCACCTCATCTCCATTCGAAGCATGAAGCATGTTTCGCAAGCACTTACACGCGGAAAGCTGACATCGGATCAGCTGTTCTGCTCCTTGTCTGACAAGAAGCTGGAAAACCTCCTACAACCTGTACAACATAATTTGGCGAAATGGAATTTGCCTTTATGCTTGGAGAAAAAAGCTATAATCGTTCGGATATGCCCAAGGCAGGAAAATCTGGCCAGGTAAGCACCTAATTATTGTCCTGTACCTCTCACAAATTGTTTATGCAAGATTCTTGAACGCATGATAAACAAACGCCTCACGTGGGCACCAGAACATTTAAGTCTACTAAATAACTGGCAGTGAGGGTTCCAGAAAAAGCGGTCTACAGTAGATCACCTGGCCAGGCTAGAAACTGAAATCCTGAAAGCATTTGCTAACAAACAGCACGAAATAGGGATATTTTTTTGTATTCATAAAGCGTTTGACACAGCATGGCACTTATATATTTTGAACCTGCTATAGAGATTTATAGAGCGTTATAGAGGGAACATTCCCATAATTATCCAAGAATTCCTAAAGGAAAGATATTTCCAAGTGGCAGTTGGAAATACATTGTCCAAAGAAAGAAGACTCAAAACAGGTGTACCACATGGAGGTATTTTGAGTACAACTCTTTTTTAGATTGCAGTGAACAAGATAACTAATTGTCTGACCAATTTTAGCAGATTTCCCTTAAGGGAAATCAGCTATTGAGGTCGTACTCATGATGCGAGTTTCGAAAAATTTCTTCAAATGTCCATCGATCCTACCCAGGAGATGACGAAAATGAGGTCTGCGGAAAATTATATATATATATATATATATATATATATATATATATATATTTGTCTATTAACGCTCTAGCGGTCGCAATTTTTTTTTGATCGTTACCAAACTCGGAATTTAATCGTTTTATGTAAAAAGGAAGGTTCGTTAATGGCTGAAATCAGACCAGTGGGAGGGGGGATTTTTGAAAATTCAAGATATCTCCGTTATTATGCGTCGGATCGAAAAATTGTATAGATTAAATCTTATTGAAAATTAAATTTACTATAAATATTGTTCTATACATTTTTTCTGTATCTTGAATATTAAACGAGATATTTGCATTTGTATTCTGCGTGTGGACTCCAGTAGGCTATGTTCGGACTTTCCGCCGAGAGCTCTGGCGGCCGTTTCCATAACTATTCGCCCCTCGTGAATAGGTATAGAGGTTAGGTTAACTGTTTTTTGGGGCTAGAAACTACTGGGTTATTACGCCCTAAATAATGTTTTAGGTTTAGAGGTTTCTTACTACTGCAGTTGTTATTAGGCAGATTTCTCTATTGTAAAACTTCACGTGGGAAATCTGCTTAGTTTACGCAGCCCCTGCGTGACGGACTTTTTGAGTTTTGAGATATATGCAGATTCGTGATGCACGTGGGAAATCTGCTTATTTAACGCCGCCCCTGCGTGACGGACTTTATTTAATGTTTGGAGTGACCAACTGAACGCATTCCAATTTAGACAGAGCCAAACCAATGTATTTATGTATGTATTTAGATAATGCCGTTTGATAGTGTGTGGAAGGTTGGCAGTAGATAATAAATAGTGACTAGCCTAGCAGGAATGTGGGTAAACGGCTCTAGCTGAGGCTAATCCTTCATGGCCGCAAATCCATGTGATTAGTAATGTCCGTCAGATCATAGCTCAGGTATAAGTTGGCCTTTACTTAAACGGAATTATCCATTTAGCATATTTCCCTTGTGGGAAATCAAGTATTTAGTTTGTACTCATGACGCCATTTTCGAAACATTTCCTATACTGTCCAACGATTCTACTTAGAAGATGACGAAAATGAGGACCGGTCAAAATTATACAAATATATGTATTTGTCTATTACCGCTCCAGCGGTCGCAATATTTGTTCTATCGTTATCAAAGTATATATATATATATATATATATATATATATATATATATATATATGTCTGCTACTGCTCTAGTGGGAGCAATTTTTGTCTTATCGTTACCATATATAATCGTTGTTTATTAAAAAGAAAGATAAAGTTCGTTAACGGCTGAAAATGGATCAGTGGGATGGGGGTTTTAGAGAGGGGCAATTTTGAAAAAAATCGAAATATCTCCGTTATTAATTGTCGGAGTGTAAATAACTAATCTTATTGCAAATTTAATGTACTATGTATGTAATTCTCTACATATTTTTTTTTTTTTTTGTATCATGAATATTAACTGATATGTCATATTAAAATGGGCTCGGGTTGGCCGTGCGAGTTAAGGCGTTGGTCTTAATTTCGCGTGGTAGACTGCCTAGGCGGGTTCGATTCCCGCCCTGGGCAGTAGAAATGTATTTAGTGGCGGACTCATTAAATAAACTCCTTAGTACCACCCTGGCTAGGAAAGAGTGGTAACCTGTAGATAACCCGCCCCAAATAGCCATTGTAGTATAATGAAGACGTAAATAATAAACAAACAATATTAAAATAAGGCGTTATATCATGAGCCACTTGCGAAATTGCAAGCGTATAAACCAAATATGGTTTTCAAGAAACTTTTATTATGCGAGATACATGCAAACTCGTTGTGTGATGACGTCATCAATTAAGATTTTATGTTCTAATTCGAAAATGTTTATTTTATCTATACCATACTACATATTTAAACTTTTCAGTCAACGCTAAAAGTCACATGTGCTATTGGCTGAAATCGAGGGCGGGGGAGTGGCGGATTAGAGAAGGGTGGGAATTCGAAAATTCAAAATATTTCCGGCATTATAAGTTTGATCCTAAAATGTTATGTAACCAACCTTGTTGTTATGACGTTCAACAATTGTTCTATGCATATTTTGGTAATTCAAGTATTAAGCGAGTTATTCGCGCTTTTTTGTTTTCAGCTTTCATTAACCTCTCCCTCTCCTACACATAGTTATTATTTTTTTAATTATTATTAATAGAAATAGAGAATATTTGGTAATAGAGGTGATTGTTGTATGTTATACCAGAAGGTGGGAATTCTGCTTAGTTTACGCAGCTCCTGAGTGACGGAATTTATTTGACCTTCCATAAAACAACGGGGGGGGGCTTGTCTCCATGTTGCCATCTTTTCAAAGACAGGACGAATTGCTACAACCCTTGGTCCAGATGGGAATCGAACTGACACCTCCAAGAGCATAAACCCTCTCAAACATTAGCTAAATATAAACATAACTGGAGTCAGGGCTAAAGAGCTAAATATTGAGGAGAAGGCATGTTTATTTCAGGAAATGGACAGGTTGCTGTCCTTGGCTGGTAGGTAGCACCCCACTCGGCGTCTTTCGCAAAGCACTCCTTCCTTCGTCTTCTATAGATACACCTTTCTTTATCATTGCTTTTGGCGAATTTCCTAAAAGGAATTGGTTCATGTTATCCAATATTGCAATGAATGGTTATTTAATCAGGTTATGAATGTGAGCAGAGAAAATACTATCTTTGGAGACTATTTGGCTCGAATTGGTATCATCAGACTTAGGGGAATATTCCAAACGTCCATAAGATGTATATTAAGGTATATTTACGTAAGTGAAACAGTGAATAGACAACATGTAACAAATCTTACAGTTTACATCAATACATACCAAATATAACTCACAACATCTACAACACAATTAAGAGTCACCATCACAAATGCGCACAATTTCTAACGGAACAAGGACAGGCAGGACATTATTTAGAAAGATTTAAAATTCAAGGCAATGACAAATGTACTTGGAACTCACAGACAACACAAACGTTTTTACATATACTTTATGACTGTTCAACATTTAATCAAAATAGATCAAATTTAATAATGAACATAATTTTAAAAGGAGGTAATTGGCCAGAACCACCTCATATTATATTTAATAAATATAATAAAGAACTTATAAAATTTATCAAAAGTATAGATATGGATGTAGCAAAAATGCATTAGAATGTAAAGTTGATTGTGAGGAATGGGAATTATAATTCAATATATTTACCTTACGTAGACTCGCAAATTAAACATCGGTTGAGTTTAACTTTAGTTGATTTGTTTTTTTTTTTTTATCTTTTCATTTATTAATTTTATTTGTAATTGTCATAGTTATTTTCATATTTTACTATTTTTATTATTATTATTATTTTATATTATATTTGATTAGATGGTTGATTAACGTGTATATATTGTAAAATAAAAATTTATTTAAACATAATCATACATGTAATATGTCATGTGGCAATGGAACATGGATTCAAATAAATAACTTTTCATAGCGTTACTTGCAGGAGAAAAAAAATATATAAAATAAAAATAGCAGTATTTTATTTATAAAAGATTTAATACAAAAACCGTAACTTGCAGATGAATTACTTATAACTAATATGTTTGAATTTTTAAAGAGAACACTAAATTCTCAGGCTACAAATAAATAGTGAAACAAGTTGAAATGCATTCTTTCAAGCATTCTAACGAATTACGCATCAATATAAATACACAAATAAAAACATAATCACTTAGTTAAATTGCCATTTAACTGCCACTGAGCTCTCTAGCTGGCCTACAGTTACATTATGCAAAGATTATTAACACGTTTTTTTTTCCTCTATGTATTTCCTCTACATAGTAACCCTATGTGGAGGGATTTTATTTTCTGCACATCCCATGCATATTTGCATTATATGTGCATTTTGTCAAAACATTTAACAATTTTATATAATAATATATATGCATATTAAAATGTAAATAAGAACATGAAAATTAAACTTTACAAAAAAAAATTAAATGAGAACAATTAGGTTACAATTAAATAACCAATAAATTACATAATATTAATATTAATTTTCTTTCCTCTCTCAGATTGAGAATATCATAAGCTATTGCTTTTAATAAATTTAGATATTTTAAAAATAAAATATCAGGACTGATAGGCCAAGCGGGAATATAAGTCTTTACCTGTCTTCTTATGTCTTGAGTCAGTCTACATTCATAAATCAGGTGGGTGAATGTCTGTTCAGTGTAACTGTCGCATTTACAAGTATTTGAGTCAGTAATTTTGAATCTATATACGTAAGTACCTTAACACGTTAACTGCCAAGTAGAAGGAACTGCAGCTATCATTATGAATCGATGGTTACCTTGCTCAATATTGCTGTAGGAATCCATTGAATATCTAAAGTTAGACTCATTTCCTGGATTATCTATAGAACTAAAATGGAGCATTATTACACGATCCCAGCAATGATATCATATGAATATGCATTTTCACATCCAAATAACCCCTCCTAGTTCAAGATTCAGGTTGTCACAGAGCTTATATTATTATTACCTTGGTATCATTTACCAACAAATATAAAGAAGTCCGTCAAGCAGGGGTTGCGTAAACTAAGCAGATTTTCCTCGTGAAGTTTAATAATAGATAAACCTACATACTACTAACACAACACCACCGTGAACATTAAGTGAATAAATACAAACAGTAATAAGAACAGTTTTGCCAACAGCACACCGGAAAGAAAAACAATAACAAACATATCAGAATATAACATATTCATTTTAATGAAAACTTTGTACTATACCTAGTACTATAATTACTAATGAGTCAGAATAATTTTTATCTGAATCAATCAAATTTTAGTAGCCCAAGAATTTAAGACGGGGATGGGGGGCACAAGAACATATTTGCATCTATCTTGTATAATAATAAAGGTCTATGGAAAACAATATTTGGCATTTAAACTTCGAATATTGTGGTTTATTAAGTAGCAGTGTATTGTTTATGTAACATGAGTAGAATTGGGGGTTTCTTGAAGGCTGAAAACTGAAAAATGCAAATGTCTCGGTTAATATTCAAGATAATAAAAGTATAAAAAATATGTATAGTAAATTTAATTTGCAATAAGATTCACTCTATATACTTTTTCGAACCAACTTATAGTAACGGAGATATTTCAAATTTTCAAAATTCTCTTACCTCTAAACTCCCCCTCCACCTGGTCCAATTTGGGCTTGCTCTTTATTTTTACATAAAATGACTAAATACCGAGTTTGATAATGATCAAAACAATATTGCGACCGCTAGAGCGGTAACAGACAAATTATATATATATATATATATATATATATATATATATATATATATATATATATATATATATATATAGTTTTGAACGGACCCATTTTCGTTACCTACTGGGTAGGATCGATGGGCATTTGAAGACGCGAAGAAATTCTAATAGTAGGCTCTATAGCAGGTGTGGCAACCTTTGACATGTTGTGAGCCTAACTTTAGCGTGCAAATACGTTCGCGTGCCGCTTTTGAAAGTAGTATTATAATTTTTAACGATAGATATTAGACATTAAAAGACAATATAATTATAATACAATTTATTAAAATGACAAAATGAAATGAAAAAAAATAGGTAGAACATCGAAATTAAATCGTACAATTTGGAATTGTTACAAACAACGAAAGCTAAATAGCAACACCGAAATCAATGAGACACGAGCTTGAAATTGTGAAACTAATCCATTGATGATTGGGTTAATTCCACTGAAACAAAGACGAAAAGAATTTTCCAAATTATCGTCAGTCAGCCTTGTACGATGCTTTGATTTATTAACTTTCATCATTGAAAAGAACTGTTCGCATTTATAAGTACTGCCGAACGCACAAATCTCTCCTCATTTGGAGTAAGAAGTTTAATAATTTTTGTTTAATTGGGTTTCCAAAATGACTCGCGGGCCGGATCAAACCTTACCGTGGGCCGGTAGTTGCCCACATATTTCAGGTTTAGAGCGAGTGAGTAACAAACGGGAGGACAAACAAGAATTTCACAGGTCTACCAAACACTCAGAGCTGACCAGATAGATAGACATATTCTTCACAGGACAGAAAAAAAATTACTGAAATATATCTGAATATAACATATTAATTTTATTGAAAACTATTTATTATATCTAGTACTGTAATTAATAATGAATGAGAATAATTTCTATCTCAATAACTCAAATTTTAGTAGTCCATGAATAAAAAAAGGGCGGGTGGGGTCAACATAACCTATTTGTATACATACTTACTCAAAGTAGGAGCTTACACGAGTCTTCACCAATTTAGCGAGAGCCGAACACTTACGAAAACGACCAAACTAACTTTCAGCGGAATCGTACGAACAGAACCGACAATAGCCGAATATGAAAAATGGAAATATCTCTGTTAATCTTCAAGAAAGGGAAAAAATGTATATAACAATGTTTATAATACATCTTGTTTACAATGAGATTGGTTTTATACAATGTTTCGATTAGACGCAGAGTAACGGAGATATTTTGAATATTCGAAATTCTCCCGCCTATAATCCCCACTCCCACAGGTGTGATTTCGTCCATTAACGAACTCGACCTTTAGATTAGCATGTAGCACTTATATTTAAAGTTTCGTAATGATCAAACAAAAATTGCGACCTCTAGAGAGTCAACAAACAAACATATACTATTTAGTATTGATGGACATTTGAATTATTATTCGAAACTCGCGTCACCAGTATCGACTGTCAATAGCCTATTCCCTTTAACTTTCTTAGCAGTAGATTCCAGAACCTGCTGGAATCTTCTAAGAAATTAGAAATATTTCTTTGTCCATTATTACTATATAGTGTTATATTGGTATGAAATGAATGATGATGTGTGTTTGTGTTTACAGATATCTTTGACAGAGTGATGAAGTACAGCGAAGAGTACCACGATGTTGCTAGAATATGGCTGGGGCCTAGGCTGCTTATATTCCTAACCCATCCTGAAGATATTGAGGTAAATAGCCATAGAAGTACTAAATGTCCGCCACGCAAGGGCTGCGTTAACTAAACAGATTTCCGTCTGAAGTTTTAAAATTCCTGAATCTGCATACTTGTGACACTAAACAACACAGTGAATATTAAGAGAACAAATATAAATGCCATTGCGGTATCTTTCTGTCAATTTACATTTTAATAACCGGTGGTAGAAAGCGTTAGAATTTGTAAAAAAACAAAAAAAAACATGTCAGCCAACCTCTCGGAGCTGAAAGATTACTGAACTATATGGGAATATATTAGTTTTATTGAAGACTATTTACTTTACTATATCAAGTACTGCAATTTAAAATAAACCAGAATAATTTTTATCTCGAACATTCTAGTTTTAGTAATTCAAGAACAAAAAGTGGTGGGGGATCATCATAACGTATATGCATGTATCTCATCTAGAAACGTTTTGTTGGACACAATATTTGGTATTTCAGGTTGAAATAATACGGTTCATGATACGTTGTCTTGTTATAACGTGCGATGATAAAGGTGGGTTGGTGAAGGCTCAAAATTAAAACAACGTACATATATCGATTATTATTTGAGATAGGGAAAGAATGTTTATAATTACATTTATAGGTAATTTAATTTCCAATAAAATTGGTTATGTACAATTTTTTGATTTGACTTTTGGTAACGGAAATATTTCACATTTTAGAAAGTCCGCCCTCTAAACCCACCCCCTCCTACAATCTGATTTCAGCCATTAGCGAACTTGATATTTCTTATTACATAAAAGAATTAAATATCCAGTTTGGTAACCGTCAAACAAAAATTACACCGCTAGAGCAATAATATATATATATATATTTAAAAATTTTCATTTCAAACATTAACATATATTTCAACAGAATATACATACAGACAGACTTATACATTACTAAATTAGTAACAGGACGTGGTACACTAAATTCTTACTACCATCGATACAACATAAAAGACAACAATACCCTGCCCCTGTGATTACTCAACTCCACAAACAAGTCAACACTTAATATACGATTGCAGACTACTGACGACGAACGACAAAAACTAAAACAAGACAGAACAAAAAAATGGCAAATTATATACCTTATATATATATATATATATATTATATATATATATATATATATACATCTGCACGTGGGAAATCTGCTCAGTTTACGCAGCCCCTGCGTACGACGGACTTTTTTTTTTGTGTGTTTTTTGGCCGAGAAACTAGTACGAAAATTTTAAAAATCAATTAAATTATTTCATAGGTTCGACTTTCCACTATATGATTGGATAAATACAGCCCTGTTTATATAGGCGTATTCCAGGAAAAATGGAGAATGGGGGGGGGGCATTGCTAGAGCGTTAACAGACAAATATAAATATATATATATATATATATATATATATATATATATATATAATTTTGAACGGACGTCATTTTCGGCATCTCGTGGGTAGGATCGATGGACACTTGAGGAAAGTTTCTAAAATTGCGTCATGAGTACGACCTCAATAGCTGATTTCTCTTAACCGAAATCTGCTAAAAATGATTACCATTAGAGCATTAACAGACAAATATATATATATATATATATATATATATATATATATATATACACACACACAAACACACACACACACACACACGTTTCGAACGGACTTCATGTTCGTCATCTACTAGGTAGGGCCGTTGGACATTAGAAGAATTTGCGATTTGTCGGGAATCGCGTCATGAGTACGACCTCAACAGCTGATTTCTCTTAAGGGATATCTGCTAATTTTGGCAATCTGTAATTACCTTATGAATGTTTGTTGAAGAATAGTTTGGATAAAGGAGGACTTTAGGAAGTGTTGGTGGATAGAAAGTTGGTTCATGAGTAAGCTGTATAATGCAATACATACACTGTTGCAATTATCTAGGCGGCGTGTAATTAAGAAGTTGGAGCGAGGTAGAAAGAAGTGTGTATATATGCCGAGGTGTGTATATCAGCTGTATATAGCCTGAATATATATGCTCTTATAAACAGCTCAGCTTTCCCTAGGCCCATGGCTCGAATAGTGATGGCGCTCAATAGATATTGGCCGGTAACTGATATTGAGTAACTGCTACCCCAGTAGCAGGACAGGCCGCAACGATATCAACTACTCCCAATAACTGACTGGATAATTCTAAATTTTTTCAGGCATGAAATGGGCACGGACATCATAATTTGCGATGGCTCTGTTAGCTCTTTACATTCATATTGAAAAAAGCCCGTCACGCAGGGGCTGCGTAAACTAAGCAGATATCCCACGCGAAGATTTACAATAGATTAATCTACGAACATACATACGTAAATACGTAAACTGATACGACGCTCAATCGCTTCTGTAACGATATACGATTATAATAAAAATAAATAAATAAATTCTTTCATTTACAACCACTTATATTTTGGGTTTCCAACGCCATGTTCCTAAGCTACCTTGGAGCGTCCATCGGTCCTAGTTCAAAACGGATATCAGATTCTTGAACTATATACACTCCTTGTCCATATGCTTACTTATATCTTACTAAAGTCCCTCACGCAGGGGCTGCGTAAACTACGCAGATTCCCCTCGTGAAGTATAACAATAGATAAATCTACCGACTTTTAACAGAAAACCACCCTGAATATTAACTAAATGCTGACGGTAATAAGAAATCTTTCAGTCAATTTTAATAAACTCCCGACGGGAAGCTTCTGAAATTTAAACAAACAGGTCTGCAAACTCTCACCGGAAAGAAAACCGATTACTAAAATATATCAGAAGATAACATACTAATTTTATTGAAAACTATTTACTATATCGGAATAATTTTAATCTCAATCAATCAAATTTTACTATCCCAAGAAATTAAGACGGGGTTGGTCACCAGAACATTAAGTTTTCAATAATATTTGTTCTCTACAATTTTACGATAGAGAAATATATTACATTTTCGAAACTATCCCCCTCACAGTGGTCAGATTTCAGCCTTCAACGAACCTGATCTTTAGTTTTACATACAATTTTTATATATCGAATTCGGCACCGATCAAACAATAATTGCGACCACTAGAGCGGCAACAGACAAATATATATATATATAATTTTGAAGTTTTGAATCTAATAAATTTTGTAAAATTTTGACATTGAGTTATAAGTACGATGTCAATAGCTGATTTCCCCTCGAGGGATATATATTATGCTAAGTATTTCAGCAAACCTATAATATAATATATGCAAAGTTCTCCTGGAACTAGGGCATTATACACATTTCCTAACTACAGCCCTGTCCTATTTAGTCCGATCTCAATTCGACCTCCAAAATTACATGTTAAATCAATTATTCTATTACGTCGACTCTAATTATCGCAGGTATTTCCTTCAATGATAGCAAGTCTAGGAAGTATGCTAGCTTCCTGCTTAAGGGTGTGTATCCTGTTCCGAAGGAATAAATTAATATTAGATTTGCAAATATAAAAAAAAAAAAAAAAAAAAATAACTACATAAAATCAGTAATACTCTACTATTCTAACAAAAAGTTCCTCTGATTGAGTACTAATAATTTACTTAATTATTGAAAATATGTCAAATATTAGGAAATGGTGTAAAATTCATAATTAGGTGAGAATATTGAAGCTGCAAAACAGGACTTGGTGAAGGATTTAAGGGAGGAGAGGCTCTTTCACAGCCACACTTCCCTACTCTACTATTCGAGTAGCTTCTCAACATACCACTGTTGCTGAGCAGAATGAAGGAGTGTTGGTGAGCAGAGTACAGGCCGTAGCTAAATGACTGTAGACTGCGATCCATACCTACTATGTTGTTTGAAACCTTATTCAGCCATTTGTTTCCTTTCAGCAGATTTCCTTTAAGGAAAGTCAGCTATTGAGGTTGTACTCAAGACTCCGTTTTCGAACAATTTTCTCAAATGACCTTCGATCCTACCCAGGAGATGATCAAAATGAGATCCGTTCAAATCTATTATATATATTTGTCTGTTAACCTTCTAGCGGTCACAATTTTAGTTTGATCGTTTTCAAACTCGATATTTAAACGTTTTATGTAAAAAAAAAAAAATAATTGAGTTCGTTAATTGCTGTAGTCGGGCCAGTAGGAGGGAGGTTTAGAAGGAAGGAATATCGAAAATTCCAAATATCTCCGTTATTATACTTCGAATCGAAAAGTTGTATAGAACCAATCTTATTGCAAATTCGATGGTCTATAAATGTTGCTATGATCTGAGAGGATAGCTGACCTGTTTGTTTACAATTGAGACTCGGAGATTACTATTTATTTGTGGAGTTTATCAAAATATAGTACTGAAAGATTTCTCATTACCGTTTGTATTTATAAACTTTCATGCGGAAATCTGCTTAGTTTACGCAGCCCCCCGCGTAACGGATTTTTTAAATAATAGATATATATGAAATGACGTAAGAAAGTTTTGATTTATTAGTTTGACTATACTTCATTTGGAGATTGATTGTGTGTGGGGCCAAAAATTCAATATTACGCCAGGTGTTTATAGTATAGGTATAGGTTAGGTAGTATAGTTATAGGTATAGGTTAGGTAGTATAGATATAGGTTAGGTTGTATAATTCAGGTAAAGGTTAGGTAGCATAGTATAGGTATATGTGAAGAAGTATAGGTATAGATTAGGTTTTATAGTATAGTTCAGGTAAAGGTTAGGTAGTATAGTATAGGTATATGTTAAGCAGCATAGTATAGGTATAGGTTAGGTAGTATAGTTATAGGTATAGGTTAGGTAGTATAGCATAGGTATAGGTTAGGTAGTATGGTATAGGTACAGGTTAGGTAGTATAGTATAGGTATAGGTTAGGAAGTATGGATTAGGTATATGTAGGTTAGGTAGTATCCTATAGGTATAGGTTAGGTAGTATAGTTTAGGTAAAGATTAGGTTGCATAGTATTGGTATATGTTAGGTAGTATAATATAGGTATAGGTTAGGAAGTATGTTATAGGTATAGGTTAGGTAGTATAATATTGTCATAGGCAAGGTAGTAAAGTATAGGTTAGTATTCCTTAAAAGGTTTCCAAAGAACTTCAACATGCAGAGAAGGTCTACAATGTTTCCTCAGAATGGTTCCTCACAACTCGTCCTCATATGTTCATACTTGAATAAGAGAGTATCACATTACTAACCACCTTCTTCAGCTACTCTAAAAATGCATTATATTGCTTTGCTTGCGTATATTCTAATAATTGTTCTTGAATATATTGGTGTATGGATATATTTGTATTTTAAATTAGTTGTTAATGCCAAAATTTTATTTTTCTATTTTTTTTTTATTTGTTTCTGTCCCTAGATTCTGATGACGAGCGAGCACATTGACAAGGCTGTGGAATACGATTTTATGAAGCCCTGGATGGGAAACGGACTACTCATAAGCACAGGTATAAATCTAGCTTTATTTTTGTAATATTCATTAATTTCTTTAAAACTATTGTTTATATCTGTTAGCAACCTTGGATTTCCTACACATAAAATGTTGATCAATACAATCAATAATACCTTGTAAAGGTGTATCACAAGGTGAGACCGGTATTAACAAATTCTTCTCTAGCCTAAAAGCATCTTTTTTGAATGAATTTAAAAGGACAGCTATTTTACGCCCTTCGTCTACAATATTATTACACAAAACAATACTGGTGATGGTCTGGCCTTTTATAAATAGTCCAATTAGTTTTTAATGAAAATTCACTTTCATGATTAATACAATTTTGGCTACTCACATTTTTCCTATCTTCTACCCCAGCTGTAACATTTGGAGGATTCTTTTTCTTCCGTCCTCCCCTTATTAGCAGATTTCTCTTAAGGGAAATCAGCTATTGAAGTTGTACTCATGACAGAATTTTCGAATTTTTTCTTCAAATGTCCATCGATCCTACCTAGGAGATGACGAAAATGAGGTCCGAACAAAACTGTATATATATCTATCTATCTATATATCAGGTGGAGTTCATCCAGGGTTGAACGACGATCTTTGCGAATTGCATTGTCGATTTCTGCGAAAATTTCGTCCGTCACAACTGAGGGTCTGCCTCTCCCACTTTCATCCTCAAGTGAATGTCTTCCCGCCTTAAATTCACGTACCCATCTCCTCACCATTGACTCACTCATTACACCTTCTCCATAAACAGAAATGAGCTGTTCGTGAATTTGAACTGATTTGAAACCCTGTGCATAAAGAAATTGAATCACTCCGCGCAAAACAACTCGAGAGGGAACGGGGATCGAGGTGGCGGGACGTGACATGGAGGGCTCCATTTCAACTACCTGCCCTGACGTTGGTAATTGACCGACTGAGGTCCCCCACCTCTCATTCTATTCCCCCACCTCTCCTCTTTCGAGCGGTGTTGCCGGATTTGGCAAAAACCACTCCTACCGCCCTACAGACCAAAACGGAACTTATTTTCTGGACGACCCTCGTATATTTGTCTGTTACCGCTCTAGCGGTCGCAATGTTTGATCGTTGCCAAACTCGATATTTAGTCGTTTTATGTAAAAAGAAAGATCAAGTTCGTTAATGGCTGAAATTGGACCAGGGGAGGGGGGTTTAGAGGGGGAGAATTTTGAAAATTCGAAATATCTCCGTTACTATAAGTCGGATCGAAAAAGTGTATAGAATCAATCTTATTGAAAATTAAATACACTATAAATAATGTTATATACATTTATTCTTTATCTTGAATATTAACCGAGATATTTGCATTTTTCAGTTTTCAGCCTTCAGTAAACCCCCACTTCTACTAGTGTTACATAAATAATGCTCTGTTATATAATAAAATATATTAATTGAAGCCTAAATACCAAATATTGTTTTCATTCAACTTTTACTTTGTGAGATATATGCAAATACGTTCTGTTGACTCCCCCCCCCTTCTTTTGTTTTTGGATTACTAAAATTTGAGTGATTGAGATAAAACTGATTCTGATTCATTACAAATTACACCACTTGCTTTAGTAAATTGTTTTCAATAAAATTAATATGTTATACTCAAATATATTTCATTAATTGTTTGTCTTTCCGGTCTATCTATGCAGCGCTACGAGGTTGGCTGGCCTGTTTGTTTACAATTCAGCATTGTATTGTACATTTACTGAGTATTCACGATAGTGTTACCTGTATGTATATTTATCTATTGTAAACCTTCGCGTGGGAAATCTGCTTAGTTTAAGCAGCCCCTGCGTGACCTACTTTTCTGTAATGCTCATTTAACATATCCAAATACACCACATTACTTTCATAGTCAACATAATAATCCATTCTTATCTTAGTAGTACAATACAATGATTTATTATTTTGTTTTACACACGTGTCTTTTTATCATATGTTAAAACAATGTATCAATATACCACAATTTTATAAAAGTTCAGCACGCAGCCCTTGCGTAATAGAGCATATTCCCCTATAGCATGTAACACTCTTATGTCAACCAGACGTTACTTTAACTTGGGCAATTAGTATGAATGTATAAATTTCTAGAACTATTGTACTACATTACATTATTAACATGATTGACTCTATAACATCTACCGGTAAACACAACAGAGATAAATTATCCGACCTCCCCTTCGTATTCTTTATCAATTTACTGTATATATATATATATATATATACTTGTTCTAAAATCATCAATAAGAATTGTACATCATCATTTATATAAAAAATAAAGATAAAAATAATAAGCTGCACTCTCACCTGAGATACCCCCCTAATTTACAATATTCAAATTATTCCAACTTTTCGCATACATTTTAAATAAAATTAAAAAAAAAATAAAAACATTATTACCAGAAATTGGCAGATTAGGAGGCTGACCATACAGGTACCCTCAGAACGAGGACAGCTTATTTTGTTTGTTCGTTATATATTATAATATTAAATATACATTTTATTCAGCTTACTATATACGTTTTACTCAGTTATATTACATACTTTTTACTCAGATATACAATAGAATTTGTATTCAGACATACTGTATACTTTTTACTCAGATATACTATATATTTTTTATTCAGCTATACTATATACTATTTACTCAGATATACAATAGAATGTGTATTCGGACATTCTGTATACTTTTTACTCAGATATACTATATACTTTTTACTCAGATATACAATAGAATTTGTATTCAGACATACTGTATACTTTTAACTCAGATATACTATATACTTTTTACTCAGATATACTATATACTTTTTACTCAGATATACTATATATTTTTATTCAGCTATACTATATACTTTTTACTCAGATATACAATAGAATTTGTATTCAGACATACTGTATACTTTTTACTCAGATATACTATATACTTTTTACTCAGATATACTATATACTATTTACTCAGATATACAATAGAATTTGTATTCAGATATACTATATACTTTTTACTCAGATATACTATATACTTTTTACTCAGATATACAATAGAATTTGTATTCAGATATACTATATACTTTTTACTCAGATATACTATATACGTTTTACTCAGCTGTATACTATATGCTAAAAATCTGGAATTAAGTACCTCAGGAATGGTTGGTACTTGTACTTGAAACGCTTCACTCTTTATTTAGCTAAGACTATTGTCTCCCTGCCAACTATGAGAATATATTATAACAATAGGTAATTATTGTATTTGTCTCTATTAGAATAATTGAGGAGGCCTGCAGATAATCGTGAGAAGTAACGCCTCTAGCAGTTGCAGCCATATTCGTGACACTTCCGCCATTCACACATACCCTAATTGGCACTATTTTCATTCAAGGTTTCACAGATTATTAAATCTATTTTCATCAAGATCTCTTGTTTTATTGACACGAAGTTTCATATTCGTGTGTTAGGGCGAGCATGTGAGTGTGGGTGTGAGCGTGTGTGTGAGAGAGAGGATGTGTTTTTGAAATCTCCAGTTACCGTACTGTACTAGTCTTCATTTTTGTTTCATCAATATAAAACTCGTTATATCACATTTTCATGTAAAACAAGAGATTAAGCTACTATAATGCGAGCAGAAGTTGGGAAAAACGAAATTCTTAATCTGGCTATTAGTAAAGACTTAAACTTGGAGGTCGGTTAAACTACAGCGTTAATTAAACAAGACAAACCTGAAACGTTGGTTAGACTATGTATTCTCTGAATAACGTTGCTTATATTAATATAACAAGACTAAGCTTCAACGTATTCAACGTTTAGATTACGTTCTTAACTCAAGAAGACTTCAAAAATTCAAGGTTGATTTGATTGTTTTAATTCAACAAGTCTTAAGCTTCGAAGTTGGTTACGTATAACGTCAGCTAGACTAATGTCTCAATTTAACAAGACTTACGCTTCAAGGATGGTCAGACTATAGTCTTAATTTTACTAGACTTAAGCTTCAAGGTTGGCTAGACAACTTCCTGTAGTGTATGTGGGATGACCAAATTGTTGGCTACGCTTCCACTATAACAATTTATTGAAACGGAAAAAGCGCTTTCGATGCTGTGCATCATCGTTAGTACCCGAAGGTTTTCGATGTTGACCTGACGGCTCTTGGAGCTGGACTGGATCGAAAACCGTCGGGCACTGACGATGATGCACAGCATCGAAAGCGCTTTGCCGTTTTAATAAATTATTATAGTGAAAGCGTAGCCTACAATTTTTTCATCCTACATACATTAGAAGTCACTTCCACCTACCAGACTACCATCTCAGAACTCCTGTAATTTAGCAAAACTTGTGCTTCAATGTTGTTTAGACTTATGTCTCAATTTAAGAAGACTTAAGATTTAACGTTGGTTAGACAACTGTCTTAATTTTACACGGCTTCAACTTTTAGGTTGGATAGAGTACAGTCTTAATTTAACAAAATTTAAGCTTCCAGGTGGGTTAGATTACTGTCCCTGAAGGCTAAACTTTGTAAACTTGTTGGTCACTAAAACATATTTTTATCTTAACGTAATTTTTAAATATATAATACGATTGCAGGTTCGAAATGGTACAGCCATCGGAAAGTGATTGCCCAGACATTCCACACTCAGATTCTGAGAACCTTCATGGACAGATTCAACGAGTACTCCAAGAGAACCGTCAAGAGGATGGCTCCGGAAATAGGAAAAGAATTCGACGTCAGAGGCTACTTGGCCAAGTTCACCGCAGACACACTTCTCTGTAAGACTCTGTTAAAGTCCACTATACTTAGTTGACAACTCTCTTAGTAAGTTTGATCCATTGGACTACAATTAGTATATAACTTCTTGTTGAATGGGTACACTTCTGGAAATCGAAGCTATTTGTTGTTGATGTAAGAATTTTAACAAGACTGGATTTTTCTGAGTCAAGTTGCATAACTACTGTCACCATTTACAGGCCTATTTCATTACACTCGTCTGCGTGTCACATATCTTCCTGCTCTCTCCTCTCTAATGTTTTGTCTATATTATGGCGCTATTTCCTCATTCAACATCAGCAGCCTTCTGGTTCAGAATTCCTTTTTAGCAGATTTCCCTTAAGGGAAATCAGCTATTGAGGTTGTACTCATGATGGAATTTTCGAAATTTTTCTTCAAATGCCCATCGATCCTACCTAGTAGATGACGAAAATGAGGTCCGTTCAAAACTGTATATATATATATATATATATATATATATATATATATATGTATACATATTCATGTGTGTGTGTGTGTGTGTGTGTTTGTCTTTTACCGCTTTAGCGGTCGCAAATTTTGGTATATCGTTACCAAACTCAATATATTGGTGTTTTACGTAAAAAGAAACATCACGTTCGTTAACGGCTGAAATCGGACTGGGGGAGGGGGGGGGTTTAGAGGAGAGGATTTTCGAAAATTCGAAATATCTCCGTTACTATACGTCGGATCGAAAAATTGTTCAGAATCAATCTTATTACAAATTTACTTTACTATAGATATTGTTTTATACATGTATTCTCTATCATGAATATTAACTGAGATATTTGCATTTTTATAAAATCGACGGCTAACGAACTAGAGTGACTTTCCCGCCGAAAGCTAGTTCGGCCGTATCCTTGATTGCTCGCCTCTCGTGGAATTTCTCTATTGTAAAACTTCACATTGGAAATCTGCTTAGTTTACGCAGCCCCTGCGTGACGGACTTTTAACATGTTTATTATCTCATTATTTAATTATACTGCATTGCTCAGATTCAGTAGTGTATGCAAATGATTCTGTGATATTTACAAGAATCTAAAAGGCGGACTCTGAGTATCCATGTGTGTTACAGCGTTAAGTGTCTGAATACACTTGGTAAACGTTGGCGTGGATTGGATTCCCGCCTGGGGAATAGTTATATGCTCCCTATTTATTGAAATGCTTATAAACCCAGCCGGTATCACCAGCTACCGGGTCACCCACCCATGTCAGTTCCATTACACCCCGTACAAATTACCATCTCCCTTAAAATGGAACCATGTTCAGTAGAAGGGGAACTATCATTTCTCACCCCCGGTGGGTTACACCACCTTAACACCTTCATCTAAAGATATGCTGGGTCTCAGATAAAAAAAAAAAAAAAAAATGCTGATGAGATAATATATTTTGGGTATTTATCTATTATCGGGAGGGCACCCATTTAAAAACGGTTATTAAATCATATTTTTTAAAACAAAAGCACTTTATTATTCAAAATAACATTTCTAGAATTTATTTGAATGACAAAATGTAATTATAAATTAGCGTAACCCCCAAAACTGGACGATATCGCAGAGTAGCTACATAAAGTGGTCGTCCCCGGCCTTCGTCTGCCACATCAACTCTGCAAGGTAGCTGCAACCAAATGGTGCAATACTAAACCATCACCAAGTGGTGTTAATAAACGATCATTCATTTTCTGATACATCAAAGAAACAGAATGGCTGAGATAACCGAGTCAAGTAGGTAGATAGATAGATTTTATTGGCTTATGTTTACAAACCCGTTGCCAAGAATCTGGACAATTACTGTTACTATGGTTATTAATATATTATAACGTATTAAAAAATGTGTGAATAAAATAATAATAATTTTCGAATTACAAATGAACAATATATACATTGGCATGTAATAAAATATAAATATTAATCTAAATAATAATACTTAATTCAATAAATCATAATTTAATGCAAATGTAGATTAATTAATTTTTTTTTAAGATTTACGAGAAACAGAATACTAATAATAAGTGAAAATTAAATATAATAAATAATGTGCCGATTATTGTTGCTTAAGCACTCCCATAAAATAATAAAATTCTTTCTTTTATACTGTTACTTTCGCAAATGTTTAAGATACAGAAAACAACTTTAACTTTATTTTCACTATTGTAATTCGAAATAGTTATTCTCTTTGAGCCACTATTTATTTGTCAAGGAATTTTACCCTGTGTGATGTAAAAGCTGGGCAATACAGTAGTAAATTTTTCAAATGTAGATATATATATTTTTGGCACCATTTACATGCCTCTCCAGTTTTTACAATGTGAGTCCTGTTTCTATAGGATAATTTTAAATATTCACGAAACGAAATCCTTATTTGACTTATTTTTAGTTTTATTTTATTTATGTTTGTGTGAAACGTTAAATAATTTCCAGGGAGAAAGTACAAATACTTCTATAAATTCAGCTGTAATTTGAGTTAAGAAATCTATCAACGTGAACGAAATGGAAATGGTATATAATAATCTAGTCAAGTATGAACTGCCTAAAGCGATAGCAATGCCAGCGAATAGCTATAATCGGTTTTGAATTGGTAAATATTTTATCTGTAAATAATGAGTGGTCTCGCGTTAACCATGTTGTCATACATAAATTCCAGAAGTTTTATTTTATTAGCAGATTTCTCTTAAGGGAAATCAGCTTTTGAGGTCGTACTGATGAGGCTATTTTCAAAAATTGTCTTCATATGTCCATCGGTCCTACCATGGAGATGACGGAAATGAGGTCCGTTAAAAGTTTTATATATATATATATATATATATATATATATATATATATAAAATTTCCATGTCACAATGTTAGTTACCGTACTCTTTCGAAACGGCTTTACCGATTTTTACCAAATGTTATATGCGTATTCAGAGAATCGGCTACTATCTATTTTTCATACCCGTAATTGATAAGGGTTGTTCACTCTTAACATTTTTTTATTAATTTTTGGACGACATTTTTTGTTTTTATTTTTTTATAATGTGGCATTAAAAAATACATACAACCCTAAATTTTTACTTTTTTATCACCAACCCCTATTTTTTTATAGCCATTTTAGTAATTTAATCATTATCATCCCGCTCGATAACTGATCAATTATAGCAGATGTACCAATTCAATTCAAACGAATTCAGTTTCCGATTAGATTTCCATTTGCAATGGCAATCAACAAATCCCAAGGCCAAACGATATCTATTTGTGGCTTAGATTTGAGTACACCATGTTTTTCACACGGGCAATTGTACGTAGTGGGTAAACCATCCAGTTTGTTTGTGCTCGCTAAAGATGGGCTTACAAAAAATATTGTTCACGCTATAGCATTAAAAGATTGATGTTGTTTGTTAGTGTTACTGTCGTAATTAATATGTGATATGTAATTTTAAGAAATAAACTATAATAACTTAAAAATAATATTGTTTGGCGTTTGTTATTTTTATATTCCCTTATCGTTCAAAGCGCTCCATTCCTATATCAGGCATATACCACACACTTATAATAAGTAAGTTACTTTTTGTCTACACTTGAATTTGTCTAGAAGCTAGAAATAATTTATAAGGCAAAACAACGTTTGCCGGGTTATCTAGTATATATATATATATATATATATATATATATATATATATATATATATATATATATATATATATTTGTGTGTTAACTCTCTCGCGCTCGCAATTTTTGTTTGATCGTTACCAAACTTCATATTTAATGGTTTAATGGAAGGTCAAGTTTGTTAATGGCTGAAATCGGACAAGTAGGAGGTGGGGGGGGGGTTAGAGTGGAATCTTTTAAAATTCTAAATATCTCCGTTACTATACGTCGGATTGAAAAATTGTATAGAATCAATCTTATTGAAAATTAAATTTACTTTAAATATTTTTATATACATTTATTCTCTATCTTGAATATTGACCGAGATATTTGCATTGCTATTAAGTATGTGCGGATAACTGACGAGATGAGAACAGCTAACTTCGGTTCTATTGTAGTCGTAAGCTTCCACCATAAACTAGTTTGGCCGTTTCCGTAACTGTTCGGCTCTCGTGAAATTTCTCTATTGTATAACTTCACGGGGAAAATCTGCTTAGTTTACGCAGCCCCTGCGTGACGGACTTTTAAATAATAAAGTGATTTTCCTTCAAGTATGATTTGATAATTGTCTTTAAAAGGGAGGCCTCCCGATAAGTACCATTATATTGTCCTAAACCCTGTTCTGCTTAACTGTGTCAGCTGTCATCAACGCTTTGGGCATTAAAGACAACCAGAGCAATAAATATATTGTATGTTTTTATGTGTAAACTTATAAAATAGATATATTCTCAAGATCATTACAAATACATACATTTCCAGCAACCGTGATGGGAGCTAGTGATCTCTACGACACCGTTGACTACTCCAGATCCACTACCAGGTAATCAAAGCAAAGCAATAAATGACATTCATACTCATATATATAATACATGGATAATATTGTGTTGTCAGGATGTGCACCTTGGTTCATCTCAGGCAGACCAAACCTTTCCTCAGGCCGAATCCTATTTTTCATTTGACCAACTATGGAATTGAACAGAGGAAAGTTCTTTCCATCATCCACAATTTCTCTGAAAAGGTAAGTGAGGCTGAATTAATACGACGTTTGTTAATTATTTTAATTCCTTAATTAGCGTCCTCTTAACGCCACGCCATCTTATTTCTGGCAGATTACGTCAAGGGAGTTTATTTGGTAAAATCGGCACATAGAAAATTAAACTGTAAAAGCATGTTGCTACGTTAACTACATGAATGGCCGTCACGCAGGGGCTGCGTAAATTAAGCAGATTTCCTACGTGAAGTTTTACAATAGAGAAATCTGCATACTAGTAACGAGTCTCTAAGCCAGTTTTACAAGAGCCGAACAGTTACGGAAACGGCCGAACTAGCTTTTGGCGGAAGCATACGACTACAACCGAAGTTAGCTGTTCGAATCTCGCCCGTTATCCGCACACACTTAATAAAAATGCAAATATCTCGGTTAATATTGAAAATAGAAAATAAATGTACATTACAATATTTATAGTAAATTTAATTTGCAATAAGATTGGCTCTATACAAGTTTTCGATCCGACGTACAGTAGCGAAGATTTTTCGAAAATTCCCTCCTCTTAACCCCCCCCCTCCCACTGATCCGAATTCAACCATTAACGAACTTGATCTTTCTTTTTGCATAAAACGAGTAAATATGGAGTTCGGTAGCGATCAAACTAAAATTACGACCGCTAGAGCGTTAACAGAGATATATATAATTTTGAGCGGACCTCATTTTCGTCATCTCCTGGGTAAGATCGATGAACATTTGAGGAAGTTTTTCAAAACTCGCGTCATGAGTACGACCTCAATAGTTGATTTCCCTTGAGGGAAATCTGCTAAAACGTTGATTATTAGTGTTCTTTTCGTTTGAAAAATCAAATACACAACAAACTTTAACGTTTTTATCACTTCACAAATTATTGACGATCACTTCCCACTTTTACTAATCACTGTATGCACTTGACTTTCTTAAAACACAGCACAATAACTCACGATCACTTGTCATTCACTGTACAAATTACTGACGTTCACTGATATTCAATAGTGAAAACTGAACTGTCAGGAATATAGCTAGTTTCTGTGTAGCTAGGATATGTATCTACAATAGATAAGATGTGTCAGATTTTCAATTTTCCATTGCTCATGATAAAGAACGATCTGCATGAATCTCTGTCAAATATAAATAAATTCCGTCACGCAGGGGTTGCGTAAACTAAGCAGATTTCCATCTTGTAGTATAGTAATAGATAAATCTACATACTGGTAACACAACACCACCGAGAATAAATACAAACGGTAATAAGAAATGTTTCATCCAATTTCAATAACCTACCGACAGGAAGCGTTAGGTTAGAAATGTAAACAAACGGGTCTGCACCCCTCACATCGGATAGAATAAAAATGCAAATAACTCCGTTACTTTTCAAGATAGAGAATAAATGTATAGAACAATATTTATAGTAAATTTAATTTGCAATATGATTGGTTCTATAGAAGTTTTTGATCTGACGTATGGTAACGGAGATATTACGAATTTTCAAAAAACCTCCCCTCTAAACCCCCCCTCCCCCAAGTCCGATTTCAGCCGTTAACGAACTTGATCTTCCTTTTTACATAAAAAGAATAAATATCGAGGTTGGTAACGATTAAACAAAAATTGCGACCGGATAGAGCAGTAACAGACAAATATATATATATATATTATATATATATATATATATAAAGATATATATATATATATAAAATTTTGAACGGACCTCATTTTCGTCATCTCCTGAGTAGGATCGATGGACATTTGAAGAAATTTTTCGAAACTCGCGTCATGAGTACGACCTCAATAACTGATTTCCCTTCAGGGAAATCTGCTAAAACTGTAGACAATCTTTAAAGTTATATTTATAAGAATATTTAAATGTTTCTGAATTAAAAAAAATAATGTAATTTAAAATAAATTCTAATTAATAACGAAATTCATTTTATTGTAAAATAATCAAGGCATTAATGTCACTGTAAAGTGTATCCTAAATCATAAGATAAATCCGATTTTTTTATTTTTGTAAGAGAAACACATAAAATATTTTCAGGTTATAAAATGGAAACTAAGTAATGGATCTAAAAAAGCAGGAGTTAATGACGAAAATAATGAATTGGAGACGGCCATATTGGAGAATAAAGTAGCCAAAGAGACAGGAATACTGTTTGCTCAGTCTTCGGGACTCAAGGATGACCTCGATGTACGATTTGGTAAGCACCCAATATACGCCTTCCCGCCAAATATTACCCCCTGTCAACCCTAAGCACCTCCCGCCAAAACTGCAGACAGGACTGGTAGCCTCAAGGATGACCTCGGTGTACGATTTGATAAGCACCCAATATACGCCTTCCCGCCAAATATTACCCCTCCTGTCCACCCTAAGCACCTCCCGCCACAACTGCAGTCAGCACTGGTAGTTACAAGGATGACCTCGATCTATGATTTGGTAAGCACACAATGTACGCCTTCCCGCCAAATATTACCCCCTCCTGTCAACCCTAAGCACCTCCCGCCACAACTGCAGTCAGCACTGGTAGCCTCAAGGATGACCTCGATGTACGATTTGGTAAGCACACAATATACGCCTTCCCGCCAAATATTACCCCCTCCTGTCAACCCTAAGCACCTCCCGCCACAACAGCTGTCAGCACTGGTAGCCTCAAGGATGACCTCGATGTACGATTTGGTAAGCACACAATATACGCCTTCCCGCCAAATATTACCCCCTCCTGTCAACCCTAAGCACCTCCCGCCACAACTGCAGTCAGCACTGGTAGCCTCAAGGATGACCTCGATGTACGATTTGGTAAGCACACAATATACGCCTTCCCGCCAAATATTACCCCTCCTGTCCACCCTAAGCACCTCCCGCCAAAACTGCAGTCAGCACTGGTAGCCTCAAGGATGACCTCGATGTACGATTTGGTAAGCACACAATGTACGCCTTCCCGCCAAATAATACCCCCTCCTGTCAACCCTAAGCACCTCCCGCCACAATGCAGTCAGCACTGGTAACCTCAGGGATGACCTCGGTGTGCGATTTGCTACCAAGGGGTGGTGATAGTGGGTTGATCCTAAAATCCTAATGAGGCATGGTGGTAATGGGTTGATCCTAACTTCCTACCAAGTAGGTTTATCGTAAGTTTCTACAAAGGAATAATGGTAGCAGGTTGATCCTAACCCACTACCATGGAATGGTGGTTGCGTGTTGATGCTAACCCTCTACCACAGAATGTTGGTAATGGGTTGAGCCTAAGTCATTATGAAGGAATGGTGGTAGTGAGTTGATCCTAACTCCCTGTCAAAGAATGGCAGTAGCTGGTTTATCGTTACTCTCTACCAAGGAATAGTGGTAGCAGGTTGATCCTAACCCCCTACTAAGGAATGGTGATAGTGGGTTGATCCTAACTCACTTTACAACCTTCACTCCATACAAGTCGTCGTCTATTTGAATTGGTTACATTGTAGAGCCCTCCCCTCTCCTTTCTATTGCTTATTGTATAATAGTGATAGTGAGTGAAATGCCCGATAACATGAACGGAGAAGATGGCTAATGGTTGAGGGAACAAGGTGTTCCACCTTGGCAGAAATGGCCAGAAAGGACTGAACACCGGAGAAAAGATGCAAGAGAAGACCCTTATTTGACAAGTCAGGTATGTATATATATCTGATTAGGAACACAACTGTTGAGCCGGGGGAAAATGAAAGCTGAAACGCCGGCCACAAACTTGAAAATCAACTCTTATTTCCAAACACCCCATTGTACTAAATACAAATAGAGCATGAGTGTAGACTCCAGTCTTACCTACTTACATGTTGTATATGAGATTCCTTCTCTTAGTAACTCTCTCAATCTCTCGTCTCCATTCTCTCTCATATATTACATGCATACCTCTATATAAAACAATATTATATTTGTTTATTAATTAAGTGAAATATAATTTTCAGAAGAAAAAAAGAAAAATGCATTTCTAGATACTATCTTAGAAAAAGCTTTGAAAAATGAAACATTTACACTTGACGAAGTAAAGGAGCAATTTGATACTGTGATGTTTGAGGTAAGCAATCTTGGTGATGTAGGATTTAGTTGGTGGATGAGTATGAATGTATATTGAATATGTGTTGATGTTGCAGGGGCATGACACTACAGCTAGCCTCACCAGCATGTTCCTATGCATGATGGCGGTATATCCACAAATACAGGTATCTATACATAGCAAACATGGACATCTTAATTGTTCTCTTAGTCTTAACCCTTTAATTGTGGAAAGCCACTATAGTGGCTTCGATCAAGCTACTATAGTGGCTTTACACAATGACAGGGTTAATCGTGCTCTTGTACTCCTAATATAATATACCATATCTCCCTTCCAGTACATCCCATCAATCTATGGTATAATATAATAAACAAGGAAATTTTCAGAAATATACACATAAACATACACAATTTTGACTATGAAGTCCCTCTTTTGAGTACTGCATTTTCATTCATGGTCTCACATATACATTTACAAATGGCAAAAACAGAGAATAGTTAATTATTATACTCGTCAATCAGAAATTTAGATATTTATAAAGTTAATATAAAAACTACTGACAACTGTTTCACACCTGTCAAAAGGAGTTGGAGCAATACTTCACCAGTTTTACGCAAGAGCAAACAACAAATCAGGATGGGGAAGCTTGAAACTAGTTTGAATGAAGAAAGCCTTCCTCTAAACATTATTGAAATACTAGATGATAAAATGAATGACGTCTGAAAAAAAGTGATTTTCAAGAAATTTCAGGTCAATTATCTCAAGTTTTGAAGGAAAATGAAACACCTTTTTGTCGAGTTGTGTTATTGGAGTTATAACAGGAAAGGAATGGAGTTACTTTAGTGAATTATTAAACCCAGAAATGAAATCTAACCCTTTCATGTATGCACCATCATTACTTTAGACGCTCCCTTTGGGTATAGTGAACTGTTCGCAGTATTATGCAAGGCTGAGTGGGAAGCCACCTGGTTATGATAGAATCTCTGGAGAATTTTATAAGAACTGACCCAAAATATTTTTAGAAAAAATGTTAGTTATTTTTAATTACATTTGTGACACAGGAGATATTCCAGATTCCTTCAAAATTCCATAATATTCCCCTTGCTTACTAAAATAAGATAAAAATAATACCAGCAGCAATCGAACAATAAGTTTCATAGATAGATATTACCAAATTATTCACTGGTTTGCTACATCTGAGGTTTGTGGAGTGGGTAGAGGATAACAAAATACTTAAGGAATATTAGGCTGGTTTTTGAAAGACATACTCCACGGTAGATAATTTATTCTCATTATTATACATAATAAAAATAAAAACTGCTCCCAAAAGGAAAAAATTTATCCTAATTTTTTGTTGATTTCAAGTCAGCATTTGGCTCCCCTGATCGAATAGCTGTTTGCGGTTTTATAAGCTGTTAGCTTTAAGACTCTCAAAAAAATGTATAAATATTTTACAAGCCTTATATAAAAATACTAAATCTAGAGTGTGGACAGACAAAGGAGTAAGCAAAGAATTTGATACAATGTGTTCTTTATTACAAGGATGTCTGTTGTCACCTCATTTATTTACTTACTTCATCAAATTCCAGATTTTGTAGGGGGAGGCATTTCTTTTGCAGGACTTAAAATTAATTGTTTAATGTATAATATTACTGACTGAAAAGCCTCAAGTCCTACAAAACATGATTAATAAAATACGTGAATATTGTGTCCTATGGAACTTGAAGGTAAATCTACAAAAATCAAAATATTTAGAAGAGGGGGGAAATTATATAAAGAAGAAAAATGGAATTATTTGAGTTCAAAAGTAAATGTAGTAAATGAGTGTAGATATTTAAATATACTGCTCACTCACTCCTCAATTGGCATGGAAGCAGCTATTCAAGGAAAAGATGTCAACGGCCATATTTGGAATTAATGCTACCTGCCAGAATTTTGTTGCCAACATACCAATGGAATCAAAGTTTAGCATATTTGAAACAACCTTCAGAGTGGTTATATGTCATGGGATGCAATTTTGGGGTCATGAAAAGTATGATGAGGTTGATCACTACAAAAATAATTCATTAAACAAATTTTCTTACTTCCCAAAAACTGTCTAGATTATATTTGTTTTTAGAAACTAAACGTTACCCACTTTAATTTTTCACATTTAAATTATTTTTTAATTATTTGAATAAAACTTTAAATCTTCCAAGTCATCGTTGGCCCAGAATAATCAATCGCTGAGTATGTAATTGAAAATTTGTTTACAAAACTCTAATGTATTAGTCAGGAACTGCTGACTCAAATTCAACATAAATTTGATTGATTGAAATAAAAATTATTCTTATTCATTATAAATGACAGTACTTGATGTAGTAAATAGTTTTCAATAAAATTAGTATGTTATATTCTGATATATTTTAGACACTGTTTATCTTTCCGGTCAGATGTTGGCAGACCTGTTTGTTTACATTTCCCACACTTCCTGTCAGGAGGTTACTAAAATTTACTGATAAATTTTTTATTACCAATTACATGACCCTGCATGACGGACTTTTTGTCATCTCCTGGGTAGGATTGATGGACATGAAGAAATTTTTCGAAAATCACACAATGACAACAACCTCAATAGCAGATTTTCCTTAAGGGAAATCTGTTAAAAAGACAAGTACAGGATATTATCTCATTTATTGGGCTCAGACATAAATCGTAGTAGCTGATAAGCACATTTCGCATTATAATTAGTAGTAGTATAATTGAGAATATTCTAGTTATTATATTCTTGCTGCTTGCTGTTCAATTAAAAGTAAATAACAAAGAAATATATGTTTTGTATTTAGACGAACTTTGTATGGAATAGGCCAATAAAGCTTTAATTATTGTAAAATGGAGAAAAACAACTAGGCTTGCCATTAGTTAATGAGTTTTCCTGTTTCAGAATAAAGTTGCAGAGGAGTTGTACAGTATCTTTGGTGATTCAGACAGGGATATAAGGTATGAGGACCTTCTAGAAATGAAATACCTCGAACGGTGCATGATGGAAACTATGAGGATACACTCACCTGTACCGATCATTGCAAGGAATTTAAAGAAGGATTTGAAAATAGGTAGTTTAAAAAGAAACATATTCCTACTATATTTAATATTGCTTATCAGGCTCTGGTTATTATGTGTGTTAAGGTGTTAAATTAAAAGAAAGAGCTCTCTACAGAACATGCCATCAACCATCAACCATACAACACATACTGACTAACTGCACCAACATTGAATACTTAGAGACCCCGCATAACATGTACCAACTTCTTACAGACAGCATCCCACAAATCGACTATATACTAAATCGCCTTAAAAAATAGAATTTCTTTTACAAAATTTAACTTCTTTCCTTTTTGATTTTGTGAAATATTTAATATAATTTTGAACAATTTTAAATAATATAAATGTTTTAGTATATAGGAATAACATAATTCTTTTATTAAAACCATTTTAAATTGTTATCTTTATTACAAATCTAACCTTTATTTGTTGTCTATATTACTTGTATTTAATTTTTATTTATTGTGTTTAATTTTTTATTTGTTGTTTCAGTTTTTTTGTTACTTTTCTCTAATTTTTTATTTTCATTTCATTTTACAATGCTAAACTTTTAGCCAAATCACCAAGTTGCAGCTGTTCCTGTATAATTAAATAAAAAAGTGTTAAGTTTAACAGCCTTGGTTACGGCAATCAACAATACCAAATAAAAACTCTAATCTCAGAATTGCTAGAAAAGGGTTGTAACCCGTAGATAGCCATTATTAAGATGGAGACTTTTTTTTTAAATATACAGCAATTAAAATATTTGGCAAATATGGCAAAAAAAATTTTATTTAATAAATTAGTACCGGAAAAAATAGAATGTCTGTATTATTATTTATGTTTTTACGCATTATTAATATATTTAATATTTTTTGTAATGATGCCAGGATAATATGACTGTTACATTGCAATCGAAATGATATTTGATTAAGTGGTAGGTGAACACTATTCTAACTTTAAATGGGTCTGGATCGACCCAATTGCTAATTTATACAAGAAGAGAATATTTCTACAGGAAGGAAATCTGTGGTATGAAGGGACTATTATGCAGGCATTATGTTCTTTTAGTATATATTACATTTAAACAATGAACCCCAATCACATCATCACAGCCCAAATACACACTAATTTGTTCAGATTCACTAAGTTCATTATTAACCCTCCGAGACATTTACATCACTCACCCAATAGCACTAAACATAACAGAAGAAATTCATAAACAACAAACATACCAAAATACAATTAGCCTATATTGGCTGGCAGGACACGAGGACCTTGGACTTAGTACGACAGCAGACTACCAGGCTAAACTAATTACTCAACAAACTCAATACAAACAAACAAACTTACTATACAAAGACATAGTGAGACATTTACGCCATCAAATGGCAATCAGAATGGATGGAAGTAAACAACCACCTCTGCAGTATCAAAAGTACTATTAAGGAGAGGCCATCGAGCCATATGAGTACTAGACGGGAGGAAGTTGTTCTTGCCAGGCTCAGGATCGGCCACACATAGACACTGTATGACAAGGACAGGCATCTTATATGCAAATACTGCAACATGCACCTAACGATAAAACATATATTGACAGACTGCATCCAACAAAAAAACATTGACATTCCCCACGATATGACAGAACTACTAACTGACAACAGCTTATATATTCCAAATACTAACAAATCTAAAAAATATAAACATTTACCAATACATATAAAATTAAAATACAATAGGTCTACAGCATACTAACGAAGATTGAAAAGAGATAACTTTTATTATATTTTACTAGGCAAGATATTTAAGGAATAGGGTATTAAGGTTTACATGAAGGAATAAATAAATTACTCTAAACAGAAATTATGCCAATCACCTACCATGTGGGCCATAAACAAAATAAAAATCTTTCTAAACCTTTAGAAGCATTCACTAAATAAACCTTGCTAGAAAAGGCTGGTAGCCTGCAGATAAACCACCACAATTAGCTATAGTAGCCCTAAGTGGGTGTTAATGAATAACATTTATTTTCAAATTTGAACAATTCCTGCCATTAACTAAATATTAGGTGTTTGTTGTTGCAGCAACGAAAGGGCTGGTACTGCCTGCAGGTAGTACAGTCATTGTCGGTATATACAAACTCTGGTTTAGCCTCTCGTCAACTACCGCTCCCGCATGAGGGTAATCAACATTGTTTTCCTTAAATTATAATTTAATATATTATTTTCTTAATTAATCTTCCTGAAGGAATTAAATAATAGTGGTACACTAAAAATAATTTCATTTATATTCAAAAAGCTAGGTGAGGGGGAGAGATCGTAGCCCTCCCTGCAACCTAAGTACTTCTTTAAACAATCATATCGAATTTAAACGTATATTGTCTTTTGTCATAATCACAGTACCATTAGTATTTGATTGTTATGGTAGCACATATTTGTTTCAATAACATCAAGATATCGGAAATGAGATAATATATTACCAGAACCAAAGAGTTTGATTCCCTACAACTTTCGCAATCACTCCTTGTACAAATTTATCATGACTTTGTTTAAATAATGTATTATACAAATAAAATAATGGAATGTTCTTATAGTTTACATTTCTATTGGAAATAAATAACAAAGTTATTTCCCAGGGACAATAAATAAATGTGGAGGGGGCGATTGGAGATTTATTACCTCACTAATCCGAATAATACTTAGAACTATCATATAAGACCAAATTCTAACATTATTTGTCATTATATGTATTTATTAAAAATACTTAGAGGGGCTCAGGTTAGCCATGCTAGTTAAAGCGTTGACCTTTATCTCTCATGGTAAACCTAGAGTGGCGAGTTCGATTCTCGCCTGGGCAAAGGAAATTATTTAGTGACGAAATTCATTAAATAACATCCTAAAATCTCGCCCTGGCTAGAAAAGGGCGGTAACCTGTAGATAACCCGTCCCAATTAGCCTAAGTTGCAAAAATAGACGTTAATAAATAATAATAAAAACCACTTAAATAAGTACATTTATTTTCAAATTTGAACAATTCCTGCCATTAACTAAATATTAGGTGTTTGTTGTTGCAGCAACGAAAGGGCTGGTACTGCCTGCAGGTAGTACAGTCATTGTTGGCATATACAAACTCCATCGTCGGGACGATATCTACTCCAATCCTGACCAGTTCGACCCTGACCACTTCCTCCCTGAGGCCAGCAGCAGTCGCAGCTATTACTCCTTCATCCCCTTCTCTGCGGGAATGCGCAGCTGTGTAGGTATGTATCTCACTTACAACTACAATCACCTTATCAGCTCCTTCAAGTCTAGTGGTATAGCAAAATGTCTCAGGTTTACATGTTCCATTTTTTTTTCTCCTGCTAGCAACCCTATGAGGAGTTATTTATTTGAATACATGTTCTGTTGTCACATAGTATATTACATGTATGATTATGTTTAAATACATTTTTATTTTAGAATATATACAAGTTAATCAACCATCTAATCAAATATAATATAAAAATAATAATAATTAAATATTGAAATAAGTAAGATAATTACAAATAAAATTAATAAATGAAATGAAAAAAATAAAATAAAAACAAATCAATTAAAAGTTAAACTCAACTGATGTTTAATTTGCGAGTCTATGTAAGGTAAATATATTGAATTATAATTCCCATTCCTCACAATCAACTTTACATTCTAATGTATTTTGCTCCATCCATATCTATACTTTTGATAAATTTTATAAGTTCTTTATTATATTTATCTTATATATATATATATATATATATATATATATATATATATATATATATATATATATAAACGACGGGGATCAATCCTAAACACTAACGGGTAAATGTCAAAATATTGTGCAATGTAAAGCCTGCTAAAAAATACCATCACCATTCAGCCTCAAATGAATTCCCGGGCGAAGCCGGGTATCTGAGCTAGTATATATATAAAATTGTAACCTCTGTCTGTACATTGATTTTTTTCGCGAAATTTCACGATGACTTTTCGTTCACATGTCATAGACACCATAACTACATTTTGTTTCTTTCGTGTCTGCTTGTTTATTTGTTTGTTTGTTTGTTACCTTTTCACGCATAAACGGCTGAACCGAATTTTATGAAACTTGGTATGTGTATTACTACTAACCCAACTTAGACTTTAGGCTATATTAATTTTCTCTGAGGCGAACAGGAGTGGGGGTTATAAGGGAAGCCTGAAATTAAAAATAGCGATATTTCGTTTCCTATTGGTTTTTCCGCAAATATAAACATAACAAAAGTTGTTTATTTTGTTATTTGGAGTAACTTTTGTTATGTACACTTTTGTCGTATACCTATGTATAAATGAGTTATACGTTAAAACTTTAGCGGGAGCCAACAATTTTATTGGGCACTAACGGCTGAACCGAACTTAACAAAGCTCGGTATGTCAATTAGCATTAATTCTTCCATGATTATAAGTTATATTAAAATTTTTAGGTTCGAACGGGAGGGGGGTTAAAAGGGAGGCCTGAAATAAAAATTCACCATATTTACATGTATAAGAGACGGGAAATATAAAAATATCGAAGACAGTGAAGCCTTATCGAACAAATATTCTATTATTAGCAAATCCACGGCAACGACGGTATCAATCCTAAACACTGGAACGGGTAAATGTCAAAATATTGTGCAATGTAAAGCCTGCTAAAAAATACCATCACCATTCAGCCTCAAATGAATTCCCGGGCGAAGCCGGGTATCTGAGCTAGTATATATATAAAATTGTAACCTCTGTCTGTACATTGATTTTTTTCGCGAAATTTCACGATAACTTTTCGTTTCACATGTCATAGACACCATAACTGCATTTTGTTTCTTTGGTGTCTGTTTGTTTGTTTGTTTGTTTATTTGTTTGTTTGTTACCTTTTCACGCATAAACGGCTGAACCGAATTTTATGAAACTTGGTATGTATATTACTACTAGCCCAACTTAGACTTTAGGCTATATTAACATTCTCTAAGACGAACAGGAGTGGGGGTTATAAGGGAGGCCTGAAATTAAAATTAGCGATATTTCGTTTCCTAATGCTTTTTCAGCAAATATGCCCATAACAAAAGTTGTTTATTTTGTAATTTAAAGTAACTTTTGTTATATACACTTTTTTCGTATACTGAATTATAAACGAGATATACGCTGAAACCTATAGCGGAAGTGAACAATTTTATTTGGGACAAAAGACCCAACCGAAATAAATAAAACTCGGTATATGTATTAGCACTAACGCTTTCATTATAACAAGCCATACCAACATTTCTAGGGACGGGCAGGAGTGGGGGTTATGAGGAAGCCAGAAATTAAAAATAGCGATATTTCGTTTCCTATTAGGTTTTCGGCAAATATGAACAGAACAAAAGTTGTTTATTTTGTAATTTAGAGTAACATTTGTTATATATACTTTTTTCTTATAACGAATTATAAACGAGATATACGCTAAAACCTATAGCAGAAGTGAACAATTTTATTTGGGACAAAAGACCCAACCGAAATAAATAAAACTCGGTATGTGTATTAGTACTAACGCTTTCATTATAACAAGCTATACCAACATTTCTAGGGACGGGCAGGAGTGGGGGTTGTAAGGGAGGCCTGAATTTAAAAATAGCGGTATTTCGTTTTCTATTCGTTTTTAGACAAACATGCAAATAACAAAAGTTGTTTACTTTGTTATTTAGATTAACTTTTGTTTTATACATTTCTCCAGGAACAATGTGTGGAGCAAGTAATTTGCGTAGAAATATTGATATGCTCAACAATTCATTCTAATTTGAACTATGAGGTACCTCACCTTGAAAAATTAATTCAAATCTATGTTAATATTTTTCCTTAGTAACTGAAATCTATGCATTATGCACAGGAGACGGGAAATATGGCAATATAACAAAATATGAAATATGACAATTTGGAGGACAGTCAAGACTTACATAAAAAATTAATTTTATTATTAACAAATGCCAACAACGGATATTAGCCCTAAACACTGGGACGGGTAAATGTCAAAATATTGTGCAAAGTAAAGTTTTGCCAAAAAAATACCATAACCATTTAGCCTCAAATAAATTCCCGGGCGAAGCCGGGTATCTGAGCTAGTTAAATATAATATGAAATGGTTCTGGCCAATTACCTCCTTTTAAAATTATGTCCATTATTAAATTTGATCTATTTTGATTAAATGTTGAACAGTCGTAAAGTATATGTAAAAACGTTTGTGTTGTCTGTGAGTTGCAAGTACATTTGTCATTATCTTGAATTTTAAATCTTGTTAATGTCCTGTCTGTCCATGTTCCGTTAGAAATTATGTGCATTTGTGATGGTGACTCTTAATTGTGTTGTAGTTGTTGTGAGTTATATTTGGCATGTATTGATGTAAGCTGTAAGATTTGTTACATGTCAATTCTCTGTGGAGGGTAAGGGAATTTCAAAAATTAAAAATATTTCTGTTCTGGCATTTTAAATTGGATCTTCAAATGTTATATAACCAATATTGTTAATCTATTGCTTTTCTACAATTCTGTTGTTCTGTGCATATTTTGGTAACTCAAGTATAACTCGCTTATTATTCGTACTTTCTTGTTTTTTGCCTTCAGTAACCCCCCCCCTCCCCTTCTACTTATCGGTTTTTACATATAAATAATAGAGAATACGTGGTGAGATGAGATTACGAGTGTGTTATACCAACACTTGAGAAATCTGCTTAGTTAATGCAGCCCCTGCGTGACGGGTTTTTTTTAAAATTTATTAAGTAAATCTTTTACGTAATTTTATATGTTTGCAGGAAGGAAATATGCAGTTCTGAAGGCCAAAACCGTCCTCGCTACAATCCTGAGAAGCTACAAGATTTCTACAAATTGTCCCGAAGATCAGTGGAAACTGCAAGCAGATATTACTCTGAAACGGACCGATGGATCAAGAATCATCATCACCCCCAGGGAGTGGAACAGGGACTAACATATCTCCCAATGTCTCTACAGTCTCCCTTTTCGTCAACTTTATTTATTGATTTTACCTAGAATAACATTCATAAATGAATTTCACGTTATTTTTAGTGAGACAAATATAAGTATTTGAGGCAAAAAGAGGATGTTAAGGTGTCAACTCAGCCCTCTATTATTTTCTACTGGCATGGCCTTTCGCCCTCCTGGGCACCTACAATGTTAAATAAAAGTCCATGAAGCGGTTGAGACTAAATGTAAAACCTTAATTGATGATGCCATAACATAACATATTTGCATGTATCTCACCAAATAAACGTTCAATGAAAATCATATTTGGCATTTAACCTTGGAATGAAGTGACAACAGCTTATTTTTGATATGACATGAATAGGAGTGGGGGTTTATTGATGGCCGAAAACTAGAATATGGAAATACCTCGGTTAATATGCAATATAGAGAAAACATGTACATAACAACATTTAAAGGCCATCACATTTGCAATAACATTGATTTTATACAATTTTTCGATGTGGCGCCTAATAATGAAAAAAATGTATTGATTTTTATATGCCCAAGAAGTTTTACTCGCTGTTTTTCCATTGCCTTGATAAGACTTTTGCTCAAACTTACCTCATTTAGAACTTCCATGTTGGATTATTTTTTTGGTTCAACTTGTTCTATTGATTCTACGCCAGATCCACATTTCCATTGCTTCCAACCTATTATATTCCCTTTTGTGGAGAGTCCAACATTCACTCCCATGAAGCTGTACACTCCATACAAATGACTTAGCAAACATTTTTTTGGTATCCGTGCATAGATGCTTATTAGTTAAGATGCTTCTCTTGCTTTGTAAGGCTTGTTTAGCAAGTGCCATTCTACCGACTTCAGCTCTACTATCATTGTGTTCAGTGATGATGCTCCCTAGCTAACAAATCTCCTTCACTTTTTCAATCACAATGTTTCCAATTTAAATTTATATTGTCGTGGCTTTCTTTCTTCTCTACAACAGAAACTTTTGTTTTATAAGCATTTATTTTGAATTTAATCTGATCTTTAGTGTCCTTTAGGTCTTGCAGCATTCTATTCTCTACTTCGGACTAGAATAATCATATACATAACATAAATTCCAGGTTATATTTACAAATCATAAATAAATAAAATTTAGAATTAAAATAATAAAGAGGGCTTGGTTCGAGAACTTAAGGTTCTTTTTTCGCCTGAAAAAATTAATAAATGAAGTTTTGTAGTTGAGTTATGAATAAATTGTAATCGAAGTTGAGTTGGTTTAGTGAGCTATTGACTCTAAGGATGTTGATTATATGGCATTTAATATTGTCTATGGAATATGATGTTGAAAGGTAACAGTATTATCACACGCACTAACTTACTGGACAAATATCTAATGTAGACAACACACTCGAGTGAAACTTGTAATGGCCAATTTTAAACCCTTTATTAAGGTCTTCTATCTTTCCCAAACTGCCTGGTAAAGCTTTATAGAAATATATAATTCATGGGAAGAATCGAGAACCATGAAATGTCCGAATTGACATACCGACGATTCATCAAAAATAAATTTGGATTTTACATATTTTTCATAATCAATACTTGAAATAATAAGGAAGTAAGCTTCTTGTACTTATCATTATCGGGTGCTAGCACCTTTTTTATAATGTCCTTTAGGGACATCCAAGGGGTTAGGGACCCCCTTATTGTGTATTTTATGAAGTGTTATAGGCTAGGTGAATTATGTTGTTGTTATTAGTATTTTATTATTCTATTTTGTGAAATGTGTTTAAAACCCAAATAAACAAGTAAAAAATGTATAGCTACATTTCCAACAAGTATGTTTTAGCCGATTTGGTTGTTTTATTATTCTGAGTTGGTATTCTGGCAGGTGGAAGTCACTTCTAATGTAAGGTAGATGAAAGAATGGTTACGCTTCCACTGTACAATTTTTTAAAACGACAAAGCGCTTTTGATGCAGTGCATCATCGTCAGTGCCCGAGGTCCTGGATGTTGACCTGACGGCTCTTAGAACTAGACTTTTTTTTTGTCCCACCACTGTCCCCACTGTACCTTTGGGTTTCTCCATGCCAGTGGTCTCCATTTAAGAGTTATTTAAAATTTTGGATAGATAGATTAGGGGCTAAGCATAATCAAGTGCAATATTGGAAATTCATTTAAGTCCAAATCGCCCTAGGGTACCCACAGCTGCGACTCCTTTGCTTGTGATCAGAGAAGTGGGAGCAAGTGCTTAACTAAATAATACTTACTACATACAAATAACACATATATGGTTATAATTTATAAATAAGCACCATTCTATTCGATTTTCAACACTTCTTCAGCAAAAAGAGAAAAAAACAACTACATAACTGGTTACACTAAATCTACTTTCTACAATATTTATAATTAAAAAGAAGAGAAAAAGAAAAGAGTAATTGAAATTATTGTGACAGGCAAAACAATATGATTGACAATAAAGCAGGATTTGAGACCTTAAAAAATAGCAGCGGAGGAAGTGGTACCTTTGTAGCACACATAAAAGCTTTAAGATTTCAACAAAACACAAAAATACTTTCTCCAAAATTAGTACTCAATAACTACTTTACAAAACATTAATATTTAGATATTAGAGGAAGAAGAAAAAAAAAACATTAGTTAGTATTAAAAATGTGTTCTTTAAATTAAAGCCATTAAATTTAATTTAATCTCCCTCCCTCGTGTTATTTATAAAATTGTAAATAATAGTCTGTGGATCCCAACTGCTCAATTCAGCTATTATAAATGCTCAAGATGTTCATGTTTCATGTTAGAATTAGTCCATGTTTTCTAGACGATAACTAATTTATAGGGAGTGCCTTTAGCTGTGGCCACTCTTAACTAATTGTAATTATATTCATAAATGTAAATAAATATTTTAATTTCTAAGAAATTTTATTTCTCCTATTGCTAGAGTTATTCCTGTTGCATTCCTGTGAATTTATTTATTTCATTGTTTTTGATTAGAGAGATTGTTGT